>OX453090.1:1517750-2012932 GCA_949708635.1 Hirtodrosophila cameraria | reverse complement strand
TGATCTCATCGATTGCTGTCTCTCGAAATTAGAATCTCTGGTGGTGCATCAGCATTTCCGATAGATGGTGTATCGACCGACCGCCACATGTGGCGGCTAAATGGCGCGCTCTAGATTGTAAAACCCTAATTCCACCGAGGTCGCTAGATCGATAAAACGGAGGAAAAGAGCTGATTTTTCAAAATTCCAAAACAGTTGATGCTTCAAAGTAACACAAAAAGTGGTCGGAGGAGCTCGACGCAGCAACAAACTTATTCTATGCAATTTACAAATAAAGAGAACATTTGAGGTAAGTAATGATTAAAAAAAACAATTGTTTGTGTTCATGTTGATGTTGTGATTTTCCCGTTTTTTCCGTCTTATTGCCACGGCAAGCTATAAACCAGCAAACAGGGTTCAAACTCATCGTGTTGACAAAGTCAACTAAGCATATTCAGTCTATTCAGATTTGGTTTCTATCGATTACATCTGGTATTAGTAGGGTTGAAATATCGGTCTATGACTGTCTGTGCTGTGTATAGGCCCCTGAACTGTCAAAAAAGAGTCAATTGGTAGAGCAAATCTGCAATTCATTCTGTGCTGTGTCTTTGTGAGCAACTATCTCGGCGTTCCGCAATTAATTTCATTGCACTTTTGCATTTGATATTTAACTATTTAATAATGTCCACCATTTCAAAAGAACCACTTGTCGAGTACGATGTCCCGCAAGCGATCGAACCGTCAGATGAAGAAACGAACCTCATCGTCAACTATTTGCCAGCAGAAATGACGGAACAAGAACTGGGCGATATGTTCGATGACTTCGGGCTGATTAATTCAGTCAAAGTAGTTCGAAACAAAATCACGGGAGAAAGCAAGGGCTTTGGATTTGTTAACTTCGAGTTGGCCAACAATGCGAATATGGCAAGAATGTTCCTCGACGGCCGCCAGGTGGGCACAAAGAATATTAAGGTTGCCTTTGCGCGTCCATCCTCGGAGGCTATTAAACAGGCCAAAATATATGTGACCCATTTGCCAAAACGTTATCGTGTAGATGATGTGCTCAACATCTTTGGGCGTTTTGGTGATATTGAAGAAGTCAAAATCTTACGCGATAAGCAGACGGGAGAATCACGCGGTGTCGCCCTGGTTCGCTTTGGACTGAAGGCCTCCGCTGAACGTGCCATTGCGGAAATGACTGGCGAACTGATGGAGCATGGAATGAGGTTGATTGTTAAGTTGGCGGAGCGTCATAAGGAATGGAAGAGTCCAGAACAACGGAATCAACAAAACCAATGGGATGAACCATACCGACCACGCCATGCACGAGGACCAGCAAGTGCTAGCGATTGATTAATTATAACTTGAGTTTTATTTATTACTTATATTTAATAAATCAGATATAAATCTTGAGTTTTATTACAAAAACATAAATATCTCGTATCCCATAATTGCACGATTTTTTTGATTAAATAGTTTGACCGGTTTTTTGTCAAAAATTTTCGTCAGCTGCTCCAAAAACAACTAGTTTGGTACTCTGTTAACGTTTACAGCACTGTTAAGGACCTTTTTTTTGTTTTGAACATATATTCCTGCAAAAAAGGCAAATAATTATTATTTATTGGTTTTATTAATGTTTTACAGGATTAATTCATTGCAATCAAAAAGAATGTTTGCTCAATCTTTGAATCCATCGAAATCAAATAAATACTGATTTATGTCGTTTCTGCAACTGATTTTGAATTGCTTGAATTGAGTCCCAATCAAATGAAAAATCAAATTAGTTTAATCGAATATGTATCGAATTCGAAAATATGTACCTATATGAAAGATCAGATCTTTTATGTGGAAAAGAACTAAATGAAAGATAAGTTATTTTAACTTTATCCGGAAAAGCATTCAAGAAACTAAGAGAAAGATAAGTTCTTTTATCGGGAATCGAACTGCTGAACTATATCCGCAAAAGGAACTAGAAATTCCAGCTCTTGCATCTTCTGAAAGGGCTGAACAAATTTTCTGTTGAAGTGCTGCCCATTTAATTGAAATCTTGCAGCCATGTCGATTGTCTCTTGCCCTGCATCAGTTTTATCTAGTGAATCTGTTATAAACATCAGGATAAGGTGACTTGGACAGATTCGTGAATGCACAGTTTTGCGTCGTTCTGGGTGAAGTGTAGTCAGCCAGCTGTTTGTTTGTTCTTTCTGTATATGTGTAAAAAAGCAACTGCAATTGTAAGCCATGGCCGCGTGTGTCGTTGAGTGTGACCGCATTTTTTTTCAACCAAAAATACCCATTTTGAATACCCTAAATGTTAAACAAGAAATCCTTCAAACGGATTTTGACTAAAATGCATTAAAGAAAATACTAAAAATAGTTTCAGATAAGCTCAGTCGCTTTTCTATACGAATTTTTTTATTTCAGGAATGGAAATACTCCAGCTCAAGTTTGCTCCAGCTTGCTCTTTTTAATCCTTATGTTCCTAAAGAACAGAAGAGCCGGATGATGGGCAATGGGCCTCAGATTCAAACTGCCAAATCCAAATCTGCCAAAACACTCAAAATTTAAGCCATCTTAGCTCCAACACTTTAACAAGAACGGGACTCCACTATTGGTAGGAGTCAAAACGGGACACTGCGTCATCGTCATGACAGCTGTCGGAGACGCGGTTATGATGAACATACGGAAGGCATCCTCCTTCATTACGCCTCTTGGAAAATGAACAGTCTGGCAGATCTGCCACTGAGGAATCTGGCTCTTTTTGTTGAATCGGGGTGAGCTTGACCTTCGGTCGTCTATTCCATCTAACCCTATCATTGTTTTTAATATCATATCAACTATAATAAGAAAATAACGTAAAATTAACTGAAAGAGCTGTGCTAATCAGTTATTAAACACCATATCTCTTATATTTTGTTAAGCATTGTTCTAGTAACAAGCAAACACTTAATTGCTGTGCTGCCTTTGCTTACCAATCCTTCTGCTGCACTCTCTCTCTCTCTCTCAATCATGTTCCAAATAAAGATTATAATCAACATGAAAATCAAGCGGAAAAACTTTCACCGCCCCTGCTCACCTACACCGCCATGCCATGTAATCCGTGGCAGTTTTTCATCTTCAGCCGTGGCGTAGCGCGTAACGGGTAACGTTAGTTAACGTAGCGGATGCTTGCTGCCTGCCACGCCCACCAGTGAAGGGGCTGCTGCAGCTGCGTCATTATCATCTTCAGTCAGTAGCTGCAACTGCAGTTGGGTTGAAGTCACAGTAGGAGCCCAGACACGTTCAACATTCAACATTCTCGTGGCACGCGAAACCGCACAAAATGTCCCTAACTCCTCGACTCCTACTCTTTATCCAATTTCCCCATACTTCCAATGATATTCTGTGCTCTGCTGCGAATTTTTCGCACATTCTCATTTTTTTACTCCCTGTTCCCATTAAAAATGGGAAAAAGGGAGTTATAAAGTACTGCAAATGTGTGTAACAGACAGAAGGAGGCATTTCCGACTATATAAACTATATATATTCTTGATCAGGATCAACAGCCGAGACGAACTAGCCATGTCCGTCTGTCTGTCCGTATGAACACACAGATCTCAGAGACTATAAGAGCTAGAGACACCAAACTTGACATGAAGTTTGGTGTATACCATACGCAGATCAAGTTTATTTCAAATTTCGGATACACCCCCCCGCACCCCGCAAATCGCAAAAGACTCCCACAGTCACAATTTTAAAGATAAAGCTTTCATTTTTGGTACACATGTATGTTTAATCAATGTCTTTCGGATGTGTAAATTTCAACACGATCGGATAAATAGCACAAAAGTTATAGAAGAATCTATTACGCCCGTCTCAGTTGGCAGCAACAACAGTTTGACAAGCAGTTTACGAGTTAAGTGCACTGCTTGCTTGTGTTGCCGCTGAACTGCTTGAAATGCAAGTTGGGAGCAGGGAGTCTCGTAGTCGGGCACACTCGACTAGAGTATTCTTACTTGTTTTTTTTTTGTATTTTTTGTAGCATCGTTTGCTATATTTTTCAGCATATAAATTTTCGTGCAAGTTGAAAAGTTTCACATACTCCTGTCACGTAATGCACGATGGCTTGTGGGTGGTTGCGGGAGGGGGGTGTGTGTTTGGGGGTTGCTTACAGCTGCATAAAGTGTAGATAGTTTGAAGGGGATGGCGGGGGGCTGTTCTGTAACTGTGTATGGCGTGCAAGTCGCTAATTTATGGCTGACATTAGAATGCAATCATATTCACTTAAAAAACTGCATAACTTTTCGCTTTTGCTTGTTGTAATAGTTTTAATGTTTCTACAACTTTTTCTATTGTTGTACGAATCTAGTTTAATTGCTGTTCAAATTGTTATATAACAGCTAAGCGATCTGGTCACACTGGTCAGGCAAAAGCCACCCGCTGACATGCAACACCTTATTATACATTATTTTGTATTGTGGTGCATACAAACCCTAAGTGGTTCTGGATGAATTTCAGAAGAAGAAGGAATAAATAGACACAGCTGCCAAACTTTGTAATAGTTAGTATAATTTTATATCTCAGAAAGTGATATAACATTTGATCAGGCCAGTTCCGAATTCAGTAAGATTTTCAAATGTAAAAACGAATGAATTCCGAACTATTTAAGAATTAAAGCTTTGATTTCTGAATAGAATGGTTTCGTTTTTTTTATTTTTTCGAAATTGAGTTCAAAACCGAGTTTTCATAGTAAAAAGTCTATTTAATTGTCATCTAGTAGGCACTGCTGAATCGAGAACAGCTATGTTTGCTTGCACGTTTTCACGTTTTACAGACAGTACTTAAATTTAATATTATAAATGTTTGATTTTAATCAAATGAATAAAATTACTAAATCTTTTTGCAAATAAGATGAAGAATATAAGAAAATAGAGTTTAAGAATTTATTTTTTTGAATTCCTTGTATAATCTGTCATTTACTATTCATTCCGCAGGCAAAAAAGGAAAACTTTTAAAAACGTAAACGTTTGACGTTTTGAGTACATCAGAACATCGAGCCATTCCGTTTCCTCAAATTTCGAACGGAATACGATTTCGGAACTGGCCTGAATATCAATTTTCCTTTTTTTAAAAAGAGAACAAACAGTATGCATTGCAATGCTGTATTCCGTTTTTGAGTATAATTTAGCTTCGTCTAAATAACTGCATAAGAAAGCAAAGGATAATACATCCTGCTCCAAAATGTATGCTACGTTATTAGGACAAAAATTAGTATTTTTCCTTCATTTTAGGAAAATATTTTAACATTATTTGTTTTTGTTTTAAGTATAAACAACATAAAAAAAATTTAAATATGCTTAAAGAAACTGTAATATTTATAAAAAACAAAAAAATTGGAAATGTCTATACTAGCTTAAATTAGGCAATTCATTTATATACTTTATTAAATGTCGTTTTTTAGTTGAATTTAATGCATAATTTTATAACTGACCAAGTTAAACAAACAATTTGGAATACATTTTAAAATATGTACTTAAATATGTGTAAATCACTCTATTAAATCCATAAAATTGCTTAATGTTGCAAAACTTAATGTTTTATAGTTTGAATGCACTTAAGCTTATGTAATTGCAAGTACGTGTCAAGGTACTTAACAGATTCCATTAAATACTTGAATATCTTTGAATACTTGAGTGCAAAATTTGCATAACATAAATAAATGAACTTATGCTTGGAATGTGATTGGACTTTAACTGCAACAAAATGAGCATTAAATCTGAACTTAAACATTTTTACTCCCTGTTCCCATTAAAAATGGGAAAAAGGGAGTTATAAAGTACTGCAAATGTGTGTAACAGACAGAAGGAGGCATTTCCGACTATATAAACTATATATGTTCTTGATCAGGATCAATAGCCGAGACGAACTAGCCATGTCCGTCTGTCTGTCCGTCTGTCTGTCTGTCTGTCTGTCCGTATGAACACACAGATCTCGGAGACTACAAAAGCTAGAGACACCAAACTTGGCATGTAGGTTCCTGTACACCATACGCAGATCAAGTTTATTTCAAATTTCGAATGCACCCCCCCGCATCCCCGCAAATCGCAAAAGACTCCCACAGCCACAATTCTAAAGATAAAGCTTTAATTTTTGGTACACATGTATGTTTAATCAATGTCTTTCGGATGTGTAAATTTCAACACGATCGGATAAATAGCACCAAAGTTATGGAAAAACTTATTTCCACTGTCTCAGCAGGCAGGAACAACAGTTTGACATGCACTGTGCAAGTTGAGTACGCTGCTTGCTTGTGTTGCCGCTGAACTGCTTGAAATGCAAGTTGGGAGCAGGGAGTCTCGTAGTCGGGCAAACTCGACTAGAGTATTCATACTTGTTTCTTATTTAATTAGTACATAAGCTACTTGGATTAGATGTTTAAGAACCAGAAAGCAGAATGACATTTATTTAATATATATAAATTACTTTAAATTTTGCAATTTTTTAAATATTGCTAAATTTTGTGTATCAACTGCTAGCAAAAATAAACGCTTTTATAAGTAAACATATACTCTATGCTCTTTTTTTGTAAATTATAAAAATATAAAAAAATTAAAAGTAAAGTAATTAATGCAATTTTTAACTGTTTTGAAGCTAGAGCTTACAATTTTGGCAAACAAGTTTTATATACCAAAAGAAGAAAAAGTGTTTCGATTTTCAACAAGATTTGAATATAAGAATTGGATTCAAAAAATGTTGTTTAATTTTATTTGTACAGTCTTATATTAATTAAAAACCATTTGTTGTTTTTTAAACGAATTTTCACCAAACCGCATTTATTTTATGAATACTAGGTATTCGAATTCAATCCTATACAATTTTTATAGTAATCCAAAATGAACACCCAATATGTTGGTAGCATTTTTATGATCGAAAATAAAACATTTTTTGATTCAACTTTATTTTTTGTTAGATGGCATCCTTGGACAATTCAATTCCGCAATCCAATTCGCAATTTGCAATGTGCAATTAAAGAGAGCACGTGCGTTGACTAGTTGACTTTTGAGAAGGACGTGGAGCTTTCAAAGGCAAATTAGAGATGAATGAACCGTGGACGTAGAAGAGCGCTACAAGGAATTATACAATAAGTATTCGTATTCTAATACACACATGCATGAATATATGTAAAGTGTGTGAGCATAAATAAATGCGATTGTATTCGTTCCAAGGAAAGCACACACACACACACACACAGAGAGAAGGAGACAGAGGGAGAATGTAAGCCTGAAAGCAACTGACCCGTGACATGTGTCGCCCAGTATGGAAACATAAGCCGCAAAAAGGATTTTCGACAGCAGCGCCTGCAAAATGGGAAAACCAAAGAATTATTGCCCTGTGTCCCTGACCCGCATGTCCAACAGACTGTGTATACCCTCTTTGTATGCATTTATATAAGTGTATGTGTGTGTGTGTGTGTGTTGTACCCATTCTCAGCTCTTTATTCTCAATTCTCGGTTCTCATTGCTCATCGTCGCATAATCCCAAACAACGTGACACCCCCTCCCCTCCCCCCTCCCCACTCAGCAGACAGTTTACAATTTGCACAGCAGCAGCCCAGCCCCCCTTTTACCCCAATGTTGTGCACACCTCTGATGGCGGGGTGTTTGGTTAAGCACATAATTAATACGAAATTTGATTGCCTCTGCCGCGATGGGACGACACCAGTCCTGGCTCATCATGTAACCTATAAAAGCGTGTGTATGTGGGTGTGAATGCAGGGGAGTAGCCAGGCTAAGAATAAGGGGGTTGCTAGATGCAAATCAAAATATTATTTATTTAAATTCATTATTTATATTTTTATCACAAAAACATATACATCTTTTGCAGCAATCGAATTTAAATATATTGTCTTTTTTAATATATGGCTTTTTTTGTTTTGGTTTCATTAACAGAAAAATTAAAACAAATTGATTTCAATACCAAAAGAAGATATGCATATTATTAATCTGCATACATACACTGAAAAAAAATAAAGATAAATATCTAATTAAAACCAAATGTGTACCACATTCAAAACATCCGACTACAAAAGTAGGGTAAATCAGTTTTTTTCCTAAGTCCAGAATTAAGCAGCAGCTTTTAAAAACTCTTCCTTTTTTTAAAACACAGCCGTTCAGATTTCACAAACTTTTTTAATCAACGAATATTTTTTCCTTAATTTAGTAACATTTTTAAGCCAGAATTTATGAATTCAATTTCTCGGCCAAAACTCTTGCGCAAAACATTGCAAAACATCGGATTGACTTCAACTTCATTGACTTTTGTTGGTTGCTCGTGTTGGCCAAAGACAATATAGCTTTTTTCCAGCCGAATTTCCCTTTTTTTTATCGATTGATTGCAGGGCGCTGTGAACTGTGTAAAATGCATAAAGACTTTAGTAAAGCCTTTGAAAGAAATCCAAATTTAATTTATGCAGTGTATTCTGGGGGAGCACAAAGATTCGCTTCCGTTTTTACTCCCTGCTCCCATTAAAAATGGGAAAAAGGGAGCTATAAATGTGCAAATGTGTGTAATAGGCAGAAGGTAGAGTTTCCGACTATATAAACTATATACATATATCTATACACCCGACTCAGAAGGCAGAAACTACAGTTTTACAGGCACTGCACACGTTAACTATTAGCAGCTGGGAGTCTCGTAGTCGGGCACAACCGACCACAGCATTCTTACTTGTTATATATATTAACATTTTAAATAATCTCCAATAATCATCTGTTGTCGCGGAGAATCAAACCATTTCTTTAATACTTTGTCAATTTTTGCATTCAAATAGTTGTCATATAGTTTTGATTTTTGTTTGGTATTTTTATTTTCCTAAGGTATACCTATTTTTGTTGTTATAACTTTTTCTGAACTGCGGGAAACAACGGATTTCATAGAGCCATTATTCAATTAAGCGATTTTAATTATATCACAAAAATTGATTTTGCCAACGAATGCAATGTACAAAGTGTCTTTTTATAGCAAAACAAAAATATATTTTCGTTATTCTTTTGCAAAAGTTAATTTGGTTTCCATTATGTGTCCATCAGAGCCTCTACAATCAATACTAAAATGTCACTTATTCATTTCAGCTGACATCTCGGTTGCATCAAGTTTAGTGAAGGATATTTCAAGCACATTTGAAAAGTGAAAGAGGCAGATTTTCAACCAAAGTGGCTCATTCCTTATTTTAGGAAAACAAGTCAAAATCTTAACAATTTGGAACATGGAAACTAACTTTGGTTGCTCAGTCCTCAAATCGGTGGAAAAATTCAATAAACCAATTTTCTTCAGTTTACAAAAAGAAAATAGTGGATCTGAAAGTATCAATATTGTTATTATCGTTTTTTAAAATTTCTAACTAATTTTGATATTTTTTTTTTTTTCAGTATGAACATCTTTAATAATGGCAAGCTTCTAAGTTCCATCACTTTTTGGACAAAAATTAAACTAGAAAAATTGACTTATTTCTTGACATTCAGGTCTGTTCCGAATTCCACTTTTGAATCGTTTTCGTAGCAAAGTGTTTAGCATACTTTTTAGAGCATATTAGAATTGTAAAATACTTCAACTGTTGTACTTAAATATATATTTTCAATTAACCTAAATTGATTCGTAAGTGGAATTCGGAACAGACCTGATTATTTGGTAATAGTTAAATAATCTTTGCTTAAATACAGAAAAAATTTCATTTTTTCTTCAGATCTTTACAAATTCTGAAGGACTCTAGCCTAGCGAGATGGCTCTGACACACAATACCTCGGGTTCGAATCCCAATCAAGAAAATCGTTGTACATTTACAAAGTCAAACCACTGATTTATATTGTCCAGGAAAGAATGGCCACCATTCATTATATATATATATATATATATGTATATATGTATGTGTATTTATCGATAAATATATTTTTAAGTAAAAGGTCTCTACAAAGGGGGCAATGGCTGTTAATAACCCCGCTTTAACTACGCCCATGTATGTGTATTTTTGGTAAAAGTGAAAGTCAATTTCAAAGCAAACTTTCGATGTCGATGCGGCTGCTACCGCTGCTGCTGCTACCGCTACCGCTGCTGCTGCCGCTGCTGACGTTACCGCTGCTGCGGTTTGCCGCTTAAACGCTTGCGGTTTAATTAATCGACTCGTAGTCAAAGCAGAGGCAGTTGCTCCAACCACGCCTACTTTTCTTCTTTTTTTTGAGTTATTTTTGACTGACTTCCTGCCGATGTGGTGGTTTTTGCTGGTCTCAATGCTATTGTTGTGTTTGTGTTGGATGCTTTTTAATATATACTTGGCCACAAATGCGGCAGTTTCCGTTCAGTTACGGCGCCAGTGTCAGGCTCCGAGATGCTGGCGCCGGCGGCTGCTTCAGCTTCAGCTTCAGCTTGATGCTGCCTGCAGCCCGCTACCGTCTGCTCGTCTGCCTGTCAGCAGATAAAAAACTTTAACTTTTGTTGTGGTTGGCAGCCACTTCTTATGGCCCAAAAATAAATCAAGCACCAAACTACTTTTGCTTCAAATGATTAATTAACTGCATTTTGTGCTCGACCACGTTCCAGTCCTGGGGCCGATCACATCACTGGCTCTGACTCTGACTCCGGGCCAGCGTGCTCAGGCGGGGCTGGGGAGCTTGAGCGGGGGCCATGGGCGTGGGCACCACTTCAACGTCTCCGTTAAGATATTATTAATGTGCTTGTTAGCGTTGTTCGAGACTCCAAACTCGAATGGGTTGGGCTGACAGTCCTTGCTCTGCTCTGCCATGTTCTAAAGAGCGAGAGCCATGAATTATGTGCGCGTTTTTTTTTTTTTACTCCCTGTTTTTTTTTTTGGTCAACTACCCACTCCATCCAATCACAATTAACCGTAAGTGAAGAGGCGGCGCCAGCGTTGCTTCTGCAAGGCAATTGAAAATGGATAAAGAATATAGCTCATATTTAATTCGCCTTTGTTTTTTGCCAAATTATTGTTTGGCCATGAGCACAAACCTTTGACATTTCACACACATTGCATTTGCTGTCATAATACGTGTTTTTTTTATTCTTAATGTAATTAAATTTGCTTTATTGTATAATGATGCACTGGAACTCTATGACATTTATTGTAGCCTGCGCGTATGCAAAAATACTTAAAACAAAAGCAAAAATAATTTAAAATTAACTCAATGCAAGCAATCTGAAACCTCAATTAAATAATTAACTTTTTAACTGTTTTTTTTAATTGAGAGCTAAATGTTTAAGTAATGCCACGCCCATTTTGTATCTTGTAGGAAAGGGGGCGGGTAAAAAGCGTTTATCATCTGAAACCAGACGAATGTTATCTTCGGCGTGTTGAAGTTATATACCCTTGCAGAAAAGTCTTGCAAAACAAAACAAAATTTATCAACAGATTGTTCCTATAAGATATAGTCAACCGATTTTGTACAAATTCAGTCAGCGTGTTTCAAATATGCTTAAACTTAAGTAAAGTGAGTTTAGTTGAGTTATCTTGAAAAACTTAAAGTTTTTTTCATACAAAAACTTATTTTTCAACCGATTGTATCTATCTCAGCTATAATATATAGTATTTATAGAATATGCTTAAACTTAAGCAATGTGAGTTTAATTGAATTATCTTGTAAAACATAAAAGGTTTTCCTACAAAAACTTATTTTTCAACCGATCGTTCCTAAGCGAGCTATATGTTAAAGTGGTCCGATCTGGCCGATTCAAACATAGGAGCTACCTGCAAGAAGAAGAAGCGTGTGTGCCAAGTTTCATCAAGTTAGCTCTAGAACAAAGTCCTGAAAAGCGGACAGACAGACGTACATGACTCGGCTGTTCATACTGATCAAGAATAGTATGCAACACTTTTTTTCTAAGACGTCTTCAATGCGTTACACATTTCATGACAAAACTGTAATAACGTCTGCAAGTTTATAAAACAGATCTTAAAGATGACAACTGACCTGATGAAAGCTCATCAAATTAAGACGACGTGTGCTGTGCGTTTATTTTTGCTTGATTGGCAGCGTTTGCGAATTTAAACAGAATATGAAAAAAGACGAAGAAATAAGTCATATAGAAAATAGAAAATAGAAAATAGAAAATAGGCTTAAGTATGGTGTGAAATTGAAAGATGCTTTAGTTTTCTAAGCTGCCCACTTTCATCTCTTTTCAGCTGCCTGCTTTCAAAATCCAATTAACGCTGTCACACACATACATTCATAGTATATACATAGATACATATGTATACTAATGTGTCTGCCTGTTGGCAGAGCATAGCTCCCAAAGGATAATAAGCAGCTTAGTCTAGAGTCCAGGCAGAGGCAGACGTCCTCTCGCTGCTTGTCGATGCGCACCAAGAATAAAGAAGTGCAAAGAAAACTTGTTAGCGCCAAATCGAAACGTATTGGCAACAAAATTGAAAGGAGCAGGGATGCAGGAGAGTGGAGAGTGGCTCCATGGACCATACGGATGAGCAGATTTCCCTCAGGTATAAGGCAAACGCACACACACAGAAGTGAAAAGAAAAGCAGAAGCGGGAGGAAACTGGCAGCCAAAAATGGCGTCACTCGATATGATAATGATACAATTTCGATAAAGCTTAACAGGGATTAGGCAACGGGAATGGAGCAACGTCTGACGCTGGGATGAACGATGATATCAGCTAATTGGCAGTGCTGCTGATGCTGCTGATGCTCCTGATGCTGCTGATGCTCCTGATGCTGCTGATGCTGCTCCTGGCGAATGACAGTCAAGAATAATGCCCAATAAGCAGGCACTGTTTGGCACTAAAGTGCAGGCGCAGTTGCCTTCAAACTTCTCTGTACTTCTTCAGCCTCCCAATCCTCTCCAGGCTCATATGTGTCGTTGTCGTCGTCGTTGCTGCCGAACGCCGCCAGTTGCAAGTGACAATTTATTAATAAACAGGAGCAGCAGGATGCCGTAAGCAGGCAGGGATTGGACTTTGGACTGCCAATTACCGCCCCGGCAATAAATTGCATGTCAACTGCGACGCGACAAACCCGACCAGGGCAAACAGGGCTTAGCACTTGCGAGCACCAATCCCAATCAGATGGAGAGAGACAGAGACGCAGAGAGAGAGAGAGAGAGTGGGCGCGTCAACCAATGTTGCGTTTAATGGACTCAATAAATTTACGGAGCCTGTCTAAGGATATGGCTGCTTGACAGGCCCCCACCGTTTATTAGGCAACGCTTCGGGTACATTCAGAAAAGATGAATTACTTGGAAAGTTGTTGTTGACCAAGGTAAGAAAGCCTTAGAATTCGATTAAATATTACTCATTAAACAGCAGAAAATTCATACGTTTATATTTCATCGTAAACTTTGTATTCACCCCAAATGAAATTTTTATGTTTGCATTTGTTTCTTGCTCATTTTTGAAAATGATGAAATAATCAAATTCTTTTTATACTCTTTTTTCAGAAACTGAATGTTCTACAGATATTTTCAGAACGAAAAAGATATATGTATGTATACAAGAGGTGACAAAACATCGATATATGTATGTGCTATCAATAGTTTTCGATAATGATAGTATAGTATATTAAATAGGACAACAATAGTCAACCTGCAACCTTTGGTGATTCTAGCTAAAGGGGTGTGGCAGGTACAGACTTTGCTCATTTGTGGAGGCGGGGGTGGGCGTGGCCAATTTTTTTTTCAGTCAGATCAATCAAGGAAGTGATAAGTAACCCTTGTGCTGAATTTGGTTACTCTAGCTGTAAAACTGTGGAAGATACAGCTTTTTGCGGTTTGTGGAGGAAGGGGTGGGAGTGGGGGTGGGATCTTCCCACTTTGTCAGCCTATGGTATATACCAACATGTATATCTAGCTTCAAAACTGTGGAAAAAAGCTGCGTTCATACAGACGGACAGACAGACGGACATTTCACACACCCAATATACTCTGTTTTCTTTTTATTTAAAAAAAGTTTTAAAAAAAAAAGAGTATAATTACATTGCGATTAGTAATATGAAAGTGATGTTGCTTAACTTGTCGGCATATTCAAAGAATGAAGATAAGAAACGAAATACATATGCAAAATTGTTCTTGTATTCTGCTTTGGCCTATGCTGGACGCAATGCATGCTTACAAAAACAAATGAGCTGAATGATCAATGGGCTTGGGAACGCCTCCCCAAAAGTGATTGTCATAACTCAAAGCTCACGTTTTAGCTTAAATTGTAAGCCAAGCATGTCAAATTGAACGAACGTTCAATAGGCTTTGATTTTCTATTGAATGTTCGTTTTGTTTGTTGCAAAATTGTTATGCATTGCGAGAAATGGCAGCGCTGATTGGCAGCCTATTTCCATTCACAGCGAGACGTTGACACGCTCAGCTTGCAGTGTGGCTGCGGCTGTGGCAGTGTGTGGCCAGATGCAAAGCAGATGCATTTATTGCAAAGTTCCTCGTTGCTGATCGCACACACGCACACAACTACACACACACACACACACACACAGACGCAGACAATCAAAGCCAAGCAGCAACGAAATCAAATTAACCAAAGTGCGCAAACAGAATGAAGAATATGTTGAGAAGAGGGGAAGGGGGAAAGAGACAGAGATATAGAGAGTGCATTGAATGCAGTCGAGAGGTCGCAACCGCAGCCGACAGATGGCGCCCCAGTGCAGAGTACAGAGTGTGGCAACGCTCTGGGTTTCGCAACTGTAAAGTAGGGTAGATTACATAGCTTTGAATGATGCCAGAGGAAAGATGCCGGAAAGTGCAAGCAAAAATAAGAAAATAAAATAAAATTGGAAGTGTGGGCCAGGAGAGTGTAGTGGGAAGGGTAGTTGAGTCAGGCAGGCGCCAGCGAACCTAAGGAAAAGTCAACACAGAAAGGAAACAGTCAAATAGGAAGCAGTCGAGAAGGCTCATAGACAAAAAACTTAAAAAAAAATAAAAATAAAGTAAAAGAACAAACGCACAACTAACTGAAAAGAGAGAGCGACACAAGAAATAAAAAGGAAAGGCTAAAAGGCCGGATACGTTTCAATGACATCCTACGGACGGACAACGGCCCAAGCCAGACAACTTGCATCCCACTAGAGATGACAAATAATGTTATTTCCCCAACTCTCAAGTAGTCGCTCACACGTGACACATTAACAACATTTAATAGCATCTAAATCACAGTTCATTATCGTTGAAATTATTAATTAATCTATTTAATATTTATATAAATGCAATATTTTAATGCTTTCTTACTCAAACATCTCTCAGTTATCTGGATTCCTCCAAAAATTCAAGTTTTACAAGTCAAATTTCGGTGACTTTTTTGTATGATTTTAGAACAAAAATTGAACTACTTTAGTTAAGGTTTGGAAATAAAGTTTTGATTTTGTATAATTTTGCAATTGATTTAAAGTGGAATTTACAGACATAATTTTTTTTTTGATTTTCGAAATTGATAAACATTAAAAAATCATGAATTGATTTTAAATTTAATTATTTGAAAATGTATACAGTACGATTATACTTTGCCGAAAATGAAAGCCGACACAGGTCGACTTTTGTTAAAAGCCGGAAAATTATATTTCACAAATGATATTTTGTGACAGTAACCTATATTGGAATATAACAGTCAATCAGGGTTCATCTCTAGCAAACAGAACTCGTGCCAAGCCCGGCACTGGGCCAGTAACTCGAGTAATTGGTAGATCTCCTTGCCCGCCTCCTGTGTCATCCTTCTTCCTTGGCAGCTTCTTTTGCTGTCAGGCTGCCTGAAAATGTGTCTTTGTCAGTGCGTTGCTGGAGCGTGCCGTTACTACAGCTACATCCAGAGGAGAAACTAGAAAGAAAAAAAAAAACCCAGTAGCCAGTCCAGCATAGTACACACTGTACCCACTATGCCCCCCTGTATACCCACAATTCAAGTTTCAAGACGATGTCAACGCCAACGCCAACGCCAGGCAGAAATGCCTTTGCATATCAAGAGTAAAACTTTGACATATAATTTCTCGCATGGATTTTCACTTTGACGGCATAAACGATGACAATGCCGTCTTTTGAGTTTCTCCGAGTAGAGTCACAAAGTCACAGCCGTTTCAATGAAAATGGAAAAGGATGTCCTACATACACATGCATACATGCTTACATACATACATATGTGTGTGTTTGTGTTGCTGCTGATATCCCAAGAAAGGCGCGTCAATAGAAAAGGACCTGGTTGTCTGCTTTTATCGCTCTTGGCAACTGGCAACATCAATTCACATGCATGACCAACTCTCAACTCTCTTTCTCCTGCCAGGACATTCCACATCTATTTGAATTGATGGCACAGCCAGTACAATCTGGATAGTCCAACATAATTGGTACTACTAAGTGCCCTACTAGAGCTGTAAAACACTTCACTCGATAGTATCGAAACTGATAATTAAAACTATCGATAGCATTGACAGAATTCTCACAGCTTTCGACATAACTGTTGCTATGTACAATTTATAAATTGTTTACAAAACGCTAATTCAGCTATTTATACAAATTATTACAATAATAAAACAAAAATCGTTTAAAATAATCTTACTTTCAATGAATTCTGTTTAAACAAGTAAGAATGCACTAGTCGAGTGTGCCCGACTACGAGACTCCCTGCTCCCAACTTGCATTTCAAGCAGTTCAGCGGCAACACAAGCAAGCAGTGCACTTATCTTGGCCAGTGCATGTCAAACTGTTGTTTCTGCCTGCCGAGACAGGGGTAATAGATTCTTCCATAACTTTGGTGTTATTTATCCGATCGTGATGAAATTTACACAGCTGATCAATATTGATACAACATATATGAGTACCAAAATCAAAGCTTTATCTCTAAAATTGTGGCTGTGGGAGTTTTTCGCGATTTGTGGGGGGTGCATCCGAAATTTGAAACAAACTTGATCTGCGTATGGTATGCAGGAACCTACATACCAAGTTTGGTGTCTCTTGCTCTTATAGTCTCTGAGATCGATGCGTTCATACGGACAGACGGACATGGCTGTATCGACTCGGATGTAAAAACTACTACGATATTTATATTAAAAATATATATATATATATATATCTTAAATATATATGTATATATATAAATAAATTAAGGCTGCAACCCGATTTTGAACCAAACGTGTTCAAACCCGGAATACCGACCGGATCTCAGTGAAACTTACATTCCTCAAACTTTATATCTACACTGTCCATTTTCGTCCTTCAAAGAACAGAATTTAAAAACAAAATATTTAGGAGTTGAAATTATTAATTTGAATGGTTTGCTTCAAGTCAATAAATGGAATTGTCATTAACATTCGTAAACTACTTGGCTTATACCGGACGTATGCGTAATATCGATACATAAGTTAAACTAGATAGTCCTGAATCTGATTTTAATCTGCCTAAACTAAATTAAAATCAAATAAATTAAAATTGCCATTCACATGCAAGCGCCCGCTTTCCGCTAGCAGTCTGGCAGCTCTACAACCGTCTTTTTGAAATGCGAAACTGTACAAACTAATGGGAAGTTTGGCCCCGGCCACTGGCCGTGTGGCAGGCAAGCCTCCTGTGGCAGCTAAACAACATTCGATAGCTATGCACTTCAGCGCGAACCGCAAGCCCGCAACCCGCTCAGTTGTACTCAAGTTTCGCAACTACTTTTGGCTGTAATCTGCGCTTATAAACTTCGCCTGAGCCTGCTTCTATACATCTGCCACATCCTTTGCCTCAGCCACTGCCGCAGCCTTCGCATGTGCCTGAATTCTTTGTAAGGGCTGCCGCAGCAGCGCAGCGTCCTCAACATGGCTGGCCACTAGAGATGAGCGATATTTACGCATATCAATGTGACTTTAAAGTTTTGATCAAATCAATTGCAATTTTTAACTGTTCAGAATTCGAAATTCCAATTGTAAAATGCAGCTAGTTGCATTCTCAAGTTGCATGTCTTTTTTGAGACACCTGAAGAATACCTTTAAGAATATTAGAAAATTGCTCATCGCTAGGAGGCACCAGCTGGCTGCTGGTATGGTGTTGCATGTCGGTTTTTAAGTGCGACTGGCAAGGCAAGGGATAGCATTGCATGGTGCATGTGGCAGGGTGTGTGGCATGTTGCCAACTTGCTGCTGGCAGTGATATAAATGACTAACGGTTATGGCGCCCGTCGACTTTTAAGCTGCCCGATTTGCGTATCAATCGCGGAGACAAAAGAGACAAGAGAGAGAGAGAGAGCTAAAAGAAAACAAAAGAGACAAGTGGAGCCTGCTGCCAACTTATGTGAGGTTATGTTAGCTTGCCACTTTTAAAGCCATTTAAAGCCTTTTGTTTATTTTACTGCTTTATGTATACTTTGTTATCAATTACAAGCAGTCTGACTGAGTTGATTTATCTGCCGTCGAGCCAGCCTCGTCTGTTGCAGCCACTTCTGCATCCACATTATCCAAACCACTTGTCAATACTTGCATTAATGTGTGAAAATTTGGATCGGCTGGGCCATTGAATGCGGCTATGACCGTTAAACGCTTGTCCACGGGCTTGCTAATATGCACAACAATTCGTCGAAATTTAGCGCCATTCTACATTAAAAAAAAAAACATGTGTTCTGAAATTTGTATAATAATTTCTAGACTGTACTTACATCTTCGGGTCGTGTGGAAACGTATGAACTTAACGCTGGAGCCAGCGTAAAACTAATGTTACGCGAGTCTGGATCCATATCCAAATCACTATCCGATATATCATTATCCATATATATATTATTTTCAATTACTGAGTCAAAGTTAAGGTGTCCAAACTGATGGATCGCCAAATTGAATTTAAAATATGCCTTGCTTTCTAGTCTAGAGATCAAAAATATCGATGTACCGAAGTTCACTAAAGTCGATTTTCTTATTCGATTACGAAAAAAACGCCTTTGCATTGCTTTCAAGCAACATTGAACAGTGTTGCATAACGTTTGCAATGCAAGCATGTTGCACAACACCTTTGATCTCAGCTATAACATAACTTTTCTTATTTTCATTTAATTATCTACTTAAAATTAATAAATAGAATTTTCAAAGTGCTTAGGTCACATGATAAGGAATCAGCTTGAGTTTAGCTTTCACTTTGCAGCGGGGACAGTGTTGCATAACGTTTGCTGAACTGATTATGGACAATGAAGAATGTTATGCAACGCAGTTCTTGTGCTGTTGCACGTGTTTTGCCACTTGTTTGTTGTTGTTTTGCTTGTAAAACAATATTATGCCAAACAAAACAAAAACACACCATACTCCATACTCCTTTTCTTTTTCTATCCCTTTCCTTTCTGTGTGTTTGTGTGTGTGTGTGTGTGTGTATTTGTGTGCGTGTTCTCTGGTTTGTTTGCATGTGTGTAAATTTAGAAATTATGTTTTCTTGTCTTTTAATTAATAATCTCAAGGGTGTTGTGGGTTTTACTTCTAGCACTCAAATGAAGCAGCCTAGAAAGAGGCCAGGAAGAGAAAGAAGCAAGGAAGATACAGTCTCAAAAAACAAGATACAATGTGAACTTTTGGAATACAATACTCGTTTGCTCATATATAAGAGGAGTATTCCTTGTACGCCTGTCTACATTTAACCCACAAAACATGAGAAACCAATGCCAGATGCTGTTACTCCTGCCACAGATCCTGCTGCCTGTTCCCTTCGCCTGCTCCGTTATCCTGCTGCGTTGAAGGCACTTTTATGAGAATGGGCTGCTGCTGCTGCTGCTGCTGTTGTGTGTTGTGAGTTGACAATGTGATTTACATTTAATTAAAATCGTATTTACTCGTTAGATAAACACACACACAGAGAGAGAGAGAGAGAGAGAGAGAGAGAGAGAGAGAGCAGACAACGCACAATTGGCAGGCTGCAGGAAGACATCCTTTTGCCTCATTTATTTTACTCTGCTACTGTATAAAGCACTGTGGCAGTGTGGAGAGTCAAGAATGAAGAACATCAGCTGCAGCAGGATTAAGTTCTTAAATTTATAATAACAACAAGAACTGCTATATTCGGTATTTTTGGAAATATACACATGTTAGTTAGACCCCTGTACCAAAGAGTTAACTGTACACAAAAAAGAAGATTGCTGCTGCGAGAGCTATAGATATAGATTCCAGATTTTTATGAAATTTTACAACATATAGATATAGCTTAAATTATATATAGTTGTCCGATTAAGATAACTAAAAATATTTATAAAAACAGTTTTCTGCACAAAACATATTATTCCTATATATAGTCGCTTGAGTTTTCCTTATAGTGTTCAACTTATCTGACAAAAATATATATATATTTACTTTATAAAGTCGAATAGGCTTTCTTCTTTTCATTCTTTCACAAAATAATAGTATCCTTTGCAAGGGTATTAATGACACATGGCATCAGATTGGTAGGACGAATGACGACGACATCGGAAAATGTTGTCACGTTGTCAAAAATAGCAACGAAATCGATACCAGTCGAGCAGCGGCTATAAATGAAATTCGAAACTCCAAATTGGAATTGAAATTGAAATTGAAGGATAAGACAACGCAAATTGTAATACAATTTAATCAATTTAAACAATTCTCGTTGTCCATTTATGCGCATGTTTGCTAAAATGTAAAAGTCTGTTTTCATTATGACTTAATTATGATGCACAAAAAATGAAAAAAAAATTATTTCTAGAAACGAAACGAAACGAAACTAAACTTTAAAAATTAAGCTTACTCAGTTTTGATAAAGTAATGGGTATAAGCATTTTTCATGGTTTTGAAAGACTTTCAAGTTGAATAAACAAGTTTTGAAAATAATAATGTTGATGACAAATCTGGACCAAAATGACATTCTGCATGGAAATCGAATCATTTTTTGAGCAGTTATGGTAGTTGAAAATCAAAGCGGGGTTCTTTTAGAGTTGGCAACTTTGCAAGTCAAAACTAATTGACTTTTTGAATCGTGATTCAACGTTATTTGCCCACCAATAAAGATGTTCTTCAAGTTAATCCTTACAGCTGCCTCTCATCATTATGTTCAGTTTTTATTGGTTGCTGAAGCTTCAAATCCTTGACTCAACTGACCTCCATGTTCAGTTAACTGTTGTTTTTGCTAAAACTAAAAGTTTTTTAAATGTGTACAAATATATAATAAAAGCTTGCAATAATCTTATTTAATTGTTTGTTTTGTTATAGTAACAAGAACTAAGGTTTGTTTTTCAAGTCAACCTTTTATTGCCGCTTCTCACCTCCATGTTCAGTTTTAGGTTTTAGGTTTGGTGAAAGAAGTGCAATCAGATTTGCCGTCATTCATCAATGCTAATTGGCAATGCCAACTTGCCAACTTTTATGATAGAATTTTTGTTTGAAACGGAACTGTGGAAATATGGAAATAGGGAAATGTGGAAATGGCAATGGCAATGGCAACATCGAATGCAACTCGTTGGCTTACAAAATTTGAAGAAGTTGAGCAAAGTTTTACATTTTTCAGTTGTCAGTTTGTTGTCAGTTGTCAGTTGTTTGTTATATGTACGTTTGTTTGTTGTCCAAGTGCCACAACAACATTGCCTGCCACATTTAAAGGAAAAATCTCTTCTTCTTCTACGTCTTGTTGTTGTTGTTGTTGTTGTTGTTAATCGATACAATTTGTGCTTTTAACTGGAAGAGTTTTTTTTCCATCTCCGCAATCTTGGTTTCCCTTTTGGGCTTGTAAAACAATGACAAGGACAAATTTGTGCGCCAGGCAAAGGACAGACAAGTAACATGGGACAATGGACTTTGGACAATGGATTTGCTTTCGGTTATCGACAGGGCTAAGACTAAAGACCCATTGAGGGTCTCTAAGCAAGAGTTGGGGCTAGCTTGGGGCTAACAGGTAGGAAGTTGCTTTAAGTGTCAATACAAATATAAATCATTGTTCTGTCCTGCCTGAACCCTGTTGCTGTGTGACCAGGTTTTTTGCCAAGCCAATCAATTTTAGCAAAGGCAGTTTTTGCTTATCTGGCAATGCCGTATCCTTCTCCCTCTGCCATCTCATGTACTTGAGCTGCATTTATCATATTTACAAAATTTGTTTATATAACCTTTGCAAGACTTATTTTAATTTAATCACAAAGGAAAACGTTTCCGAACTCATAAAGATGTTAATCTGTAACATTATTCCGAGATTGACGAGATTTCAGACCGGATCATTAGATCATATTCTAAAGGAACGAACGATCGAGAGTAACTTTGAACTCTTTTTAAAATATATATATATACTCAATCTCATTTTGATCTTTACATGTTTATCTGAACCAAATTGTTTAAATCTATGATACAAATTTTGTTAGGGTCAGCGTATTTAATCTTTGGCAGTCGAAAGACAACTTTACCATCTTGTTTTTATATATTTTTCAATTATTATGAAACTACAATCTATTTACTAATTGAAAGCCATTGTTCTTATTGTTGTGTTATTGATGTAATTGCAGATAGTAAAAACTTTAGCTAGAAGAAGTTTTTGTTTTTGTTTTTGTTCTTCTTTTCATTAAGCTTGTTTGATGCTCTTTAACAACTTTTGTGGCATTTCCATTTAATTTGCAATCTTTGCCCCATTCGACTCAACTGTACAATACTTTTGCTACCCCATTTCTGTACTTTCCACCCTTTTCTTTTTGCCCCTTCGCCCCTTAACCCCTTGACAGCCAACGTGTGTTACTCTCGCTGTAATTAGTGGGAAAATTGCAGGCCGCGCAAAAGTTTGCAGACATTTCAGATACCCTATTCTCATTTGTGCAGGTTCAAAAGAGGTTGACTTTAAGTTGTACAAATGCTACATGCATATTTGAGTAGCAGGAAATACAATCAGAGACAATTATAGCTAAGTACAGTAAATTAAATATGTGGAGTACTTTTTATGCTTTTACCCTGCACAAATCAAGCTGAGGTCCTGTTTTGTCCTTTGGAGTGCCATCAATCGATAAAAGCCAATTACCGCCACAATTGTAATGATATATACTTTGATTTACATCCTGAATATTTTATTGAAACAGCATAAAAATACAAAGAATGTTGTTTAAGAAACCATTGACGCAGCACTCTAAATAGAGGGCAAGGACTTTAGGGTATCCTTCTAGACATGCACTCTCGATTAGCGTATATTCTTGCTTGTTTTTTAAATGCTGCAGTTCGTTGCTTTTGTTTTTTCTTCGTTTTTTTTCCAGCACCAGTTGTTCAATTTAATGTAGCTGAGTAGAAGTATAACAAACAAAAAAAAAAGAGAAATATAAGAAAGCAAGTAAGAGTAGACATAAAAATAAAACTCACAAGTTTTTGCAGTGTTCGTGATGAAGGAATAAAGAAATTATCGCTGGCCTTAAAACGCTTTGGAGTTACCTGAACAGCAAAGAAAAATACAAAACAGAAAACAGAAAACAAACCGAGCTTAAAATCTCAGATATCAGAAAGTTTTGAAGCTTAGACATGGTATGGATTGTGTCTCGATGGCAATGGTAACTGACTTTTGTTTCATACTTAATCCCCGACAAGGTATTGATGAACCCTAATGCCTTCTGCTCAAGCATATCATAGATGTCTTCCTTTGAACCCTACTTGCTGAATCAAAGTCCCTTAGGTTTGACTTAATTGCTTCTGATGGCTTCGAGAAGCAATCTAGCGGAGTGAACTGAAATTCAAATTATATCCTTCATGCAACAAGGCGAATAGCAGGAGAAATTATAGAAAAAGAATTGGTTGCTAAGCGATTGCTTGTTTTTGAGTCCCTAAAGTAGAGATCCCTAAAGTCGATGTCACTATCGAGAGTTTTCTAATTTTTACCATTTTTTGTTCTCTTAAGGTACCTATTTAGTAATTTTCTTGCGACGAAAGTTCTTTTGGAACAATATTACTTAATATAAATATAGTTTTCGAAAAATCAAAACCAGGTAATTTCGAAAATCTTTTCAAAATGACTGCAAAATATGCTAGAAAACAGCTGTTCTATAAGAAATTCAAAATGTATATATTTTGCTTTCGCTTTTACTTTTCGATTTTAAAATTTTAAATTTCTTTCAAAATCGTCTCTCAATCTTTACAATCAAGCTGGTTTTTATTTGTCAAAATTATGCAGCTTACGTTTATTTCACCATTGCAACAGTATTTCGCTTTTCGGTTTTCAGAACACCAAACAAACTAATATTGTGTTAATGAAATTCAGTTTCCGTTTCCGTTTCAAGAATCATCTTTTGCAAAGCTGCTCTAATCAGCTATTGTACAAACGACATATGAAAAGTAACGTGTTGAGTTTATCAATAATTGCCAAAGACAGACAGACATACAGAGACTATGTAGTTTAGAGAGCACTTATAGTTCAAATTCAAATCTTTACTTTACTAACGGTTACATACATCCTACATCATTTATCATTTAATAAAAGAACTTAGTTATCCGATATCCTAAATGAGAGTTTACCTCGAAAGTCGAAAAACCAATAATCGGAGCACATTTCCAGTAGTTTTAAGCGCAACTAAGTAATATATTAATATCTAAAAATAAATTTAGTTTTGAAAGCATTTGTAAGTTTAAAAAATCAAAACAAAAAGCAGCAAACTGAGCAAAAGAATTGCATACAAATCGTAAAATTGCAAAATATAAAGTTTAGTATACGATCATTTAGAATTCAAAACACATTCAATATGTTAGTTTAATTCTTAATCAGAACTATTATAATATGTAAACTTAAATTACGATTCCTGTGTATTGATTTGCCGGACATGAGAACATTGTACAGATTTCAACAGACTGTTGCGATTTTGCCTAGTTCCCCCCTTAGTGGGTTACTTTCAGTTTCCCCGATCTGAACAGAGTTATGCTCTTGTGTATAAATTATTGTTAATTAATTATAAAGATTGTATATGTTATCCAGAAACAGGCCAACCCAAGCATTGTGTAATATATATATATTCTTTTATTTATTGTACATTCATTTCGGCATTCAAATTCATTTTACAAAATCTTATTTATTTCAGCAAATTGTAATAAGATTCACAGAACGTCTTAAGATTATATATAAGTATTATATAAATATATAAGTATGTAAATAGAAAGATTGAAAAAGAGCGTTTTTTTTGTGTTTAAATTAAACTTGAATAGAATGAGTTTACCTTTAAATGCCGTTTCTGTCAATATGCGATTATGGATTGTCAAATATTTAACAGAAAAAAGTTAAGAATTTTTAAAAAATATTTCAAAACGAACTTAAACTTAAAAAAGCTGAAACAAGCATGTTTCTCACAAAATTCATTTCTTAATTTAGAGATATCTTGAAAAAGAAAATGCAATTTTCTTTTAGTTAGTTAATTTTCAGGGTTGGAAAGATAATCAATAAAAATGGAAGGCAAATTAAGTAACCCATTACGATCCCATTGATCAAATGAGAATTTTAAATTCGGATGATCCAGCAACTCGACGGTCTGTAATGATATAACCAGATCAATTAATATGCTGTTCAATTAAGATTCAATTCAATTACAATACCTCTCCTTGGTTAAGTTCCAATCCAGTCTTGAACAAGTGAAGAGTTAGAGGGGTTCCAGCGGTGCGTTTGCTTAGCACACTCTCCAGACAAGCCGAGCTCTCTCTCAAGAATTGTACATCCAACTTGACATGGGATAAGTAAAAGTGTTGTAAGTTATTACAAGCAGCTACTATGTCCCAGATTTTGTTGGTTTTGAGCGATGCATCGTAGGGCTGCGAATCCAAATGCCGCTGCTGCCACTGCACAAAAATATCATTCAGACAAATATAATGTAGATCCGTGAAAATCTCAATCGGTAATTCCTCAAATTCCGTTTCAGCCCAAAAATTAAAAATCAATGTACGAGCCTTGAACGTGTGAAAGTTGGCTAACTTTCGAACCACACTTAAAGCATTTTGATTACAAAAAAATGGCATCTGATAATATATCAATGAGATTTTCTCCACTTGAAATTCGGTGTGAAACACTACGGGATCTATCGACTCGCAATTTATCAAAGTTACATTCTTCAGATGGCGCCAATGCCAAAAAAACTCTCCAACGACTTTCTTAGACACAGACACATGGGTCAGCCGTGGAAATGTTTGAGTCAGCTGCAACAGTATCAACTGGTCGACAGCCATCACATCGGGCTCCATGAATTTGCAGTTTAGGGTACGCAAGTTGGGGAAAGGGTTCGATTTCCATAACTGTATAAGTACTATAGTGTTTTGAGGCGCATCGAAATACTCAAATTCCAGGGATAACTCTCGCAGCAATGTGCTGGCGAACTTAAAGAAATCCTGCATTTGATGCGGATTCTGCTCGAAATATTTCAGAATATCGTTGTTCAACCGAAGCTTCACAATGCGTGTCCAATATTTTTGGATACTGGTGTGTATTCTCTCGGAAACCTGCGACAGTACCAACTGGTCCTTCAGATCTATCTGCTTTAAAATTGCCTTCCAGCAACCGTCATTGAGTTGGTCTGCCATTGTTTTTGCTAAAAACAAATTGAAAGACAACAGGATTACAAAAATGCACAACAATTAAAAGTTTCGCGAAATTTACATTTACGAACACGCTTCCTTCTTCCAATAAGCGAAACTGAGAGTGGAGATGAGCGATATTTATATATCGGTTACTTGTCCCAAGTATCCAAATGTCACGAGTCACAGTCGTGAGAAAATATTAGAGTTGGAACTTCTAGTTCCTTTTGCAGATGTAGTTGAGTATTGCGATTCCCGATAAAAGAACTAATCTTACTTTTGGTTCCTTTAATTCTTTTCCGTATACTTAAAAGATCAAATCTTTCATTTATGTATTTCCAGATAAAATAACTAATCTTTCATTTAGTTATTTTCCAGATAAAGGATCTGATCTTTCATTGAGCTCTTTTCGGGATAAACGAACTAATTGTATCTTTTCTTTGAAGTTATTTTATTCGGTCATTTGTATGCAGTATAATTCACTTATAACGAGTGGATTTTACGAATATCTTTAAATTCTTTATATAAGATATATTTCAATGGTTCTTTTCAAAGACCCGGTCTTGAGAACTAGTTCAGATGGGACCGATGCAAACCTTTTCTGCAAAGTTAATAATTCTTGTAATAAAAGCTTTCATACACTTTTTCCTCTTATAATTTATGCAATTTATTCAATATCATCCGTTATATTTAAGCAAATTTTAATTGAATTTCAGTATACATATTTACACATTGCCGACATATGAATATTTATACGAACACATCGATAATGCTTCGTGGCAGATTTTTCAAGGCAATAATCGATTCAAAGTTGATGACTTACTTAAAAGTTACTCGGCTTTTTTTTGTGTGTCCAAAATCGACCTAGTAGTCCATGGTATGGTCACACTTTTGAATGGACTGCTAAATGTGCTTGTAGTCTACATTAACACGTCTGTGAGCTAGCCAAAATTAACTCGGAAAAGTTTTTTTTTTTTATTTATCTGGAAAAAAGAAAAGTAAAAGAAAATGAATTCATTGGGTGATAACCGCTATCAGTTATTGTTCATCGACGATGAGGCCGGCGAGCAATGCATGGACCAACAAAAACTTCTGGAGGCAACTGTTGGAAATGTGAAGAATAAACGCAAGAAGATGCCATTTGACAAGACTAAGTCGACCATTATGTTGAGTAAGAAATTTGCGCAGCTAAATGTGGGCAAAAAAGTTGTGGGCTCAAAGCCGGAAGGCATAACAGTATCGAGTGTACCATTGTTGCGGGAACAGCAGCAGAGTCGGCAACTGCAGCAGAGTCAGCAACAGCAACAGAAGCAGACGCAGAAACGGTTGCTGCCACAACAACTGCAGCATAATCAGCAAGGGCAGCAGACGCAGAAACAGTTGCCACAACAGCAACAACTGCCGCAGAAGCAGCAACAATTGCAACAGCAACAACAACAGGTGCCGCCACAGCAGCAATTCAAGGAACGCTACTTCGGGGCACAAGGACCAATATCAGGACTCATCATTAACAACAGCAACAGCAAGAGTTTTGGTATAGCCAACAAGCTTTTCAAAACCAAATACGATCGCCATTCCAACTCCGATAAAACTGGCATCAAGGCGGTTGTCAAGCGCAATGGTGGTGGTGCACATAACTGGGGCTCGGCCATCAAGGACATTGAGGATGAAAACATGGCAATGAAGACGGCAGCTGTGGTCGACAAGGATGAAATTCTGAAGGAGCAACAGCAACAGGCCGAAAGTCTTATCGAGGATAATATCAAATATATAACCGTTGAGGAATGGCGTTTAAAACGCGAAGAACGTGCCAAACCTATTTACAACATACGCAAAGCTGGAGAGGGTGAACTGAGTAAGCCAGAATGGAAGCAGATGGTCGTCCTGCAGAAGAAGAAACTCAGTAAGCTGGATTCTGAAACAGGACTCGAATACGATGCATCTATGTATCCACAGCGTGTGGGTCGCATGCAACGCGTTATGGATATTGAATTCAAATTCAAGGACGATCGCCGTCGTAGCTTTTATGGTGGTTGGCAGGTGCGTCCCCGCTACGATTCAGAGGTCGACACCGCCTCAGATCCTGTTAATGTGGCCGATGAGCTTGAGTTTCCCACACTTGGTTAAATGCAAGTTTTTTAAACACAACAATACACAAAAACCACAATATGCAATAACAATTGAAACACACAGCGTTCACAACATACTTTAATACACTTTGAAAACTTATAAACGTATCCTTAATATATATATAAATATGTAACTGACTGTAATCTAGTCCGAAATCACAACATACATAATCTTACACAACAACAATGTCAATTTAAACAACAAACTATAATTGTATTAATTATAATTGTATTGATTATTGTTTTTTATTAAAATATGGTTATGATATGCTACTCAATTTGATGTTTTCGTATATCAATTTAAAGTTGATTATCTACAAATTTAAAGTAGATTATCTAAAAATTCGGAGTGTGGAAACAAAAATTTGATATTTTTTTACATATTCATATATATAATTTAATTTATATATATATAATTCTTTATTATTATGATTTTTTCACGAAATGTGAAACGCACTAATGTAGATCCCTCCGACCCTGCAAAGTATGTATGGTCGAACTTGGCATGTCCGTCTGTCTGTCTGTCCGTCTGCCTATATGCGGCTGAAAAATATGTTTTTATATTAACTTAACTCACCTGTTCTGTGTTTTAGTATGTAATTTACATCTTGACAAAATTTTATTGATATCGGACGACTATATCTTATAGCTACGATAGAAACAAATCAGTGGAAAATAAAGTTTTCATATGAAAATCTTTTCGGCATTATGTTTTCTTTCTAGTTTTTTAAATATCATTAATAGAATATCAATTTTTAACTATACAAAATATTATAAAATTAAGGCTACAATATATTAATTTTTTAGCATAGTAATATTTTTAGAGAATATGTCGCTTTTTCAATATTTATCATCTGGACAAATGTTTAATCAAAGACAATGCATATCTTTTACACCTAAAATATTATTATTAATTTTGTATCTAAACAAAAAAAAAAACTACAAACTAAAAACTACAGCCAAAATTAGGAACATAGTATAATCCTAATTGTATGATTATTATTTTCATTTAATAAAACACAGTTTTTGTATGATCATGTTTAGAAATTAGAGAGAGTTTAAAAAATAATGATAGTAGATTGTCTAGTTGTCCTATTAGGGATCGTTTTATATATTCTTGCTTCAAATGCCAGTAAATAAACTAAGATATTTATGTTTAGCAGTTAATGTTTTCTGGCTTCTGTCTCGCATTACCCATAACTTAGAAGTTGTTTTTACCCGTCTGCCGTTAACTTTAACTGCAGCTTGTAAAAATTAGTTGCTACTGCTGCGTTTCATATTTCTCATAATTAAAGTGCAAATAAAAACTAGCAGGCAAACAAACAATTGCAATTAAATGCTTTTTTTCTCGTTTCTACTGGTTGTTGCTGTTGCTGGATTTTGCCTCAGATACCCTGTACGAGTATGCAAACAAATGTGGGCTACAAAATTTGATCATTTAGTCAAAAGAGGCATCTTTGAATATATATTCGTATATATATTCTCTGGCGAGTCATTTTAGCAAATATTGATCAAAAGTACTGAAACTTTGACAACGATCGAATGATAAGTACAATATAACGATAAGCCTCTATAAGACATATCGATGGCAAAGCTATGAAATTTGAAAACCTGTACTATCGATAACTCAAAGAGCATTGTCCATTGACATAGAACGATAAGCCTCCATAAGACATATCGATGGCAAAGCTATGAAATTTGAAAACCTGTACTATCGAAGACTTTAAGGGCATTGTCCATTGCTCTGAAAAATGTATCGAATTGAAGAAAATTTAAATTTTAGACTTGACTAACACAATGCATTTCCATGCATGCAACTTTTTTGATTTGCTTTTAAGAGTTGCTTCGTATTTCATGCATGTCGCCTATACAAACATCGATATCGATGATATAAATATGACGATTTTCAATTTTTAAAATAATTTTTAAACATTATGCTTAATGCGAGTGATCATCAACAAATATTTCAGACTTTTAATATTAATCCTAAACCAAATCGGTCATTCAAGTCTATTATCGGTCATGATATCGGAATGAAAGTAAAGCGAAACCCTACAAACCAAAAGTTGCATTCAGGGAAATGCATCGTGCAAGTCAAGTCTTGAATACATTAACTATCGATAGTTGAAAAAGCCTTCGACGACTATCGATTGCTATTAATCAGAAGTATGGAGTATCTGTTAGTCATGCTTAGTTGCTTAGTTTTCTCTTAGTTCGTTTTTTTCCTTGCTTTTTCTGCTGCTGCGCTGCTGCCCGCGGGCACATAATTCACTTTTTATTATCTCATATTTTATGGACGCGCACGAGGCGCACTACAGAGAAAACATTGAAGAGAGGGAATGGAGGAGATGAAGAGACTTAGTTGGCAGTTGGCTTGTAAGCTCCACTGTACCTCCCCTGCCTCCGCCCAACACTCTCTCACTCCCAGCGAGAGTTTTGTATCGTTTAATTCATTTAGTTTTTGCTTTTAACGCTTTATTTGCTTAATTGCTCTATGTGGGTGTATGTGTGTGTGTGTGTGTTTGTGTGTATTAGTGTGGCTGAGTGTGTGTCGATTATGTGCTTAAACACACACACACGCACATGACTGCATTTTGCAATTACTGCAATAAGCAAACAACAACAACAAGCAATTAATCAAAATATGAAACAATTCAAACAGCTGCATTTGCATTCAAGCCACGCCCCCTTTTTGCATGCCGCCCACTTGAGCTGCATTTGACAACGAATGCTTAACCAAATATACACACACACATTCACACGCACACACCAAGTTTGCATTAAGCTAAATGTAAACATTTTAGCATCAAGCGTCGCAGCAGACACTGCCTCTGCCTTCGCTGCAGCCTCGGTCGCTGCCTCTGCCTTCGCTGCAGCCTCAGTCGCTGTCTCAGTAGCTGCTGGCAACATTAAATTCATTGGAAGAAAATCAACAAACACACACACACACACATATACACATTCCAGCATTTATGTATGTGCAATTATTTTCGATTATTTTCGTATGTGCTTCTTCTTCAAAAAAGTATGCTGTGATTTTTTGGCACAAACACGCACACACACGCATTCACTAGAGATGCGCGTTATTGTGATTTTGATGTCACTGTCAAAATATCAGTGACTGTTAGAGCTGACAAAAGCACGATATTAACAACTTTTTGTGATCATAGATATTATCAATTGGGGCGTTCCGATTGCTATCGATATTTTTGTTGTTAAATTTACATATTTGTTTTCCTTTGCTTATTGGTTAATATTAACCGATAAATCAAACCTTTCAAATACATTATCTCTACCAAATACATAAGGCAATTTACAAATGAATAAAAATCGCTCATCTCGAACACATACACACACACACACACACACACACACATGCATAAATCGATATACTTGTGCATGTGTAAGCGTTGCGATCATAAAATGTGTATAAAAAGAGACCTGGAGTGTGAGAGATTTATGGTATATGTTAATGCACATAACATCTTTAAGGGGTATCTGGGCGGAGAGTAGAAGAAGAGTAGCTACCCATAATCATCATTCTTCGAATACGATTTTCAACTCAATTTCACAAGATGCAGGATGAGAGACACGAGATGAGATGCGATGAGTTAAGGAAACAGTTTTAAAATACGATTTATGCCATCAAATACATAATACAAATGAAATTGAGTCTGAAAGTGGACCGAAATTGAGTTGAAACTCAGCTTTTACAAAAATCAAATTCTCGAGGGCTTGTTGGTAGTTAAAAAAGGTAATATGCTTTTGTACACACTTTATATACTGTTTGTATCTTTCAGGTTTCTTAAACGTTTTTAAAGATTTATAATAGTTTGATTAAGTTTTTAAGTAATATATTATATTTTATCGGCTTTAGTGTTTTGCATATTTTTCGTTATTTTTTTTGCTTTTTTTTTTTTGTGTGAACCAAATATTTTGATTCTAGTTTTTCTTAAGACTTTTCTTAGTAAGTATACATATATATAGTATGTATGTATTTCCTCAAACAAACTTGATTTGTAGAATAAACAGTATATCAAATTACATACTTGATTCTAGGGCATAAAAAATGTCTGTTCTATTGTTGAACTTTCTAACTCAAAGTGCTTATTTGGTATTCGTATTCCAAATCATTTTTTATTCGTAATTGTTACAGCCCGGGCCATAAAAATAAAAACTTTAGCCTGATGTTTTTCTTATTTTAATTTTTATTGACTTGTTGTTTGCTTTTATTTTCTTTTTCGTTTTCGTTTTGTATTTATTTTTATTTTTTGTTGTTGTGCTCTTTTCTTTTATGGCTAACGCGTTTTCAATGTGCCTTTCTCTGTTTTTTTGTTCTTGTTGTTTTGTTGTTGGCTATGTCGTTATTTGATTTCGTTTCTCGATTTGCCATTTTGAATTCACTTCATTGAATTGTTAATTTTATCGCCAGACACACACACACACACACACACACACGCATACACACACACATACATACACACAATGTATGTTTTTGTTATTTTTGCGTTCTTTATTGTCATTGCCAGTCTATGTCCTGGCGTTTCATTTGAGCTTATTACAGTCACGACTCCTGTTTGTCTCCTGCTTTCTCCAGCCTCCCCTCCCCTCCCCTGACCGCTCCTGCTTGCCGCACTTTACTTCAGTTAACCTCTTACCCCACTCCACCTTGGCTTGTTTATCATTTGCCCATATTACATTTTATTGCCCACTGTATTACATTTTAGGATCGCGTTCCATTGGCCGCAATATGCATCCAATATGTTTGATTATGTGGCACATACATTTATTTTTTAGCGAGGGTAGCTTCTAACGTTGCTACCATAATCGATAAATCAAATATACAATATTAATGCTATTATAATATTAAGAATTTTGTAATCGGGCATGCTCAACTTAAAACTATACAGAAATTCGACAAAAATTCCTTTAAAGGCAAGCTCATCCCTAAATGAAAGAGTTGTTCTATAATATTGATAGTCGATAGCATCTTTGATACTATTAATTAAGCCATATAATTATCTTCTTCGGCATACTTCTTAAATTTTTTCATCAGTCATTTCAAATCGATAGTTTTGATAGTCGATAACATTTCTGCCAATTCTCTTACATTTTCTGCTAGCGATGCCAACTAGTTTGAATCCCAAAAGCCAAGCATGTCAGAAACTAAATCGAACATTTATTTCTAGCCCATAAAAATTGTAGATGCCTGATGTTAGCTTTCGGCTAGAGGGTATTACAAGCTGCTTGCTGGATTTTGTTGCTATATTCTAGCTGCTTGCTCATCTGATGCGAGTTTCTTCCTTGTGTTTCCTTTTGCTGTATGAAAAAATTTGCATTTCTTGCAGTAAATTCAATATTTTCCTTTATGATTTTGCTGGAGCTGCTGCTGGTGACTACTTTATGTGTCTGTGTGTGTGTGTGTGTGTGTGTGTGTGTGTGTGTGTGTGTGTGTGTGTGTGTGTGTGTGTGTGTGTGTGTGTGTGTGTGTGTGTGTGTGTGTGTGTGTGTGTGTGTGTGTACATATGTCCTTTTTATGTGCTGCTGTTGCCAGTGTCGCACAGTGGAGACTTTTTCTTTGTTTTTAAACATATTTCATCAAAATTTGTGTTTAATATTATTAAAGTCTTCGAAAGTTTGTAAGCTTAATACTTAAAAGAATCCAATGGATACTATCCATATATGATATATATTACTAAATAATTTTATTAAACCAAAAATGTAAAATTGCAGTCATATATAAATACGATTAAATGTTTGCCGAATAATTTTAGTTTTACGTATAATTTAAGAAGAATATTCCGAATTGATTCGACTTTTTATATTAAACTTACACTAAATATATTATAGTAAACCTATTTTAAGAGAAAATGTTCAATTTTAATTTTATTTGGAATTCATAAAATCCTTCTTTTTTCATGAAATTGTTAATGACAATAAAAATCATTTAGTTATTTTGATCCCTTAATCTTCAACCTTTAATAAATAAAATATAAACTTAAAATTATGTACATTACGTGTAGCAAAATGATTTATATAACATATTTCTTAAGTATAAATGTTTCCTTAATAGTGATTTTGTTCACCCAGAAGTGTTATTTTTGTTGCATGATTTTGACTGTATAGCCCACTGTGCGTTGCCTTCTCGAGAGGCATATCATGTGCACAGTTGTGCCTTAGCATATCGGAACGAAGTCAAGCGCCTGCCTCGTAAGACAAACAACTACACACAGTACACACAACACACACACACACACACACATACATAAAGAGAGACGTTGTAGATGGGGCAGCCGCCGTTGCGACTGTAATTTTTGCTGATAGACAAGGCTGACTTCCTGCCTGGTTGCTCCTTCTCATGGCTGAGTAAAAACATAAACGAAATATCCTTTAGCCAACGCGGCGCCTGGGCCTGTAACTCGTCCTGTTCCTGTTACTAGTACTCGTTCTGTTACTGCCAGAAAAAGAGATAGAGGGAGAGCGAGACAGAGATAAAGAGTGAAAGAGTCAGGGAGACTGAGTCGTCGAAATAGCTTCAAGTGCTTTTGCTGATTTCGGAAATTGGTTTGCATTAGAAATCACTTAAGCGCATAAAGTGCTGTGAGTTATTGCCGCAGGATGTGACCAGGATGTGCTCGTCCTGCTGCCACGAGGACACTCGTCAAGTGTCGCCCACAAATTAATTAAAACGATGTTTTTTTTTGCAACAGCAGCAGCAACTCCTCAACTGTCTTTTCGACAGAGGCATCCTTCACCTGTGTTCACCTTTCTGCCTTAAACCTTCTTGTTTTTTTTTTTTGGGGGGGGGGGGGGCAGCATCAAGCTGGGCGTGATAGCCTCTCTGTTGCGAACATCCTCGTCTCATCTCATTTCAAGTAATTAAGACATTTTTGCCTTATGAACTTCAAAGAAAAACAGAAATACAAAAAAAGCATAGCTTGCACGCTTCACCGGACACGCCGCAGCAGGCGGTATTGCTTCCTGCAGGCTAAAAGGGGGGTTAGCGGGTGTAACAGCAACAACAGGAGGCAACAGGCTAGCCACAGCATGAAGTCTTAGCAACTTTTTCCATGGCAACGCAAGACGCAAAAATGCAATGAGCTGAGCTTCTTCCTGTTAATCGTTTTTCTTGGAATCCTTTGTGGTATATCCTTATTAATCTTGTTTCCAGTTTCAGAATCTTTTGCGGTGTCGGTTTTTAGCTAACAAATGGTCTCTCTCTATTTATTCAAGTCTTGTTCTTAGTAAACACCTGGTCACCTTATAAATTTCATTGAGTTTCTTTTTTTATAGTCATATTTTGAGTCCTTTTTGCAGTCTCAAGTAAAGTTAACTTATATCCACGCATAGAACTTTTTGAGGTTCTCGTCCTGTTCTCTTTCTTGATCTTTTCGTAATCGTCTTTTTGTTATGCTTCTCAATTTTCTGCGGGTTTTCTTCCTTTTTTGTGCTCAGTTTTAATCGTTGTTTTCTTTGAGTTTTCTTTGAGTCTTCTTTGAAGTCCCAGTCCTGTTCCTATTTCAGTTTTCTTCTTGTTGAACTTTTTCTTGGTTTCATAATCAGTCTCAGCCTCTTTCTTGATATTTTAATGTTTTAATTTTGTGATTTCTTTCTCTTATTTCTTGGTGTCCTGGTTTACCCTTCGGTCGCAGACTCCTTCTCGGTCTTAAATCACTCTTGGTCTTCTTCTCTTTGAAGTCTCCTACTCAACTTGGTAAGCGGTATCAATCATAGTGTTCTCTGTTCTTAGTTTCAGTAACCTTCTTAATTTCCTAACTGGTATCCTTCTGGAATCAAAAGTTCCCTTCTCAGTATTAGTCTATTTTGTATTCTTCTTTCACTCAATCATCTAGCGGTTGCCTTCTCGATGTCAGTCCCTTTTGTAATATTCCCCTAGTCTTCCAGTCCGTTTCCTCCTAATCATCTGTAAAGTTTTCTTCACGGCATTCCAGTATCCAATTAGCTGCTTATGCTCTTCTCTGTCTCTTTCTCCGATAAATATTCAGTTGTAGTTTCAGTTTCAGCCCGTGTATTTTGTCCTCCTTGCTGCATTCACGTTCCGCGTCCTTGTTCTGGCACGCTGCGTTGCTAATTTTCTTCATTAAGCAGCTCAAGCATTTAATGGCAACACAGAACTAAATTGTTGCTCGTGGTAACGTAGCAACAACAGCAGCAACAACAATTGCAACAATAACTGCACCGTACAGCAACAATTATGTGAGCCACGCCAAAACCAGGCACGTGGATAACATTGTAAGAACCGATAACTGAACTAAATTGCTTGCTTTTCAAGCTGCTTTCTTAAAGTTCGCATTGAATGACAGTAGCTTAAATCTATGATTAGTTTTCCAGCAACTGTTTAGAGTGTGACAACAGAAAGCTATCTGCTTGAGTTAAGTGAGCTTTAAGTTTACTCGCTTTTAACAATTAATATCACATGAAGCTTTCACGGTCTTTTAAATTGATCTCCAACTGAAAGCTCTTTCATAGCTATCCAAGCTCACACTAAGTCTTAACAAGCTTTCAAACATCATCTAACTGAAAACTGGTTTCATAGTTATACAAGCTCACATAAAGCTTTCATGTGCTTATCAATTCATCTCCAATTGCAAGTTCTTTTAACAGCTTGCTGGCTTTTCAATCTGTTTTTCTTTGGAATGACACTAACAACACCAAAACTAACAACTAAAATTACAAGCCTTCCAATTTATCTAACTTGAAAGCTTTACCCCAGCTTTCGAAGCTCACATAAACCTTATATGTCTGTACTTTCAAATGTATGTCACTTAAAAGCTCCCTTGACAAATTGAGCAACTTAAAAATTACTTTTCATTATAAAACTTAATCCAACATAAATTTATAGAAAATAAAATTTAAAAATCAAAGGCATGCTTTCCCAAATAAACTCTTCGACACCCTGTTTTTATAATTTTCTATTAGCTAAAATATTCTAGGAGCATCCTTAGAAGAAAAGAATAATGTTCGTAACAGACTTGGAAAGTTGGATTTTTCCTCCATCTAACCTATAAATAATACATGCCAATAATGAAGAAGCGAAAATGGTTTTTACAACTTTTCAACAATTAGAAAAAGTATGAGAAAGCTTGTAAAAATGCTCTAGTTTTTAGTTTGCGACTAATAGATACCCTGTTGTAAGTTATTGCTTTGTTTCTTAATAGTAATGATTTCAACTAATCGACTTTCGATAGTATCGATATTTTTAATCCTTACAAAACCATCTAGGACAAACTGTGGATGTCATTTTTGTAGAACCTTTTGTTGATAGAATGAAAATATTTTAACTTTGGCTGTTGTAATGTTCATTGCAAGTTTTTGCAAAACTATCGATGGCATTATCGATAGCCCTTTTGATCGGACTATCGATTCCCAATTATATATTTTTAAAAACTTGTTGGTAGACAGTTTTTCGATCGTTAGTAAGTTATTTAAAAGTCATCAATCACTTATTGAAAATTCGTTCAAAACCATCAGAACTGTTTTTATATAGTCTTGACTTACAGGGTATATAAAAGGTGGAAACGATATTTAAATGATGTTTGCTTAAAATGCATCCAGCTAAAATCAGGCCACACAAAACCGTTAAAGTTGAACTACTCGTACAGCTGAAAACTGCTCTAAAAGAGATGCCAAAGTGCGGCAGGTTTGTTACCTGAGTGTATATCCATATGCGTGTGTGTGTGTGTGCGTGCGTGAATGTGTGCACTTTTCATGCGTGCGGTTTTTGGAGGCTGTTGAAAGTTTTGACTTGATATCAGATTACGCATACGCCACGTTCTGTGGACCGTCAGAGCAGCAAAATTTAACGAGCAAGAAAATCACTCTCGTAAGTGAGCGAAACTCTGGGCCAATTGTGCAACATGCAGCAGCCAACATGCAACAATCGACAGATGAGACCCCATTTTCGACTTATAATTTAATTTGTGTGTTGCCCACAAAAGTTGCAACTTTAAAGGCAAACGTTGATGTTGCTGCTGCTGCTACTGCGGCGACGGCTTCAGCTTAAAACTTTCAGCTTCAAACAAAATGCCGCAGATGCAGCGCTGAACCCTTTACCACCCTACCTACCCCCCTCTGCAGCCCTTGCTCTGTCAGGCATGAGGACAACAAGGCAACATGGCAATCCGCAATCCCGTCGAGCGTCGGCAACTTTGTCCATTAAAACAAACTTTTCGGCAGGTGAGCGCATCGATGGCTTTTGGCTGCTGCTCTACACTTACTCCTACCCCCCTATCTACCACCACTGTCATTCCATTCCCCTCCCCCTTTGCCAGCATTATTTAGCTCAAAACTGATACGCCGAATGCAGCCAACCAATTTTGTAATGTGAATTTAATGTCAGTTTTGCGACAGGTGCGTTCACCAGGTCAGGTCGGGGGCTCAGGTGATGAGAAGGGGAGGTCAGGTGAGAAGGGTATGCTGTGCCCGTTGGCCAAGTGGATTTTCGCTTTGCAACCAAAAAGCTTTCAGTGCTTATATGTATGTGTGTGTGTGTGTGGGTTTTGGCTTAATGCATTGCATTTGCAGTTATTGCCAAAGTTTTGCGTTCGACGTTGCAGCAAAAAGAGTAGCAGGGAATGGAAGTGGAAGTGGAAGTGGAGCTCTGCTAGCCCCGACAGGCCCGACAACAGCATTAAACAAATTGCGCACCAACTCAAAAAAAAAAGACTTAAGCCCAAAAGCCCACTCAAGCCCAAACAACAACTAGGAATGTGCAAATCAAATAGATATATCGATATTTTAATGAAAAATATCGTTCTGTTTTCATAAGATAATGCTGTTGCTATTTCAACTCCATATCAATATATTCTTCTATATAACGAATGTTAATTGTTAAATAGTAGTTTTATGTTGACGACTTGATACATCTATATTCAAGTGACCATTTATCGAAGAACATCGATATTCTTAAGGCAATCATAAGCCCACTATGAAATCAACTTTGAAGCGCTTAAAGATGATGCGAGTTAAGGACATGCAGAAGGATCATCTTAATAAAAAATATGCCAACATCTGGAAGAGACAGAATTACAGGGTATATGCAAGTAAAGTACATGTTGTAAGAGCATCTAATTAATGAACAGCTGCTAAGAATGTCCCTGGCTTAAAAGGATGCGATATTTTGGTTATTCGCTAATGTTCTGGCAGGCATAATGATTAATTGTTATATACGAAACAGCAGGACTGCAAATGAAACTAAGAGACATATGAATAATCTATGCCACAGACTAATTCATACCCTGTAATTCAATAAAATTTTTAGATAAATTGAAAAAATTCAAAAATATTGCAATTTTAAATTATTTTCACAGCTTATTACTTACTTTTCTATTTCGGAAAAACTCGATTTGTAAGAAATCAATTTTGTAAATTCTGAAATTTAAAGAAAGACCAAACGAATGCATTGATGAAATGATATGGAAGTAAAATAATAGAAAGCATTAGTTTTGAAAACTTTACAAATTGAGAAATTTGATTAATATTGTCATCAAATTTGACCAACAAATTTAACAAAGAGAGTTGAAAGAGATGTAATTTTAAATGTTTCTTAAAATTCCTTTTTTAAATATGTTTTTGTTTTTACAAGAAGTTTAAAACAAAAACTATAAAATTTCTAATGATTTATATAACAAAGTCCAAATCAAACAATGGAAAATTTGATATCTTTTTGTTTCAACATAAATCTTGTGCAAACTCTATGACTTCATGGTTCTATATTAAAGCAATTACTTAGTAGTTCTACAAACTTAAGTCCATACGTCATATCTTGACAATATTATCGTTTCTAAGTGAGTATGTGTCCGCTATCATGATATCATCATAAGTTAAATTTATTTTTTCCATCAAATTAGCATCGAATTGGGTTCATTTTTCCTTTTCAACTTTTTTGCAGCCACAGATGTCCAATGATAAAGTTTCGGTGGAGCGAGTAAAAATGGCAAAATTTGACAAATAATACGGGGCGGGAAAATAATGAAAATTAATGACTTGCACTTTGAGTGATTATTGTCTGTTAGATATTCAGTTGGAAAAGGCGGCATCAGATTCATCAGTGTGGCTTCAGTTCCAATTAGAATCTGTGTGTGCTTTTTTTTATCTGTATCTGTTAGCCTGTACCTGTATCTATATACATATGTATCTATATTATATATGTATATATAGTATCTGTGTAGTATGTGTGTGTGTGTTTGCCATTGGCGTCGTTGCACTTTCATTGCGTTTAATATTGAAATTGGGTTAATGAGTTTTTGTTTATGGCCACGTTGCGATACCTTCGGACCGCGCCCACACACTGACTCCACAAACAAGTTTCCCTGGTGCTGCCTGGCATCCGCATATTCGCACTCTTGCATCCGCATCCGTTTTTAGCATTCGCTTTGTGCCAGGTTAATGCAAATTTGCCAAGCTCTGGGCAGAGGACTTGCTTGTGTGTACCACATTGTGTGTGTGTGTGTGTGTGTGTGCGTGTGTCAGGTTGTGTGTGTGTGGGCGTGGCAAAGGCGGGTGTCGCATCAGCTCCACTCAACGCTGACAACAACGTTGAAGGCAGCTGCTTCTTTGCCGCGTAATGAAAACAATTTGCAGCTTTTTACTGGTTAAAAAGTGGGTGAACCTGCGGCTTGAGTGGGGCGGTCCAAGGGGGCGGGCAAGGGCGAAGCTTTTAACAAAGGTTTAATGTTAATTAAGTGGCTGACAGAGCTGACAGGTGCAACCTGATCCTGATCCTGTACCTGCTTCTGCGTCTGGGCTACCTGCGTCTGACTCATATCGATTTAAGCACCGCAGCCGCAAAATTCAATTTAATTATTGTTGCAAATTTTCATAAAGCAAATTAAATTCTTAACTATTTATGCATTGCAACTCCCCACCCTGCCTCAGTCTTTTTTCCGACTGCCTTTTTGCAATATTAATCCTTAATTGCCTAATGAAAAACTTGGCTCCAAGTGCTTCTCTGTCTTGGCCACAAAGCTTGTTGCTCAAGTCTCAAATGCAATTTGTGATTATTTTAAGTGCATTTTTGATACGCTGTCTATTTAGAAATTTATAAATTGCTTTAAGGGCTTTCATTATTATCGACATGAATGGTAAACAGGGAGCAGGAGCGGTACTGCAATAATAGTGTACTGCAAACAATAAAATCGACTGTAAATCTAACTTCTCATTGCTTTGAGTATTGAAAAATCTTTTGTTACAAGCAGTTGTGCTTTCCCAAAAGGCTTCAGCAAAAGCAGACATACTTTGTCAATTTATTATTTTTATTATAAGGAATATTGTTCTATTTAAAATGTGTACTCGAACAAACGGAATGAATAAGAAATGATGTCCTTAAAATGACAGTACAATGAACCAATCAACCGGCAACAAAATTACAATATTGACCATACAAAAGTTATAATAAAAAACATACAATACATTTTAATTCCATAATTGTTAAATCATCGACCCTTGTGTACAACTGAGTACAAGTCGAAAAGCGCACTGTTTACAGGGTATGTACAGGTCAAGCGTTCACACCAAGCGTTCTACAACTTGTTTATTAACACATTTATGTTCCAATGGCAGCTATAAGATATAGTCGTCCGATTTTGATGAAATTTTGTCATCATGTATAAACTGTATTAAAACTTAGGTAAAGTGAGTTTGACTGAGTTATCTTGAAAAACAAAAAGGTTTTTCATACAAAAACTTCTTTTTCAACCGATCGTTCCTATGGCAACTATATGATCTGACCAATTCAACTATTGGGACTTACTGCAATAATAAGAAGCATCTGTGCCAAGTTTCATCAAGATAGTTCTAGAATAAAGTCTTAAAAAATTCATATAAACAGACGGACATGACGGACATGACTCGGCTCTTGATGCTGATCACGAATATACAAATTTTTTTTTCTGAGACGTCTCCTTTAATGCGTTAAACATTTCGAGGCAAAATTATAATACCCTCTGCCATATACACAAAGGCACTGTTTACAGGGTAGTTTCTAGTCAAGTCAAAACTACACTAGGACAAGCGACACTCTAAGTCTTATAAGTAAGAGCTAGGAGGCTGAACTTTTCACAGTAGCTTAGTCCTATGCCGTAAGTGAGTACTAAGCCCGGAAAATTCGGTCGGGAAATGTGGAAAATTCGCGGAAAACCGTTGTATGCAACTTTTTTGTTTATCATACGATGAGCTTCAAACTCAAAGTTCTATACAAAATGAAAATAAAAATTTCAACACGATCGGATAAATAGCACCAAAGTTACGGAAGAATCTATTACCCCCGTCTCAGCTGGCAGAAACAACAGTTTGACAGGCACTTTACGAGTTAAGTCCACTGCTTTCTTGAGTTGCCGCTGAACTGCTTGAAATGCAAGTTGGGAGCTGGGAGTCTCGTAGTCGGGCACACTCGACTAGAGTATTCTTACTTGTTTTTTTATAATTTGTTGAAATTATGTATACGTGAAGTAATCAATAAATAAGTAAATAACAATATAAAATAATATAAAACTGTTTGCAGGTTATCTGATAGTCAAGCATACAATTCAAATAGCCTACTCATATTTGTAGTACGATATGTTATATGCTGATATGCGTAATCATTAATCAGTAATAAGTTTTGGTTTTACGCTGTTCACTGCCAAATGGCCACGCCCATTTCGATTGGGCATCCATGCGGGCTTATTAGGGCGTAAAATTCAATTAATGACCGCATTGGGAATTTTATTTATTTTTTTTTTTTTGCTCTTGTTTGTTTTTGCTATTTGCAAATTTCGATTGTTTGTTGCGCTTTTTTTTTGTCGCTGGGCAAAGTTTTTCGAGTGGCTTTTTCGATTCACGACAGCTAATAAATTATGTAAATTATGAATATTATGGAAAATAATTCTGAATTCAGATTGTTAATGGGCCGCTGGCAGCAACAGCGACAACATCAACAACAGCAACAACAACAACAACAACAAACAACAGCAACAGTTGCTGTCATAATTATGATTTAGTTGAGCATTCGAGCGTGTAACGAGTAAATGGAATTTTTAACTGCTCTTATTATTATTGTAATTATTTTGTTATGTTAAACGTGCATAGAGTATATTGGGTTTGTATATGATGAACGTTTTTCTAAACCTTTTTTTTTTTGAGTGTAAAGTCAGCCAATTCAAGTAGAAGTAGATAAATAAAGTCAAAAATGGTTTTTGCAATAAACAGAGTATATTTCTGTCAGTGTTTGTTATTTGTTTTGATATATTTTTAATTTTTTTGTTGCAATACAATAATATTGTTTCGGAAACTACATTTAGTAATTACCAGCCAGTTTCAGTTCCAGGGCCAGGTTCAGCTTCAGATCTAACAGCCTGCGGCCCCAGAGCAACTTTTGACTTGTTTTTTTTTTTTTCAGCCGTTGTTAACATTATAATATGATTAACTTTTTGTTGTTGTTGTCGTTGTCAGCTTCACTGAGAGTTTTTAAATAGTTTTGCGTATTACAGCAGGAAAATCACTTAACCTAATTATAAGTCAAACTGGACTTTTACAATATCGGTTTTTTGTTTTAAGCTTCATGTTTAAATCCCTTTTAAATAGAAAATATTAATCACACATTTTTTAGTTGCGTAATTCAAAATTAAAACTTTTTAATGAGATGTGAGCATAATAGTTGGGAAATATTTCCAGTAGCATTAAATATTATAAAACTAATTTGACATTTACACAATGACAAAATTTATTTTTAGTTCGCAGTGCCAGTTTTAATTAAGTAAAAGCAGAATCCTAGATATTCTCTTTATTGCTTTATCAATATCAAAAATTTGCCTTAGTTTTTCACACATTTTTCGAAAGCAAGGGTAAATTTTTCCACCACATTTTTACCCCGGTGTGTGAGTTTTCTGTACTCGAAGAAATATGAGTCGAATCAAAGAATTTTTTTATTTAAGTGGAACAATTTATTCAGTTTTGGGTTATTTAATAGTATTTAAACTCAACAAAAAAAGTTAAACAAATATTTTTCAACCTTATTAGCCCGGAAATAGAAAAAAAAAATGGTTCAAAAACACTTATTTGAAATCAAATTAGTGCGAGCCAGGAATTAAGTTTAGGGCTATGGTTTCTAAGTGAAAGTATTTCAAAATCTATGAGCTTTTGTAAATAAACGAAAAGTGAGTATAAAAAAACAATTAAGTGTGTATATTATTCGGTTAACAGAGAGCACATGCAAAGTACTTTCATAAGATTTAAAGATACTTAACTTTTTCATAGTAGCTTATATACATAGTTGGGCGTATTTTGGTTTAAAATTCCATCATAAGTAAGCATCCAATATTAGCCCGCCCCAATTCGCTTTCTATTTAGCATTCAATTATGGTAAGCAAATTGTTAAACAACATTTTCATAATAATCAGCCAAGCAGCAATTGAAAACAGGCCACATCAACTGGCTCAGATTCCAACTCCAACTCCAACTCAAACTCTGACATTCAAACAAGTTTCCAATCTCCGCAACAGCGTTGCCAACCCTTATTGTAAGATATAAGACATTAGCTCGTGCTTATACACTGCCGATAGGTTATTTCACATTTTGTGACGAAATGAATATCAGGTTTATTCTAAATTCCACTTACGAGATATATGAGCGTGCAAGGAGCCTAAGATTTGATTCGAAAGTGGAATTGATTCGAAAGTGGCATACAGATCAGGTATGTATATGTATATGTATCGGATGACTGTAACATGCATATGTGTAGCTGTCATACAAACGATCGAGAAATGATTTCTTGCATAATACATTTTTTTTAACAAATTTCCAAAATTGTTGTTAAGTTTTCCTCAGATTGGACAATTGTTGCCTTAGGAGCAAAATGAAACACTTTTTCTATGCAAGAGTATTAAGTTTTCTTCAGATAGCTTTTCATTCTTGTTTAGGCTTGGTGTTTTGTGCGGAGGCAGGGTGCAGCGTAAAGGGCAGGGTGTTGTGGAAGGGACAACAGGGTCGGGGCTGATAATGAGCTGTCTTGAAAAGTGGGTATTCTGTGTAAAGTTGTTGTCGCTGTTGTATATATTAATAGCAACTAAGCAAGCAGAACTCTAAAGTATGCGACTAACAGATACCCTCTAATCAACTTGTTATGCATTAAATATTCATTTAAACATAAAACTTTATTCATTTAGCAATTTTTATAAAATAGGCCAAACTAATTGAATTTAAATAGAGCTTATTTGTTGTACAACCTTTTTGCTATTTGTATTAGTTCAGTGCTAATAATAATCAAAACTTAAGTTAGGGCAGAGTGTAAATGCCCGGCAAAGTTTCTTTTGTTCAGTTGGTATTCAAATTGGTTTTGCACAAACTGCAGCAAAGCTGAAATGAGTTAGGCTTATGGGTTGCAGGGGCGTGGGTTGGTTGGTGGGAGGGGGGGGGGGGGGGTAGGTCGGTCGGTTGCAAGTGCTTTGTGTCGCCATTGTGTGAGCGATGCTGGTGACCAAGCAACCGCTAGAGCCAGCACCACCAACATCCCCCACCATCATCACCACTGAGCAGCTTTCTTTCAGTTCAACTTTCTTTTATTATTACATTAGTTCTCAGTTGTTGTTCTTGTTGTTGTGTTGTTTTTTTTCTGTTGCTGCACGCCAGTTAAGAGAAAAATCTGCAGCCAAGAAAGTCTTTGAAAGTTTGTCCACCCATCTCTAACTTCTACCCCACGGACAGCTTGTTATACCCTGCACCCCTAAGCCGAAGAGAGCATAAAAAGCTGTGCCGCTTTCTTTTCTGAAACTACTAAATTTGTCTATAAAAGTATATATTCTTGTTCAGCAAGATAATACAATCATTTGGATAGGCATGTCAACCGATATATAATACAAAATCAAATTCGCTGATAAAATACCATAACATAACTGAAATTTTCATTACAGGTAAAGAAAAACAAATATAAGCTTTGGGATAGCAAGTTACCAACAGTGATATACTCTGTTCCCAGTAAGAATGAAAAAACATATTCAGACCGGAAATGGATCTATTTTCCATTTCCATTTTCACAAACCTTTTTTCTTTGGGCATTTAGAAAAGCTAATAAGTTCGTTTTCGAATGTCTTTGAATGGAAACAACAGTAAGTACTTATATCAAACTTGCTTACATTTTTTTTATCACATTATTTTTATAAAAAGTTGAAAAATTTATACAATCTGGTATCGAATAGCTAATAAGAAAACGTTTAATATTTTCAATGAAATATTTAAGTAGAATGTCAACGAGAATGCAACATTTATGTGTCGATATACAAGTAACTCTTTTCCAACTCTTTTCACCCTTTAAAGCAGAGGTAGCTTATATGCTTATACAACTTAGAACTTAAGTACAGGGTAACTAGTAGTCGAGCCCTTAACAAAATAATGCCATTTGACTTGTTTTCCTTTTGTGTAGTTGCTCATTTTGTTGGTTCTTTGGCAATGCCTTTCCACACAGAGCGAGTGTATTTCATAATTTAGCTTGTCGCTCAGCACAGTTTTCATTCAGCTAGTCGCCCATCTCCAGCCACGCCTACACCGCCTATCCCCTACGCGCCCCACCCAACCCGCCGCACACAGACACATCCCGCCTTCGCTCCCTAACCCATTCCTTTTGGCTTGGCACACAATTTTAAGTTAAGTTGATTTTCTCTCGTGTATTTTTCTCTGTAGGTTTTTTATTTCTATTTGTTCATACACTTTCAAAAAGTATTTTAATTTTGTAACCCAATGTGTTATGCTTAGATATAGACGCAAGCGATCCTATATAGTTTATGTTATACATATTATTGATATGACGAAAGTGAATATGCTTCAAATGTTCATATTTTCAGTTTTGTTGAGATTTTGCGGATTGAATGCACTTTCATTTGAGCAAGAATTGAATCTTCTTGCCGTTGAGATAATATTCAATTCATTAGAATTAGAATCTTTAAACAAATTTCGATACCGTAAAATTTTGCAAATAGTGGAAACCGGAACATTTCTGATTCAGTTCTAGCAGGCTCTATACATATCTGTACAGATATAACAAATGAATTTAGAAATTGATAGTTTCATTGTGCTCTATATAGTTTGATCAAATTTCATCAAAATCGGACACTATATCTTATAGTTGTCTCAACTATTGTGCAAGGGTATTTATCTTCGACATTTGGTAGAAAGTTGTTCTTTCTTGTTCTTTTGATTATTTTTTTTTTTGTATTTTTTCTTATTTTATTTTTGTATTTTTTGTTGTTATATTCTTCTTCTTTTTTGTTCATTTCATTTGGTGTGTTTGCGTTGTTTGCGTCTGGCGCAGCATGAAATTGAATTAGGTCAATGCGTCAAGTAAAAGTGCCAAATATAAAATGACAACTACAATGTGCGAAGAAAATCCAAGAAAATACAAAACAGAGAAGCAAGAAAAACAAGCTAACACAAAAGTGCAATAAATGAAATATGCTTTGTATTTTTGCCACCCTTTGTCTATCCATCTCTCTTCTTCTCTGTCTTTTTTTTTTTTCTTCTCTTGCGGCTCTTTCATTCGAGTCCAGATTTGACCACTATTTTTCATTTTGCTTGAGATTCTGAAGGCTATGAATTGAGTTTAAGTTTTAGTTGATTACCATGCTCAAAAGTCAAATGAAAAGTTTATTAAGAAAATATTTTAGTTTTTAATTAAATATGACACAAACTATTCAACTATTTCAGAGGTGTCGAGCGTTCATAATCAAAAACTTTGTGCTTTTATCAAATTAAATCAAATAGCATGTTTATTTATCTTTATCTGGGACAGAGAAAGAAAGAGAGAGAGAGAGAGAGAAATCTTATATTCTAATTTATAAATTTTATTCAAAATATTTTTGAATTGTAGAATAAAGAAAGATGTAGCATAACAAAAGATATAAGTTTCTAGAAATCAGTAGATATTCAGTAAATTATTGCAGTATTATTAAGTATATTACATATGTGTAAGTTTACATTATTGTTAATAAATTGGTTGAGATCTTGAGACTCTGTCTGCCTATGGTATATACTATATACCAACATGTGTACTAAGTTTGGTTGCTCTAGCTTCAAAACTGTGGAAAAAACCTGCGTTCAAACGGACAGACGGACGGACAGACGGACATTTCACAAACCCAATATACTCTTTTTTCTTTTTTTGAAAAAAAAAAATTAAATTAGAGTATAAATAGAAAGTGCAACTCAGAACAGTTCTTGGTTTTCAAAAATATGAAAATAAAGTATAGAACAAGTAAGAATGCTCTAGTCGAGTGTGCCCGACTACGAGACTCCCTGCTCCCACTTTGCATTTCAAGCAGTTCAGCGGCAACACAAGCAAGCAGTGCACTTAACTCGTAAAGTGCCTGTCAAACTGTTGTTTCTTCCAGCTGAGACGGGGGTAATAGATTCTTCCGTAACTTTGGTGCTATTTATCCGATCGTGTTGAAATTTTCACAGCAGATCAACATTGATGCAACATATATGTGTACCAAAAATCAAAGTTCTATCTTTTAAATTGTGGCTGTGGGAGTCTTTTGCGATTTGCGGGGTTGCGGGGGGGTGCATCCGAAATTTGAAATAAACTTGATCTGCGTATGGTATACAGGAACATGCATGCCAAGTTTGGTGTCTCTAGCTCTTATAGTTTCCGAGATCTGTGTGTTCATACGGACAGACGGACAGACAGACAGACGGACAGACGGACAGACGGACAGACAGACAGACAGACGGACATGGCTAGTTCTTCTTGGCTGTTGATCCTGATCAAGAATATATATAGTTTATATAGTTGGAAATGTCTCCTTCTGCCTGTTACACACATTTGCAGTACTTTATAACTCCCTTTTTCCCATTTTTAATGGGAACAGGGATTAAAAATATATTCTTGATATATATTGATATGCACATCTAGCTTGAACTTAAGCACTCATACCAAAATTTGCCTTAGTTTAAGACATATGAAAGTTATTTGTGCAAAAAATTGTTAAGTTTTAGTTAATGGCTGACATTTGACATTGACATTCAGGCTTGAACAGGTTTGGACAGGCTTGGCCTTGTTGCCTCACGTGTCGCTGTCGCATTTGTCAGCTCAGGTGCACAAGCACAAACACACACATACACCACAAGACACACACACACACACACACACATATAAAGCACAAGAGCTCAAAATTGTTGACAACGCGGCGTATGCGTAATGCGGCCTAGTCCTGTCAACTCATGCCCCGTCCTGTCCTGCGAGCGCACAAAAATTTGTCTTGACTGAGGCATTTCAATTGCAAATTAGCTTCTGTGCGAACCCGCCCGCCTACCTGCCCCTCCACTCTGCTGTTTCATTCAGCTTGTTCCTTTTTCGCCTGCTCCTTCTTCATACAACTTTGCTCGACCACATTCAAAGTGTACATTTCGCTTTTTGTGGCAATTTGAATGATTTATGTTGATTGCGTATAATTGCATGTTGTGTCCTCGTTCTCGTTCTCGTTCTCCATGTTGTCCCCTCGTCCTCGTGCTCGTTTTCGTTTTCGTTTCCTTTCTATATTCGTCGTTCTTAGCTTGCCAGGTGCGCCTTTCGGCCCTAACCTCAGACATTTTGCGGCGCATTGTTGCTGCTGGCGTCGCTGCTTTTATGACGCGCCATCTGTCAACAGCTTGTTGTGACATTGTCTGAGTGCCAGGGGTGTGCAAAAGGGGGGGCGTAGTGGCTTTTTTTATACATGGCGGGGCTTGGCTAGACATTTTTGTGCTGCTTATCTAATTATGCGCCCAAAAGCACGCAACACAAAAATGCCATGCCCCTCCCTTTGCACGCCCACAACCCCTACAAAGCACAAGTTGTCTTTTGCGGCACGACGCTTCATTTTTCTAACCAGGCATAATGGTCCTAGATGGGTTGGGGCGGGTGGGTTGCGGGGCACGCTGCCTAATGGTGGGGCGCGAGCGCATTTATTTCGCTTGTAAACGAGCGCAATTTGCAATTTGAACGCGTCCATTTGGCGTTGCCATGTGCCACGTGCCCCGCATCCATGCCACCACCTCTTTGCTGGCAGCCATTTGCAATTGAATATTTATTTGCGCCTGCTTTAGCGCTAGTAATGGGCGTGGCACTAACTAAAAGTTATTACGCATAGGCAACGTCCGCCATTTGCAGCTGCCAAAAAAAAAGTAGCCAAATTCGCACTTTGCTAATCAGGCCATGTCAAAACAGTGTGACCAAATGCATACAAAACTAACAAAGCACCCAATTAATGCCGAACTCAAATGAATTAAAAATGTAATCAATCCAGTTTGTACTTGATCTTTGGACTATGTAAAATGTACTTTTAGCAATGTTTTGGGACTAGGATTACTATTCGATATTTTTATGTTTTTGACTAGGATCATCGATAATATAAACAAACCATGGAACCATCTAAAAGAACACTGAAAATTGTATCCAAATATTGCAAAACAAACACGTTTCCTAGTAGCTATATAGTTTTGTTTTAAATGTTTTTTCCAAGGTAACTATAATAAATAAAATTCTTCAACGGATATCTAAACATATATTAATCTATCAATTAAAAAAGATAATTATTTTTTATGAATTATTAAAGAATAAATATGTTATTCATAAAATTTCTTGAAACAATTGCTACAGAATTATTTACATACCCAATAGAAATGCACATTCAAGTCAATTGCAAATCAAATGTTATTCAAATGTTTGACAAACTATCCCTTAACTATTTGCCTCAAGCCAGCCAAATCAAACAATTTAATTATTAAATATGTTCTTAATAATCAACATAAATCAAGCTAACAAAAGTCTTTGCAATTTTATTCAAAGAAATTCATTTGTTATCAAAATTTCAATCAAATTGTTTAGAACTTAACTCCTTTTCTACATCATTGTAATATTTCTTAATATTTATGTGCTGTCTTAGTTCACTTGATACACACAAGTTACCAGAAGGCTTAAACCATTGTTTTAATAAATAAATTTCTGAGGAAAATATTTTCACATAACAAAAAGTGTATATATGTATGTGTGACTGTTAACAAATATCCAATTTGTTTATTTGTATATATCTATTGTATTTACCTACATAAGTAACTTTTGTACAACTATTGCAGGTGCCCAATTACAGCTTAAAGGAAATTCAAATTTTAAAGTTCATATGCATATTTTCAACTGTGCCTAGTTTCATCACAATAGCATAAAAACAGAGAGACTGCTTCGCATATAAACAGACGAACATGGCTAATTCGAATCGGTCGTTGATGCTGATCAAGAATATATGCTTTATGGAGTCAAGACTTAATCTTCAATGCAAAATCAAAGTTAAATTTGTTATTACATAATTGTCATCAAGTAATAGTATTTCAGGATTTAAAAAAAAAAAAACAAAAAAATGCAATTTGATTTGTTATAAGCCACACAGGTTATAACACGTTGAATTGGTAATTTGTTGTATAACAATGTTATATAATAAATTAATCACCTTTTAATTGGTATTTAAATATTTATGAAGCTTAACCCATTGCATGTTTGATATTTGTCAACAAACTGCACTCTGGTCACACTGTTTGCTGGCGCATCAAGCGCACAGAATAGAAGATTAGAAATGACAGCAGAATGCAAAAAGGAATAAATGCAAAAGAGTACGAGAGAGAGGGTGCGGAAAGGAGCGAGAGGAGGAGGGAGCATGTAAGAGAAACGCCAACTAATAAAATGAACTTTATGCGCGAACGTGCGTGGACTTCAAACCGAAAAACAGAAACAGGCACAGATGAACACACGGAACAAAATAAAGGGACACAGTGCGAGAGGAAAACTTATTGCCCAATGCCTTTTTTTTGTCCGCCTCCCACACTTTGACACTACATCTTTACACGGAGAGAAAAAAACGAAGAAAATTAAATTAAAATAAATTCATAACGATCATAACACATTTAAAAGTAAATTAACAGAATAATGCATAAAGCAAGTTAATCAAACCAACGTAAAATTAAAAGTTTTTAAAGATGATAAATAAGATAATATGAAATGGGTAAGCCAATTCAGAAAAAAAATATATATAAGCTTCAGAAAAGATTTGCATAAGAAAACTCATTTTTCAACTGATTGTTCCTATGGCAGCTATAAGTTATAGGTTTCCGATTTTAATAGAATTTGGTCAAAATGTGTTGAACGTGCTTTAATTTAGATGTAGTGAGTTTGATCGATATATTTTGAAAAACACCAAAGTTTTTCATACAGAAACTTATTTTCAACCGATCGTTCCTAAGATATAGAAGTCCGATTTTGATGAAATTTTGTCATCATGTATAAACTGTCCTTAAACATAGGTAAAATTAGTTTGGCTGAGTTGTCTTAAAAAACAAAAAAGGTTTTCATAGAAAAAATGATTTTTCAACCGATCGTTCCTATGGCAGCTACATATATGTTATACTGGTCCGATCTGGCCAATTCAACAATAGGTACTACATGCAGAAAGAAGAAGCATCTGTGCCAAGTTTCATCAAGACAGCTCTGGAAGAAAGTCTTGAAAAACGCATATAAACAGACGGACAGACAGACAGACAGACGGACATTACGCGGCTGTTGATGTTTATCACGAATATACATATGTATTTTCTGTGACGTCTCCTTCAATGCATTACACATTTCGTGACAAAATTATTATAATACCCTCTGCAAGGTTATAGAAATTGACATAAGAGCGTAAATTTGCATAATCGATATCGAAAATATGATCGAAAATATTTGCACGGCAGCCACTTTTTAAGAAAATAAAATAAATAGTGAATGTATAGTAAATATAGTGAATAGTGAATGAATAGTAAATATTTTAAAGATTTTTTTTTTTTTGTTGTTGTTAAACAACAAATGTGATTAATATATTTTTTCAGTGTAAAACGCTCAGTTTCAGTTGCCTAATTATAATTTTTGCAATTTTGCTGTCGCATGCAAAATTCATGAGAGCGAAAGGGAAGGGCAGTGAAGGAGTGAGCGAGATGCCGCTGCACAACATTGTGCTTCCGCTGTTCCTCATTTCCCCTCTCCCCCACCGCTCCACAGGCTGTTAGCCATTACTGGCGCTGATGTAAACATAAAACATGACAACTTCCGGATGCTATCCGGACCTGGGCATAGGTCCTGAACTGGTAGGAGTTCTTGGCAAGGGGAAGGCGTAACGTCAACGTTAAGCGTTTTATGGCCAAAATGTGCGTTTCATTTGAGCTGAACCTTCTCCCCAACCTCCCCCCTCGTTGCAGCCACTCCCTTCCCCATAGTCAAACTGCTACCCGCTGTGCTCATTTTGCGCTGATTCGCAGAACTTCCGTTTTCGTTGCTGCTTTTCTGCAAATGTTGCAAATCTTCGCGAAAAACTTGTCGTAAAAATATTTTCATCAGGCAGTAAGGGAAATAAAAACACAGTCAAAGAGAATAAATGTGAGAAGCGGGCACGTGAAGAGTGACAGGAGTGAATGAAGCAATGAAAACTGGCAATAAACAAATGGCACAGCGCAGCGGAAGTTAGAGCGAAGCTCACAAAATGGCGGCCATCGCACCGGAAGACAAAGACATCAGGCGCTACATGCTACATCGCTTCACCTCCACTCCACGCCGTAAGCCCCCCTCTCGTTGCAGGGAATTTATGAAGCATAAGCTGCATAAACATTAAGATTACATAAGCGTCAGGCTCAGAGATCCTTTTGCAGGACAAAACCAGCGACGCTTGCAACATTTTAAGTGTCGATAATTTTGTGCGGGCATAACAGGCCAAACGGGGCGTGGCAGCGACGACACTTCAATACGCGCCCCTCCCTAACTTCCCCCCCCCCCCCCCCATCTATACATCTGAAACTCATGCATATGCATAAGCTATGCAAAACGGCAGACACTCAGCGGCAGAGACAGCCAACTTGTCGAACAGGGTCGTGGGGGGGGAGAGGTATGGAGGTTCTACAGACAGGAAGCATGACAAAGACAGCGGAGTGAAACGGTGCGATAAGCAAAAGCATTTAAAATTGCAGGGCACAAGAAATTTGCATTTTTTGGTGCCAAGAAAATTAAGCAAATGTAAATTTTGTCAGCAATAACAATAGGGAAAAACAAGAGAGTACCTTGAATACGAATATAAAAGAATATACTCGATAATTCATTCCGATAGATGCAACATACAATACAATGTAACGAAATGGAATGGAATGGAATGGAATGGAATGGAATGTAACGAAATGAAAATTTACAAAACAAAAGAACTAGAACATTAAAGTAGATGCAGAATGAAACGCAAAGAAAAGGAGCAATCTTAAAAAAAAAAATAAAAATTAAAAGTTCGTCAGCAATGACAATAGAGAGAAACTTGAGTATAAAATAATTTGCTCTAATTTCGGAAATGGGGAATTGAAACGAAATAGAAAGGAACACACACTGAAGAGTACCACATGAATAAAGAATAATCCTTTTGATAGATGGTAAAGTAAAAAGAAACGAAAGGGAATGAAACAGTACTATATGTGTGAATTATGGAAAGCAAAAAGATATTCATATAAAGTATAACTATACGAAAAAAACCACAAAGAGTATAAAAAAAATAGATGTGAGAAAGAAACAAAACGGAATGGAACAGTTTTTATTTTAAAGATTACAGTTATAACAACAATAAAAACCAGATAGGATAAAACAACTTTCATTATGTGCTGCATACTTTTAGGCTAATCGAAAGGATTGAAGGATTTTATAGTTCTAGTAGCTCCAAAAAGAAAGCGATATGATTTTCGGTGAAAACAAATAAAAAGTGAAGTTCGGAACAGGCCTGAATGTGTCTGTTGTAATTTAAGTGAATCAAAATTAAAGAAGTATATATCATGAACCGTTATGCTAGGCACTCAAAAAGTAAAATAAAGAATTAAGAATAACGAGTATTTTGTTTTAATGGGACCAACAACTAGGATACGAATTTAAATGAATGTTGTCGAAAAGTCTATGCATGGGAGAAACGGTAGAAATCAGCAGAAATGAAATAACAAAAGCGCAAAACATCAGTGCTCACAATGAGAACGTATGCAAGGAACGTCAGCATTTGTGGCAGGAGGCAGGACCAAAAGAGGACCTGGGCAACAACAATGGCAGCGCTCCTACGTGATTTGTTTGCCAAATTGTGGCAAATGTGTGTGGCGCATTCACTGAGTATCTGTGTGTGTGTGTGTGTGTGTGTGTGTGTGTGTGTGTGTGTGTATGGTAGCAACAACTCAATTAGCGGCACACATACACATTTCCCCATGGACACCCTGTCCGCCCCGTCCACCCCTCGCATTTGGTTTATTGAGTTTGCATGACCCTAATTTAAAGATGATTTAAAATTCCCGCAGCGAAATTAACCAAACGTCCGATCAGCTCTGGACTGAAGTCTCTTATCCTTCGCCCTTCGCACTTCTTCCTTACCCAGCACTGCTCCTGCACATCCTTTGCCTGCTTGCAGAGGGGATTTATTGTTTGCGAGGATGGCTCGCTAATGCGGCGCATTTATCATGCAGCTGGCGACGCGTTGGCAACCCTAAGCGGCAAACTGGCGGAGCGGGAACTGGAGCAAAAGCAGGACCTGAAACTGGGACAGCAACTGGAGCGCTAATGGTCGCCACTTGGACCAACATAAATAATGTTTAATCAGCAACAACAAACAGCAATAGTTAATCCTTTAATCGAAATTACAAGTTTAGCAAAACGTATCCTTCAGATACATTATGCAGCTGTAACTCGATCAATGATCGTTTTAAATATCAACTAGATTTAATTGGAAAACAATTTGTTATTTGACAGCAATAGATTTATTATTGTTTGTTTTTAGCTTTCCCACTGTCTAATTGGTGTATCCTTAAACTTTTTCGCCAATTTATTGATTGCTACTCAAACTTCAAAACTTTGGGCTTTATGCGCAATTTTTTAGAATTTTGATTGGAAAAGTTTTCATGCTTTTATTATAAATGAAATTAAAATTCAAGTACTTTACAATACAGTACAATATATTTTTGAGTTTTGCGTGTCCTTCAGATTACTATTTTCTTAACTATTTGAGAACCAATGTTCGATATATCAGGCCTGTTCCGAACTCCCCTTTCAAATCAATCAAAATTCCATGCTAAATTGTGTAGCATACTTTTTTGGGGGCAGGTTATAATTCACATCATTTGATTTCCTGTGAGTTAATTTAATATTCAGACGATCCTAAAAGTATGCTTTACATAATTCGGACGATTTAATTGTTGCTATAGTTGCGTTATCCTTAGAACTTCAAATATGCTGAATGCAGTCTCGAAGTAAATTACAAATTGTGCACAAAGCATGCCACACCCTTCATTCTTGACCAATTGGCTCTAAATTGCTCTCTGCTCACTACTTCCCTACTCCCGCCACCCTGTCCAAGTTCAAATAGAGTCAAGCAGCCGCTGGCTGACTTGGTCGGTGGCTTATCGATCGGATAAGAGGGCAAGAGGATGAGCCATAAGAAGGAGCTCCCGCTTGTCATCATCATATCATGTCAATCAAGGACAGAGCAAAACACTTTAACCAAACGACAGTTGGCGTCTGGAAGGGAAGTGGGGGAACATTGGGTGTGCTTGCAGAGTGAATACTACATTAAACTAAGCTGGCAGCGAAATGGCCAACTAAGTGATGAACCAACTCCTCCTTCCTCTGCAAGCCTGTGCTGACCTAAGTACGTGTTGTGGCCCAGAACCCCAAAACTGTATGTTTTGTTGTTCTTGGTTTTGTTGTTGTTCTTGTTCTTGTTCTTGTTCTTGTTGTGCTGACAGGCAATCTACTCATGCATTCAGAGGGCGGGGTAAGGAGGCAGCAGGCGGGCCAAATAACGCTTCTTGCCCACTTAACGAACTGTCTGACTGGGCAAAGTGGTCGACTCTCAGCAACCACCGCGTTGCATGCAACACTTCTTGCAGCAGCAGTCCCCTCCACCCCCGACCGCAAAAACGCTGCATTTCATTTGGGGGCGTGGCAGGCAGAGAGCAGCTCAGAACTAAGGAATCTTAATCAAGCTCTAACTTATAGCTTTAAGTGAGCTTTAATTTATTTACTCAATACAATTTGTTGTGTCTCTAGCTTTAGAACGCTTTCAAAGTTATTTATATCAGGGTCCGAACATAAGAGTTATAATAAATGCAAATTTAAACTAAATAAATCGATGTGAAGGAAATATCTTGAGGCAACTTGCAGTAAACCAAAATTGTTTTTTTAGTCGTAATTAGCGACATCAGCCAAAAACTTATATTTGCGATTTATACAATACTAGCACATACCCCCGGCCTCGCCCGCCATTCCTGATCTATGAACTCTCTCACATTTTCACGTCCGTGTGCGAACATTTTCCTCACTCTGATACACCGCAACTATTTGTTAGACAGGCCTTGAAATCTGAGTTTGTAGTAGAAATGAAAACGTCAAGAAAATTCGATCCAGGTCGCACTAGCTTATTTTGGGAACATGCAATAATCCCTCCCGCCCCCACTTTTAAAGATTCTTTCCCGTCCCGCCCGTTAGTAAGGTTGTTGCGCCAGTTTTTCTCTCATTTTCAGTGCATGAAGAAAATTTCCAAAATTTCTGGCTTGGCTTTTAAACTGAGCTTGAAGCAAATCGCACAAAATCTCAACTTTCGCCCAGTTTACTACCCAATTTCCATCCATAGGGTTGAATTATTCAGCTTATAATGAATTTGTATACCGATCTTTGAAAATGAATTTGAAGCAAATCGCACAAAAACTCAACTTTCACCCCATTTTACCACCCACTTTCCACCCAGTGAATGGTGCAGTCATTATTGAATTTTTATATATTTTTAAACGTACGCAAAATTAGTTATGTGACAAATTCTAAATCAGTTTGATTTATGTAGCTGCAGTTAAATGCAGAGCGTAAATATAAAAACAAACGGCCCTTTTGCAGATTGTGTGAACGAATAAAGATTGCAAAGCATAAACGGACGCTAAATTTCAAAATATAATTTTGTTTTCCACCCACATTCCGAAAAATTGGTATGCAGTTATTAATGAATTTTTTATATAGATTTTTTAAAATGAGTTTGAAGCTGATCGGATGATAAACATATAAGTTGCATACCACGGTTTTTCGCGAATTTTCGACATTTTCCGACCGATTTATCCAAAATCCGATCTTAGTACGCACTTTCACCATAAGACGAAACTACTGAGAAAAATTCAGCCTTCTAGCTCTTATGGATTGGTCTGTCCGAGCGTCGTATATCAGTCAATCAGTCAGGTTGAACACTTGCATATATGTATATAGATATAGATAAATCAGAAAAAAAGTTATAGCTTGATTTTTATTATAAAAATCAAAAACATATCATATTTGATTTCAAGCTTGATTTCATTCATTTAATATTCTGATTTATTTAATATAATTAATTAATCGCTAGCACTTGCTGGTCCTCGTGCATGGCGTGGTCGGTATGGTTCATCCCATTGGTTTTGTTGATTCCGTTGTTCTGGACTCTTCCATTCCTTATGACGCTCCGCCAACTTAACAATCAACGGCCTCAGTCCATGCTCCATCACTTCGCCAGACATTTCCGCAATGGCACGTTCAGCGGAGGCCTTCAGTCCAAAGTGAACCAGGGCGACACCGCGTGATTCTCCCGTCTGCTTATCGCGTAAGATTTTGACTTCTTCAATATCACCAAAACGCCCAAAGATGTTGAGCACATCATCTACACGATAACGTTTTGGCAAATGGGTCACATATATTTTGGCCTGTTTAATAGCCTCCGAGGATGGACGCGCAAAGGCAACCTTAATATATTTCGTGCCCATCTGGCGGCCGTCGAGGAAGATTCTTGCCATATTCGCATTGTTGGCCAACTCGAAGTTAACAAATCCAAAGCCCTTGCTTTCTCCCGTGATTTTGTTTCGAACTATTTTGACTGAATTGATCAGCCCGAACTCATCGAACATATCGCCCAGTTCTTGGTCCGTCATTTCTAGTGGCAAATAGTTGACGATGAGATTCGTTTCTTCTTCCGACAGTTCGATCGCTTGCGGAACATCCACGGCCATGGGCTCGACAAGTGGTTCTTTTGAAATGGTGGCCATTATTAAATAGTTTAATATCAAATGCAAAAGTTCAATGAAATTAATTGCGGAACGCCGAGATAGTTGCTCACAAAGACACAGCACAGAATGAATTGAAGATTTGTTCTACCAATTGACACTTTTTTGACAGTTCAGGGGCCTATACACAGCACAGACAGTCACAGACCGATATTTCAACCCTACTAATACCAAATGTAATCGATAGGAACCAAATCTGAATAGACTGAATATGCTTAGTTGACTTTGTCAACACGATGAGTTTGAACCCTGTTTGCTGGTTTATTGCTTGCCGTGGCAATAAGACGGAAAAAACGGGAAAATCAGAGAAAAACGAAGCGTTATTGGAGATAAAACCCTATTGAATAATAGATGGAGCCACTGTTTTTACTTGTGTGTGTAGTATTTTTGTGTATTATTTATTTTTTTTGTAAATGTTCAACAATTTGGACAAAGTGCCAATAAGATATTTTATTATAGTATATTCCGCCTACGACGCGCCGTTGATCTCATCGATTGCTGTCTATCGAAATTAGAATCTCTGGTAGTGTATCGGCATTTCCGATAGCCACATGTGGCGGCTAAATGGCGCGCTCTAGATTTTAAAAGGCCAAAATTATCGTTGAAATTGGCGTCAGAGCTGTTGTTGCCGCCGCCGCCGTCGCCGCGCGAATAATGTATAGCAGATAATTGTATTTAGGGCTGCTGCTCGCGCTGTTCACGCTGAAAACTTCCAAATTTGTGAACAGTAGGGCGTTGCCATTAGTATGCTAAAAAATACGGCAAATCTGGTGATTTTGGTTTTTAAAAATACAGTCACACTTAACGGTCAAATATGACCGACTGACCAAGTTATCTTAACGCGAATACCCTTAATATGTATTGAATTACCTACATATAAAACAAGTAAGAACGTTGCAGTCAGGCTCACCCGACTGCGATATACTCTGTTTTCTGTTTACTGGGGCGGGGGTGGGCGTGTCAAAATTTTTTTCTCCAAACTATCGATGAGATCAAAAGTATTCATACTGCAAAATTTGGGGTTTCTAGCTATAAGGGTGTAGGAGATACAGATTTTGCTCATTTGCAGGGGCGGTAGTGGGCGTGGCATTTTTTTTTTTTACAGATCGGTCGAGGATGTCATCAGTAGTCTTCATGCCAAATTTGGTGACTCTAGCTGCAAAACTGCAGAAGATATAGATTTTTGCGGTTTGGGGGGGAAGGGGTGGGGGTGGGTGGGAAATCTTGACACTTTGTCTGCCTATCGTATATACCAACATGTACACCAAGTTTGGTTGCTCTAGCTTCAAAACTGTGGAAAAAAACTGCGTTCATACGGACATACGGACAGACGGACGGACAGACGGACATTTCACAAACCCAATATACTCTTTTTTTCCATTTTGGAAAACAGAGTATAAAAATCAGCATATACCCGCGGCATTCCCCCCATTCCAAATCTTTGAGCCTTATCACAATTTTCAGCCCGTGTGCGTACATTTTCCTCACTGTGACCCATTTTGGGAACATGCAGTTATCCCTCCTGCCCCTACTACTTAACATTTCTTTTTACGTCACGCCCGTCAAGAATTTTGTTGCGCCAGTTTTTCTCTCATTTTCAGTGCAGAGGGGGCCATGAAGAAAATTTCCAAAATTTTCATGCGGATATTTCGTAGTTTGAAAATAACGTTGTTTAGATTTTTGTATGCTTGTCTTTTAAAGTGAGCTTAAGGCACATCGCACAAGATCTTAGCTTGGACCCTTACAACCTTAACATGCCATTTTACACCCAGAGGTATGAAATTTCCAGAAAATTGGTATGTATAAATATGACTATTTCATTCGAAAACGATTCGGAATGAAAATATCTCGAAAAGCGATTGCACAGCAATTAATAGCTCCTAAAGCTATGTTAAAACTTAACAAGGATACTGTTTATATTAATCAGAGCGTTTTCTTTGAACGAGTCTAGAATTAGTTAGCTTAAATTCAAATTTTGGTTAGTTTAATTTTGCATATCTCCCATACTATCAACACTCGGTATCGGTTTTGGTATCGTTTGGGTTAGAACACAATCAGCTTGTCTTCTAGTTGTCCCCTCGGGTCAGTTCATGACGCAATTTATGGGAACGCGTTTGGCCTTTTGGCGTTTTGCCGGTTTTTGTTTTTCCGGGGTTTTCCCAGCGTTATCTTTGCTTAGATTCGCTGCCAGGCAACAGAAAACAGAAATATGAATTTATACCATTTTTTAGTTGCGCTTTTTGTTGTTATACTCTTTTCTTTTTTGTTGGTTTTTGGTTTTTTGATTGTTTTTTTTTTTTTTGTGCTTTTTGTGTTTTTTCATTCGCCAGAAATTCCTGGAATACAACGTAATTTATAGCTGGGAAATGTTGTGTGCCAAGGATTCTGTTCGGAACAAAAGGCGCAGAAAGAGAGAGAACAAATGGAGGAGAAACGCAAATTCAGGATGACAGAGACAAGAGAGGACAGTGTGGGGGAGGAGGAGGAGGTTGAAGCGTTGGGTAACTTTGCAGGACGCTTTTAATTACAGTTGATTTATTTATTGCGTATACGCTATGTATGCAGGTGCAGCAGCAGGAGCAGAAGCAGGAACAGGAACGGCAGACCAGCACCTGAATGAAGTAAAAGGCGTTGGGCTAATTTACAATGTACCAAAAGAATCGGCGAATCGGGAGTCTGAGTTCAAGTTTCCAGACCCAGTCCCCAATCCCCAGTTCCACTCCCAGTTACAGACACCTGACGCCAACATCGAAGGCGATCCAAGGCGATAAATTGTCATTAAAATGGTGCAGGCAAAGTGGCCAAGAAGCAGAAGAAGTAGTAATTGCAACAGACTCAAGCCAAACCAAGCCATAACAGACCAGAAAGAAGGCCAACAGTGGACAGCCAACTTTGCCAACTGGGCAGCTTGTTAGCATGTCGCCTCGCTCAAAGTGTAATTAAAATTTAATTGCTTATGGCCAATGGAGATATGCAGCTACAAGTCTTGCAATCCTACAATCTTTACATATACCAGCGCCAGCTCCAGCTCCAGCTCCAGCTCCAGTTGCAACCGCAACCACAGCCACAAGGCGTATCCTGTAGGGACAATCAAATTGAAATTAATTATTATATATACAATTTTAATAAATATATTTTTTGGTTAGTTTCAGATACCATTGTAAATCATGGCTAAGAACGTGTGGCAGGAATTCAGATTTCTAATAGAGGTCTTAAGTGGGCTAATTGGTCTTAGATATAAGCATAAACAATTGATAAGTTGTCAAAACATATGAATAAAATAAAAAAGTATAAATCACTTTGGATGGCAGTCCACTCTAGTGACGAAGCAACATTATATACAGCAAGAATGAAAGATTTGTTGTGAGTGTCCGATCAGATCGAGCTATATACAGATCGAAAGGTATTACTTTAACTAAGAAAAGTGCATACTGAGACTTTTGGTAACTCACCAACTATTCTAATTCTGAGTCGTCGTTCACCCTAATCTGAGAATTATGTTTGTTATACCGCTTTTCTGAAAAACCGCTGGTTTAGCTGGAAAACGCTAAGAATCGCTATATTATATTGCAAAATTAGTTTTATTGTATAAAATAGTTCTTAGATTATTCTTATACATTTCGTGAAATAATTCGAATGGTATAAAAATATTTGTGCCAAGGCTTGTTAAGAAATCTTTGGAACTTTTGAATAACAAAGTATAACAAGTATATATAAAGTATATGTCTGAGTAGCAATATAATTATAGTTCAATTAGTAATAATTAGTGTATAACAATGAAATATATTTGCGACAAAGGATGTTGACCACAGCAAAGATCACAAACAAAGCCTGCACTCAGAGAAAAAATGCACACCTTAAATTCTGAAAAATAGTATCTATGTTATTTATTAATTAATATATATTATAAAAACAAAAACAAATAGACTTTAACTCCACAGGACTGTCGACTTATCACAGTTTCTTATTTTTGCGGCAGACAGTGCATACGTTTTGATATCCGTCCGTCTGTCCGTCCGTATGCACGACATTTTTGTTCGCAGTTTTGAGGCTACAGCAACCAAACTGGATATACATACATGAGATCGGGATGGAAATGCGTTCGCTGTCCCGTCCGTCCAGAAAAAAGGATTCCGAATCCTGCCGGAAATTCTTATAACAATCCCGATCGCATGTGTAATATATACCATATGCGGACACAGTTTCAATATGGGAGTATCCGACTGTTAAAGCTTAAGCCAAGCGACTTTAGGCTAAACATTAGCTAAAATTAAGAAATCATAGCTTGATGAAAACTTACTCAAATTAAGAATTTTATACTCGGTTGGAAAAAAATCTAAGTTGACCGTACTTCTAACACCGGAATGCAACAATACTTGACTTTTTTCGTGTGTACATATATTTTCTCAGAATGTGTTGGCTGACTAAGCGGATGATGATGACGTAGATGATGATGATGATGTTGGCGACATCGCCATAGCTAAGTAAAACAGCTGCGCCTGACTCTGGCTATGACTATGACTCTAATTCTGAGTCGAATGATTCAATGCCATTAGCATTATCAAAGGGAGTAAAGAGCCGAACAGTGCAACGCATCCAAATTGTGCCGTAGGCCAGTTCTGTGCATAGCATTGTCGCAGTATGAGCTCCAGCTGCAGCGCTAGTTCCACAATCAGTTCCACACACAGTTCCCGTAGCAGTACTAGTTGTAGTTCCGGCACCAGTTCCGGTTCCAATTCCAATTGCGGTGTGGCAGAGCAGTGCGGTCGCTATGTGCTGCAAGAGCTGCTTACCACAGAACAACAGTATCTGGATGATCTGAACAATGGAATTGAGCGATATGGGCGCATCTTTGATCCGGGAACGAATCTGCCGGAGGGTTTAGTCGGTCAGAAGCATGTCATACTGGCGAATGTGACACAAATTGCGACACTGCATCGTCATATGCTGCTGCCGCTGATGCTGCAGCATAGTCAGCAGCTGGAGCTGCTCTTTGACAGCTGGAGTAAGCTCATCGAGCATGGCTCCTTCAACTGCTATGTCCTTTTTTGTGCCAGCCAACGTGCCAGTCTACGGCTTCATGACTCGCATGAACTCTACTTTAATGTAAGTGTAACAACCATATACCATTCACAATTCAACCATCCAATGAAAGTCCCCCCCCCCCCCCCTTCCTTCAGGGAACCACACTTTCAGAACAAAAATAAATCTGGGGGTCGCGTTTGCATTATTTATAGCTTTTTTTTCTTTGAATGCTGATTGAATTGCAAATTTTGTTGCGGCGAATATTTTACTCACGGCGAATTTAAAGTTGCTGGCGAAAAGTATTGCTTGCTCTCTTGCACTCTTGCTCATGGTAGGTAACAACAAGAGATACAAAATAAGTTCCAAAGTTTGAAAGAAACCTTTTCCCATTTCCGATTCCGTTAAAAACCTGCGGAATTGGTATTATTAGCTGTTCTGGATTTCGAATATCAATGGGTTAAAAAGCTTTGTTTTTGAGACAGTGGAATGGGAAATATTCGTGTTTATCTTTAAAAACGAAGAATGATTGCAACGATTTTATTCGAAAACAAGAAGACAAATTAAAAACAATTTGGAATGAAAAGTTCTCAGAAATGGGAATAACTTGATTATAAACTTTTTTCAAAAATTGAAAAAATAAAGAGTATCAAACTGTTGTTTCTGCCTCCTGAGACAGGGGTAATAGATGCTTCCATAACTTTGGTGCTATTTATCCGATCGTAATGAAATTTACGCAACCAATCAACATTGATTTAACATATATTTATGTGTACCAAAAATCAAAGCTATATCTTTAAAATTGTTGCTGTGGGAGTTTTTTTTCGAGTTGCGGGGCTGCATTCGAAATTTGAAATAAACTTGATCTACGTATGGTATACCTGCATGCCAAGTTTGGTGTCTCTAGCTCTTATAGTCTCCGAGATCTGTGTTTGTTCAAAAGGACAGACGGACATGGCTAAATCAACTCGGCTGTTGATGCTGATCAAGAATATATATACTTTATATAGTCGGAAATGCCTCCTTCTGCCTGTTACACACATTTGCAGCACTTTATAACTCCCTTTTTCCCATTTTTAATTGGAACAGGGAGTAAAAAGATTCAATCAATTACAGCTCTGATCTATGTATATTAGCAGCACCTGAAAACCAAGCTGGGTGATCCCTTGGGCATCCGCAGCTTTCTATTGAAGCCCGTGCAGCGTCTTACCAAATATCCTTTACTGCTGAGCAAGCTAATCCAGACATTGTATGATCATCGGCAGCTGATCTCAAAGCGGCTCTTTGAGGTGGCCTGTCGATTGGAGACGCGACTCCGCGATTTGCTCGAGAGTGCCAATCAAGTGGATCAACTGAACGATATTCAGCACTTTAATACGGTAATTAATCGTATATGAGCATACCTGATAACTTAAGTTTTCTCTATCTATTTCTTATTGTTCCACAGTTCAGCATACTCAGCGAGGCAAACCTCATCACGGTGGGTGAGTTTACACTGAATGACGGTCGGTTGCGGCGCAGCTACAACTGCAAATTGTTTGCATTCAACACCTGCCTCATCTATACAGAAACAAAGGTGGGACGCGACCGCGCACAGATGTTGCGGGGTCATTTTGTGCTACCCGATGTCTGCTTTGTGGCAACGTCCAAGTCCTTTATTCTATGCAACAAGCAGCTCGAATGCGAGTTCCTTTGTCAGCCCGCTCTACTCCAAAAATGGGAAAGCATTGTGCGTCTGCTGCTCGAAGCTACATTGCCGCCCTACAATCAGAATGACAATGAGGGTGCTGTAGGGGTAGGGCCAAAAGGTGTGAGGCAAAACAGCAGCAGCAGCAGCAGCAATCGACGCACCACTTGGTAAACCTTGAAGCACTGGACTAATGAGCCTTTCAATGCAAAATTCGCATGAAAATTGTGATATGTATTAAATTTTAAATTATAGCAGGAAACAGGAACGAAACTTTTGTCAAAGGACTGCTATCAAATGAAATTACATTTTTAATATACTGTAATAAATGTGGTATTGGGTGATTGAATTGATACCAATAGTGATATCTAACCTAGATCCCACATCAAATCAAAAACTGATTTTTTAATAAAACTGATGTCCCGCTGGGCAATATAATATAATATTAAAAACTAAAAACATGGCAAACAAGACTAAAAATACAAAGGAAAATGCTCTCTGCGGAATGTCGAGAACTAAATACGCTTACAACATCTATTTCAATGACAAAACAAACATGTTATTTGTTTTTTTTTTCGATTTTACAGAATAAAACTGATTTAATAAAGTTATTTCTTTGTAGATATAAAACTATCGATACTTTCAACAGTGGTCTTCTTAGTTTAACATACGGTCTTGGATCGATTACAACTTTAATAGTATCGATAGCAAATAAAAAATAGGATAGTGGCTTACAAATATTTATTTAGTGGCATCGATAGTTTGAAATCACGAATAGGTTTATAGTAGAGGTGGTAAAACATCGATGTCAATCGATTGCTTTCGATGGTGATAGTAGAACACATCGATACCATTGATTGTACTATCGATAGTACTATCGAAAAACAAAAAATGCTGTATAATTTATGGCATATTACAAAAAAATAGAACAATAAAAATGATAATAATAAATAATTTTATATCATGAAATATCTACGATAAAACTGAATTTCGTATTTGCATATTTGACAATTATTGTTTTCTTAAATCAACACAAAAAACATATATATATAAAGAACATATACTATAAACATAAACTATAACCTATAAAGAGCATATTTTTTTGGAAAATAATAAATCTAATTAAGTTAAAAATCTTTGTAATAAATGAAGCAAATATTACTATCGAAACACTATTAAACAGAATTTAAAACTATCGAAACAACCGATGTTTTTGACACCTCTAATATACAGCTTCGAATCGATTAATAGAACCCATATTCTTGGTTTATCAACGAATTTCGATAGTATCGACAGCATAAAAAGCCTCGATAGTGGTCCAAAAACCAACCATCGTTAATAAATGTACAGATTATTTCATAGACTTGATATTTTTGATATCTTCATATATGAAGATAAGATTAAAAGTAAATATCTTGCTAAAACATTAAAACTGACATCTTAAACATATCAAATTCATATTCATATTGATAGCAAATAAAATCTCGATAGAGACTCAAAAAGAGATAATCGATCAATTTTGAACTCCAGTTAGACCTTAATTTATTCAAAACCAGGCCAAACTTGATAGCAAAACTAATAATATACAAAATTTGGTAAAGTCAAATGTTGAACTATAACCAAATATGACCGAAAAGTAAAAACATTTATTAAGTTCTCGTCAAATATTGCGATTGTTGTTGTTGTTGTTGTTGTTGTGGCGCGTAAAATCTCAATAATTGCGCCCTGGAGCTGTCACAAACGCATGCACAACACACACACACACACAAACACACACACACACACACTCATACACTCATACAGATGTGACAGGCTGCTGTTAAACGGGTACATGGACAGACACATAACCACTTTTGAGGTGTGTGTGTGTGTGTGTGTGTGTGTGTGGCAGTCGATGAATTGATTTATGTGCTTGTTTGTCAGTTGACCTGCAGCTTGTGCATAAATTTCAAATTGCTCATACGCAATGTGGTGCCCCACTAATACACATGTCCAAAGTTTGTCAGCAACAACAACAACGACAAGCTGAAAACAAACAAGTTAGCTCTTAAAGAGTTTACCAGACTAGAAGATAGTTAGTATTGAACACTCAAAGTCTATATATTTTATTTATTTATTTATATTTATTTTTTATATTATTTTAATATAACGAATAAAAATAGTCTGATATTAAATAGAAATATCAACTTTATTGTCATCAAAATCTAATATAAAATTTAAAACTTGAATAGCACAAAGATTGTTGGAGAAAGGTGTAGAGTCAATCCAAAAATTAAAATTAAATAAAAAGTTTAAGCAAATAAAAGAAATGTATCAAAGAATATACAATTTTGGAAAATTGTATTCGAAAGTGGAATTCAGAACAAGCCTGATAATCTCTAAGATATTCATATACCTATAGACACCGATAAGAATGATAAAATTAACTAGAATATTAAAGTATGCACAATGCAATTATGATATTTAAAATTCTTAGATATATAATTAGTATGTATTTGTTTATTTTTAACTTTAAAAAACAATTCCGATAATCATAATTATTTAATTATAATTTTATTTTTGTGCGCAAATCAAATAAAGTTCCAAATCTCAAGAGATTGTCGAGAAAGACTGCCCATTTTATAGCTACAGGGTATACTGATGAGTATGATGATGTGCATGAAGAGCATGAAGGGTATGTAGGGTATGTTGTATAGTATGTAGTATTGAGAATGTAGAAGGAGTGAAAAAGTGCTGCCTGACATTGCCCCTGGAGATTGTTTCGACAAGTTTTCATGTTGCTGCCACCAAAAACTTTGTCCGGGGCATCTTCATAAATATTTTGAGGATACGATGCGAGTGTGCTTGACACCAGGTGGAACAACAACAACAACAACAACAACAGCAACTAAGAAGAACAAACAACAAGAATGTTCCAACTATTTTAAGCGCGCTTAAAAGCCCTGAAACAAATATATTTCGTTCAGTATTTAGTTTCAACAAAAAACTTACAACTTGGGGAACTTAACAACCAGCGAGTTGTTTCTACTTAGTACTTGGTTAAGTCAGTCTACAAAGCTGTATAAGAAAACTATAATGAACTAATGGAAGCAAGATTAAAGTTAACATGGATACAAACTATCGCAAAAAATTTGTGAGAGCTTGTTGCAACTGAGCATGATTATTAGCTAATTTAATCATGGTGTATGAATATCGAGATCAAATTTGATGAGCACACAATTCAAGTGACCATGGAGGGCAATTAAACTAGTAACTGATAAACACAATTGACTCGAACTCTAAAAGACTAAACATTAGCGGTATATAGGTTTTTCTGCAATAATAAATACCATACAGTTTTTTGAAGACTCAATTTAAGTGAACATGGAGGGGAACTACAGGTGAAACTATTAAAAAATTTAATTGAAAGGTATATGAAATGCCAGTTAACTTAATTATGCGATATTAATAACAAGAAAAGCTGATGTGAATGAGATTAAAGTGACCATGGAGGTCAAACACGGCTGAATACTGTAGAAATAATTGTAGAAATTATACCAGCTAGAATTAGGTAATCATTAATGTTAAAGCCACTTTCAGAGCGATAAGAAATAACATGCAGAACTAATGCCAATGCGTTTTAAATGACAATGGAGGACGATGTGGGTGTTGATTATAATCACACTGTGCGATAGAAACGTCCAGCTGTGCGAATCGGTGCTCAAAATGGAAGCAGCATGTCGTAAAAACAATAGCAACTAGAGGCTCTTAAATGGCCAGAACCTGCTGCCAACAAGAACAACAAACAGCAAGAAATGAAAATTGTACATTTTCCAATTCCATTTCCATTTCATCGCAGTCCCACAGGGCTGAGCATTATAGTTATTGTTGTTGCCTTGTTGCCACTGCGATTGCAGGCGACTTAAAGCGACTAACAGCAGGCGTTCAAAGCAGCTCCCCCCCCCCCATACTCCTGCAATACCGCAACATCTACCCTTTATCCCCGCCCTGTGCACAATGTGAACCATCCCCCTTACCCCATATTTCGAAACATGCACGCAACAACAGCAAAACTTGGCGCCTCACTCAAAATAATGATGACTTTCCACTTTTGGTCAATGCATGTGTGAGTGTGAGTGTTCGTGTGTGGGTGCGTTTGTGTGTGTGTGTGTGTGTGTGTGTTGATGTGTGGATGTGTGGGTGGGTGTGTGTGCATAGTTTTGACACATTCGTGTGTGTTTGGTGTACACATATGTATGTATGCATGTACAAACAAGTAAGAACATCCCGACTGCAATATACTCAGCTGTCAATGTTGGGCTTTAAACAAAGCTTATATGCACAGTTACCACATTTGGTACAAATGTACCAAAACTGGTACATTATTTAGTCGTTGGTGCATTGGGATTCTGTTTTATAAAATGCTACATTTCCTTTAGTATTCATTATTTTAATACAAATTGTGAAAAGTACAACATTTTTTTTTAATCTGAAAGAATTTTACACTAAATTTTATCGAAACTATAATTATAGTTTAAAACAAGTAAAAATGCGGGTTGCATCTGAAATTTGAAATAAACTTGATCGGCGTATGGTATACAGGAACCTGCATGCCAAGTTTGGTGTCTCTAGCTCTTATAGTTTCCGAGATCTGTGTGTTCATACGGACAGACGGACAGACAGACAGACGGACAGACGGACAGACAGACAGACGGACATGGCTAGTTCATCTTGGCTGTTGATCCTGATCAAGAATATATATAGTTTATATAGTCGGAAATGTCTCCTTCTGCCTGTTACACACATTTGCAGTACTTTATAACTCCCTTTTTCCCATTTTGAATGGGAACAGGGAGTAAAAATTGAAGTAAATACTACTCTAATAGCTAGTTTTTTTCACGATGTATAAATCTATAAAGAATTTCTTCAAACCACATTGTGTTCAGTGTCATTTCATTTCGTTATAGCGGAGTTTAACTGTATCACATTTGGATAGCACAACAAGAGAATATTCAAATGCAGAATCAATAAATTTGGTTAAGATTGCTTGATTAACAAAAAAGTATTTCGTACAAAAACTAATTCTTCAACCAAATTTTTATGATTCCGATTTTGATGAAATTATGTCATTAGCTATTGAAAATTCTAAAACTTAGTAAAGGTGAGTTTTGAAGAGTGAACTTATCAAAAGAATGTTTTTCATACATTATTTTTAAACCGATTGTTCATATAGCAGCTATAAGGTATAGTGGTCCGGTTTTGATGTAAGTTTCAAAACATTTTAAAAGTTAATATGTTATCTTGAAAATCCAGCAGATAGACAGACAGATGGTTATGGCTAGTTCGACTCGGCGTTACACATTTCGTGACAAAATAATAATACCCTCTCAAAGTGTATGAAAAAAAATGTATGAAAGGCATAAATTGAGACCATACAAATCGATAAGCTATCGCTGGAATCAGCTAGTTTAAAGCTATGCCTAATTTCAACTTGATATCTGACATGCAGATAACATCTTTAGGTAAGTACTCACAGATATATGGTAGAGTTTTAATCATTTAGTTATCGATTGTTATAAATCGATAGCTCATCGATATAACTGGACATGCACTTGCTATTTTAGCACCATCTATTTATGCCGCTTGCAATTTCCGACTCGTTAATCAAGCATAATAACGCAGCCCATGGTGAGTGCAACACTGTCCTGTATCCCTATACTCGCATAGGGGAGGGGGCGTGGCTCTACCCTCTTGCAGCAGCAACTAACCAAGCGTGTTGCACAGTACACAACATGCAAAAAGTTACACGCGGGCCTGCAAGCAAAAACTTGCACAGCATCAATTGCACACACACACACACACACATACATACACCCACGCAGTCTGTCCATAAGCCAGCGTAAAACACCTACCCCACCCCCCCTCCCACACATACCCCCACCCACACTGCCACACATCCTCTTTAATTCAGCTGTTGCAAGTGAACACGGTAGATTTGCCACTTTCAAAACCAGCAACAAAACGCATAAATGTGCACACAAAAGCAGCTCTCAGCACACACACACACACCCACACACGCACATGCACATACATACAGATACAGATGCACACACACAGCTGCACACAGATACACACATATGTATGTGTGTGTGAGTACTTTTGGCCTTGTTTGCACCCGTGGGGCCAACTTCAATTCAAAGCGAACAAACTAATTTCCTATGCAAATTGAATGGCAGTCAAGTGTGCGAAGTTCGAGATACATTTGCCAGAGCTACAGAGCGCCAAATGCTTTTAAAAACAACACATACACTCACACACACATACTTAGTGTATCTGTATCTACACAGAAAGAAAAAAACAAACAAAATTATTTCATATCAATTAAAAGCTGTTCAGATCAATTTCAAATTAATATGTTTTATCGGAATATAAATTTGATATTTTCAATTTTAATTTTTTTTTTTAATTTTAACCAACTTTAATTTAAAAAAATTATATTTTGAAATATCTTTCAAATTGTTTTAAAGCATCAAAATGTTATTAAATTGTTTTACAAATTGGAATTTAAAATCAGCACCATGTGCAGAAATATAATCAAAAATATTAATATAAAATTTATATAATTTAATAATGAAATTTAATTAATTAATTATTAAAATAAATTTTTATAATACACATTTTCCAAACCTTTATGTGTTATTCAAATAATACTTCCTTTTAATATTTTATAAATATTTTTATAATTTTTTTTTTGTTAATATTGACATATTGACAAGTACATATCAATTTCAATATTGTTATAATTTTTTTTTTTCTGTGTGTGAATCTGCATATATGTATGTGTGTGTGTGTGTGTGTGTGGCTAAAAACTGTGTCAGTTTAAGTCTAAGCCATGCAGCTCTTGCCTTCTGCTTCTGCTTTAGCTTCAGCTGCCTCTGGCCAGGATGTTGCAGCCAAAAACTGCAGCTACTCCCTTGTCGCCACACTCCTTTCCTGTCAGCTCCCCCCCCCACCCACGACACCTTCTGTTAGTACTGTTATCCTTGCTGTTGCCCTGGTTATATAATTTACTTTTCATTTTAATTACTAAGTGGTTTGTGCAAATTAATTGCCACCCGCACTCGTATCCGCACTCTCATCCTCATCCTCATCCACATCCACATCCACACAAAACCCATCCGCAGCTTCAAAAAGAAACTTCAAGCCCCCCGCATTGTTGTTGATATTATTGTTCTCGAGGGTAGTGAGTTGGGCGGGTCAAATATTTGACTGTAAATTACAAAAACACGTGCACGACTGGGCACAATATATATTTTCACATATTTGCATAGCCCAAATCAAACAACATACGTAACGCATATCGATGGATATGGTTATGGATATGGATATATATACGGTTATATGGGCAAATTAAATATACTATATGGTAATCTACATGCAAATATAATAGCTACATATTGAATATAGTACCTACATATATACATGACTACAATATGCTCTCTGTACAGTATGTTCTGTTTTAAGCACATTTTATGCAGATATTTGGCTTTAATCAATTTCTTTGAAAACTTGCTTGAATTTCAACATAATCTTTGTAAACTTTTCAAGAGAGAAGTCCACCTTGAATCGGCTCTTAGTAACAAACATGAAAATGACTAAAACTGATAGTCGATGTATTTTACAGGGTATACTTTGAAACATTAGAACTACATATAACATGAGCTTGGTGAAGCTATATACGAATTTCCAAACATTAGCTTGTATTGTCATTAAGATCAAAGGTGCTACGTTGGCGTTAATTGTTTATGAAATATGCTGTGTATAGGGTATTAATAAACAAATTTTATAAGTTTTATATCGCTGTGCGTCTGTGGCCAGTTTTGAAATGAAATTTTGTGAAGTTTGGAATGAGTTATTTGAGTCCTGTTCCCAATTATGAATGCTTTTGTTTTTACAGTTCTTCTATTAGCATCTTTCCGTCAACCTAACGTTTTAATTTCATAAATCATTAAAAATAATGTTGATAAAATTTTATTTTTAACTGTTTTTTTAAGCTTGATTGCTTAAGCTTGAAAACTGCAGACTGACAAACTTTTCACATGCCCAATATACAATTTTTATTATTATTATTTTATTTGTGGCATATCTTCTTAAATTTTGAAAACCATGCCGATAACAACTCTAGCTGATTCATAAATAATCATAGCATTTTTTAAATCTGATATGGATTTGATGTTGGCCAAAAGTTCTAAGGAAAATACAAAAAAAAAAATTGCGAATGGTTGTTTAAAAAAAAAATCTGATAAAGCGGCTCAGGAACATATCGTTTATCATTATGCGAGCAGCAGGCAGTCTCCCTCTCTCCTATCTATCTATCTTTGTCTCTTTGGAGCACGCACTTAAAAATTCCCAACAGATAAGCCTCGGCTGACAAGTAGCGTGATGCGTGGCCGGCGTAAAAATAAAACTCATTCGTCATAAATGCGAGAATACAAGGATATGAGAGGATACGAAACATAGACTCAACCCAGCAGGAGCCAAGTGGACAGAAGTATATGAGAGAAGCACAGCTGGAGACAAAGATGGAGCTGGATGGAGACAAACGCACGTGCGTGGACTATAACAAGGATAGTCATACACACACGAGAAGCACACGAATCCTGCTGCTGTTGTTGTTATTGTTTTTGCTGTTCTTACTGTTGCAACTATGGCAGCATTTATGATGCTTTGATATATTGAAGTGGCTGACAGGACAACAGCCAGGCAGGCAGGCTGGCAGGATGAAAGCCGAACGAGCAAGCAGGCAAATAACAAAGACAACTGGACATGGCCAATTTTGTGCCCTGTATCTATAAAAATTAAGCTAAAAGGAATATTAACAAACGGCATCGATATTGATGGAAATGTAATAAATGTTAGATTAACTTCATAAGTTCAATCTTTTTTAAAGCAGAAATATAAGATATATTCTCTTGCAGAAAAGATTTGCATAAGAAAACTTATTTTTCAACTGATTGTTCCTATGGGAACTCTAAGATATAGAATGCCGATTTCGATAAAATTTTGTCATCAGATATAAACTGTCCTTAAACTTAGTTTTAGTGAGTTTGGTTGAGTTATCTTGAAAAACAAAAAAGTTTTTCATACAAAAACTTATTTTCAACCGATCGTTCCTATGACAGCTTTAACTGTGGTCCGATCTGGCCGATTCTGACATATATACTGCTTGCAGAAAGAATAAGCATCTGTGCCAAGTTTCATGACGATAGCTCTAAAACTGAGGGACTAGTTCGCATATAAACAGACAGACAGACGGACATGACTCGGCTGTTAATGCTGATCACGATTATACAATTTTTTTTCTGAGGTGTCTCCTTCTATGCCTTACACATTTCGTGACAAAATTATAATATCCTCTGCAAGGGTATAACAAAATTAACTTACTCGATGTGTTTTTGACTGCTGCGATTGACAAACCAGAAAACAGACTTCAGAGTAAAAATTTGTTCGAGCTACCGCAGTTTAAATAACATGAAAAACATTTTCATAAAACCATACAGCTTTCGACTTATCAATTCTATGGCAGTTAACTATCTATCTATATATATATATACAATACTGTTCTGACTGACTGATTGGCAACGCTCGAACAGCCCAAACCATAAGAGCTAGAAGGCTGCGTTTTTCGCAGTAATTCTTATCTGAAAGTGCGTAATAACTTTGGATTTTTGGAAATTCGGTTGAAAATTTAGTTTTCGTCAAAGTCATTTCCAAATCTTTGAAAATCAGCCTGAAAAGTCGGTGAATGGTCAGAAAACTGCTGTATGCAACTTATTTGAGACTTGATAGTAACTAAAAAAAAAAAAATATATATATCGATAAAGCTATTAATCGATTTATGTGTATATGCTATCAAAAGTATCTCCTTGCCTATTTGATAGTGGCACAAAAACAAATCTATCGATAACAAAACTTACCTCAAAAGTGACTCTAAGCAACGCCTAGTTCTACTTTTAAAACAGGATATCTGCTTGTCGAGCATTCAGGAACTCTACACACAGAAAAAAAAAGCATACTTATTCGTTGTCGCAGTCGCTGTTGTTGGCATGACAAACAAGCGCCATCAGTTGACAGTCATAAAATCAAACAACGCACAGAACATACACACACACACACACACACACACACACACACACACACATGAAGAAGAGGAGAAGCAGAAGCTGATCCTGGACACTATGGGTGCAGCTGGGCAGCTTTGGCGTCCTTTCGGGTTTGGTTTGCCCAGCTGCGTTGTCGCTTATGAAGCTCAAATATTTTTGCAACAATTTCGCTCGTTTGTTGGGCAAATTTACTTTTAGCTATGCGGCCATTCGCAGCAGAGAGAAACTTTCAACAAACTGCCGTCGGGCGAATTGGCAGTTGTCCTGTCCCAAAAAGGAGCTGGAGTTGGTGCTGAAGCTGGTAGCTGGATGAGTTCTGTCTGATGGCTGGCGATTGTGCGGCAAGCGAATCTAATTGATTGACAGGACGAGGGGAGCTGACACTCAGGGCATAATTAAAAGCACATTTATTTCAATTTTCCACGCTAAAGTGGCCATCGACCCACTCGTTGTTACGTCCACTCAGCCATCCCTCCGTCCATTTAGCTTCACTGGCAGAGATCCAGGACATCGTCGCCAGGACAACTAATGAAATGCGCCTGACAATCTCAGCCTGCCTGGCAAAGCATAAAGTAATTGATGAACAACAAAGGATAGCTATTATTCTCCGAATTGCCAAATATTTAATACCCTAACAAAAGAGCTGTCACAAAAATTGATATGAGGAGCAATATCGATTGTTAGTTAACTAAATATCAGTATTGTAAAGAGTCGGTTTCAAATCCCACTTTTATATTGAATTCACCGAACTAAGCAATCTTGCAAAATAATTGCAGGTTCAAGAAAACTAATGTTTGTAATCATTTTATTTGCTTTTCTGTGGAATTTGATTCAATGCTAGTACTCGGAACATGTCAAAAAGTAAGCCACTTTTGTATAAATTAAATCAAAAAATTTAATGAACACTTTTTTCAATAGTTTGTTCATAATTTTTCGATATTATTTTGAGTTTTTTTTTAAACGCATCTCTAGTTTTTACTATCGACAGCAAAGATTGATAATACTATCGATGTTTTGCCGACTTTATACAATAATTAAGTCCTTGAATATCCAAGTTTTATTTAAATTGTCTAATTTACATAATACCTCTTATATATTTATCGATTTTGCTTATCGATTACCAGTAATACCTCCTATATATAATACGTTCCTAATTGAGTGCAATTTTGTTGATATCCCTTGTCTAAGCTATTCAAAAACAAGAAAGAAATTTTATCTTCAGCGTGCCGTAGATACATATATACCCTTGCAGAAAAGATTTGCATAAGAAAACTTATTTTTCAACTGATTGTCCCTATGGTAGCTATATGATATAGTGATCCGATTTTGATAGAATTTGGTCAACATGTGCAGAACGTGTTTTAATTTAGATATAGTGAATTTGGTAGAGATGAAAAACACAAAAGTTTTTAAAACAAAAACTAATTTTTCAATCGATCGTTCCTATGGCAGCTACAAGTTCTAGTGGTCCGATTTCGATGAAATTTCGTCAGCATTTATAAGCTGTCCTTAAACATAGGTAAAGTGAGTTTGGTTGAGTTATATTGAAAAACAAAAAAGTTTTTCAAACAAAAACTAATTTTCAAGCGATCGTTCCTATGACAGCTATATGTTATAGTGGTCCGATCTGTCCGATTCTGACATTTTTACTGCTTGCAGAAAGAATAACAATCTGTGCCAAGTTTCATCACGATAGCTCTCAAACTGAGGGACTAGTTCTCATATAAACAGACAGACGAATATACAAATTTTTTTTCTGAGACGTCTCCTGCAATGCATTACACATTTCGTGACAAAATTATAATATGCTCTGGAAGGGTATAACAAGCAAGCAACAACGATGCGAGATGCTGTCAAGGACCTGGCAACAAATTCATTTTTGAGCCTGGTCTAATAATATAATATAGTACCTCTCCGCCCTCTTCGCTCTTCCGCCTATTATTTTCGCCAATTTCAGTTGGGACACTCAAAAAGTGTTGACTACATTTCAGCGAATGCCCATTGAACCAAAAATCAAACTCAAGATGCGCGTATATTTTGATTTCAATTACATCTATTTCTATTTGAGACCATCTAAATCCAGCAACCACTCCAAGAACTCAATCCTCCCCCAATAAAATTATACACACACACACACACACACAAACTGTAATTGGTGAGTTTATTTAAAGGATCTGCAAACAATTGCGCATTAATCATTTGGCAGCAAACAGGAAAAAGGAAAGGAAAGGAAAAGGAAAAACAAAAATCTAAAAGAGCCTGCCAAAATCAGCATTGAACATAATATGATGTACGTTTCGAGTTGAGCTCGGGTTGGTTGATACTATCTATAGATAGTTTGATGGAAATTGTAGAAGTATACATACCACAGCTGCAAAAGAGTGATTTATAATTATTTTTAATTCGCTAAGAATTCAAGATTAGTGAATCGTTCTTTTGGAATTGTTAAGGAATAGACTTGAAATTTCATAAAACGAATTACGAATCAAGGATAAAAGTATCATTCTTTATACAACATCCGAGAAAATAGTACATCAATAAGTCAAAGCTCAACACTTTGAATGGCAATACAAAAAATAAGTAAGAAAGTTGCAGTCGGGCTCTCCCGACTCCGATATACTCTTATTATTATTATAAAATGGGGACAGTGTACCGCGACCTAATAGATCTATTGTACCCCCTTCTTCTATTAACCAACTTCCTGAACGAAGTCAAGAATACGTGTTGGGTTGAGGCTTCTGATCACATGTGTTCTTAGGTTATGTTTCCCCAGAGTTCTACTTCTTCTTCTGGCACGTGCTGGACAGTCTGCCAGAATGTGGGTTGAGGTTTCCTCCTCGATGTCGCAAAATCGACATGTCCCGCCACTGACTATACCCAGTTTGCCGATATACTCCGTTTTCTGTACATTTAATAAATGATATGCTTATAAACGGTCCTTAAACTTAAGTAACGTGAGTTTGGTTGAGTTATTTAAAAAAAAAAAACAAAAAAGTTTTCCATGCTAAAACTTATTTTCAATCGATCGTTCCTGTGCCAGTATATGATATAGTCTTCCGATTGTGATGTTATTTGGTCAGCATATATAAACTGTCCTTAAACATGGGTAAAGTGAGTTTGGATGAGTTATCTTGAAAAACATAAAAAGTTTTTCACACACAAACTTATTTTTCAACCGATCGTTCCTATGACTGCTATATGTTATAGTGGTCGGATCTGGCCGATTCTAACACTTTGACTGCCTATGATATATATCAAGTTTGGTTGCTCTAGCTTCAAAACTGTGGAAAAAAACTGCGTTCATACGGACAGACGGACAGACATTTCACAAACCCAATATACTCTTCTTTTCCATTTTGGAAAACAAAGTATAATTAATTATGAAACATATTCTTCGATGTGATTTGATTTCGATAACTCCGAACTTGTAAAGAAAGATGACCGAAAAATAAATCGAAATTGATAATATTCAACTATCATTTGCTCAACTGGTCAACATTATTTAGCTTACATATATTTGAGTAATATAAATTTGAAATATCGAAACAATGACTTTAAACTTTGAATTTTAAATTTTTTTTGTTTGCTGATCATTGTGTATTTTGTAGTGCTTGGTTGAAATGGCTCAGAAGATATTCAAATGGTGAGAGAGTGGCTTTGGAGTGATGGTTGTTTTGGTTATAGCATGGATTTTTTGTGATTCAAAGAAGTTCGATCTAAAGAACGAGAGGTAGAGTCTTTTTATTATTTTCACAGTCTTCAAGTCAGTCGAACAAACTAGGCTCCTGATCATCCGTGGGTGAATCAAAGATATGTGACAGCGTCATCTGTGTGTAAGCAATGACAGCAGAGGGACTGTGTGCCAGTGCCTCCTCCAAGGTGACCCATTTGGAGATCTCTTCGTCAGGAAACATTACAAGCATAAAGACACCATCCTCTAAAACGGCATGGTTTATGATAGCCATTGGGCTGCTGGTACCGTTTGCACTGGTTAAGGTTGTTGGATTTAAATTGATAACCATCTTCGATTCCTATAAGTATGTTGATATCGTTATTAGTTATCTGTATCTTGCTGAGTTTATATCTGACCTTAGCTCGATTTTACTGGGATGCTGTCGGAACTCTCCACGTTACGCGACTTGCCTGCTTGCTTCCTTGTTTCCTTGCCTTCTGGCCTTCTTGCACACTCGGAAACGATAAGGTGCTCTTGCTGTCTCCTGTCGGGCTTGGCACTTTGCTTGCAATCCAGTTGATAATTTCTTTTTTTCAATTTTTTTTTGAGTAAAGATTATAATCTAAATGCACAAATGCATGTATGCCGAGACAAATTCAATAAACACAATAGCCAAAGCCTACATAATTCTGACAGAATTCTCACTAGTAAAAAAAACTGCCAGACTGTTTATAAACAGATTATTGTCAATATGCCATTATTACTCCCTGTTCCCATTAAAAATGGGAAAAAAAAATGTCTGTCTGTCTGTCTGTCTGTCTGTCTGTCTGTCTGTCTGTCTGTCTGTCTGTCTGTCTGTCTGTCTGTCTGTCTGTCTGTCTGTCTGTCTGTCTGTCTGTCTGTCTGTCCGTCTGTCCGTATGAACACACAGATCTCGGAGACTACAAGAGCTAGACACATCAGATCCGCACCCGCACCCGCACCCCCGCAAATCGCAAAAGACTCCCACGGCCACAATTTTAAAGATAAAGCTTTAATTTTTGGTACACATGTATGTTTAATCAATGTCTTTCGGATGTGTAAATTTCAACAAGATCGGATACTAGAGTATTCTTACTTGTTTAAATATTAGTTTTGTAAGAAATAAAAGATATGGAATGCCTTTAATTATATTTGACCAGATCGAATATATTGATTGAAATTGAATAGTGAACTGCTATGAATAAAGATTGAATTCAGTACCAATCATATCTTTTCTATATACACTTTACAGGCGTCTACACAAATTGCATTTTGAAAAGTGTTGAACTTTATTCAGAACATTGAATCAAAATCGATGGCCTGGGAACAATTGTTTTGTTGTTGTAGATGTTGTAGTTGTCAGTGCCATCGGCAATTAGCCAAAGACAACAAAGCTAAAGCAATAAACATGGCTTGTAGTTGGTAGTCAGGATATCCTGGCACGGGTTGAAGGATAACTCGTGGATCTGTGTGTTTTTTGTCTGCTCAGTTGTCTGCTCCTCCAACAAATGAACTGAACAAATGAAAGTCACAGGACGAAGTTGTCGACGTGGCAAAACCTTCCGCAACGCCTTTTGACATGCCACCCTTCTTCACAACATCTCCCCGCCTCTACCTCTCTCCCTAACCCACCATTGTGAGCCACTGTGTTTAGCGCTTTATTTATGGCGGCAAATGCAACGCGTAAATCAGAAATACACAGACACACATAAGCAACTTGAAACTCAGGCCCCAAAGCAATTAAACTGCAGTGGAGCAGCAGGAGATAGAGAAGCCAAAGAAGCAGGACAACAACACAGACAGAGACAGAGATATAGAGACAAACAATCAAACGGAAATTAATTGCGAGATGTGTGAAAAGTGAAAGGCTAAATCCAGAATACAAACCCAAAGTAGACTTAGTAGATGGCTTTACCAGAACACTTAATAGATGAATTGTTAGGAAACTTGGTGTGTTTATGCATAGATGAGTTTAAATGCCAGTTGATTAACTGCTTAGAGCTGATTAGAATTATTGTTGGAAAGGTTAAACTTAAAGATCTACAGATTTTAATTTTAATTTACATAAAAAGATTTGAATCCTTTCTATGAACAAGTACGATAAACATAAACTGCGAAACCCATAAAGATAAAGACAAGTAAATAAATGACGCTAATACAAAACAAATGTAAAGTCAGATTTTATAAAATACAAAAATTCAATGATTAAAAAATAAATTATTTTTAAGTAAAACATAAATATATTGAAACGTACACAACTAAGTATGTATTGGATCGTTATATTATCGTTAAGTTACATTTGGTGACCCCGACATGCTTTTGTGACCCCGACATGATTAAACGCAATACTTTTAATTAATATGAAAAATGTATAACTATCAGATCAACAATCTTAAGCCGAACAGATACACTTAAGATAAGTATCTACTATTCTTCAATTCATCAAGCTGCAGCTGTCGCTTGCATGACTATTTCAAATTAAATAATATTTTTTGTCAGCTCTAAAATTTATATATTAATATTACTATCAGCGTACAAAGCTGGACAGGTGGACAAAGGAAACGCCACGGGAGGTGCTTTCTTTTTTCCAACCCAATCCGATTCATGTTTTCTTTTATTTTTTTTTTTACTCCCTTTATGTATTTCTGCGCAGTCATTGTGAGCTTCTGATTTTCGATATTTGATGCCCCCTATATGGCTGTCATACGCTAGTAGCCGCCTCATCATGCGGCACACTGTGCAATTTCCGTCCCCCCTTATATCCTGTTCTCACATACTCCTCCTTTGAGTAGATGTGTAGGGTAGGGGGGTGGGGGAGAGAGAACCTTTCATTTGCCTTGTTCTTTGTCGAGTTTTAATTAAGACATGGTTACGCGCCATTTTCTGTGCCCTGCTGATGCGATGACAATTGAAGTTGTTGTGGACCCAACAAAACACACACATTTACACATATGCACATACTGTATGATAGTTACCCATTCACTGCTTGGAGAAGTGTACACTGAAAACAACAAATTAAATGAAATTAAAATTTAACTATTAAATAATAATTATTTTTTGTTGTCGAAAAATAAGAGTTGAAACTGAATTTATTTAAATGAAATGAAATCAAAAGCTTATACTTATTTTGAATACTCGCTTTGAATTTTTGAATCCCATTACTCTTATTTGCGATCCCCGTTTGTATCATAAAATTGATCAAATATCAATATGACATTTTCATTTCGATCTCTTTAAGATCAATATATCAAATATTTTGCTTGTATCATTAAATAGTTTTGAATACGCTTAGGTTTCAGTGTATTGTGGACAACTAGTTTGAAGCGGGTTCGAGTCTATTCCCTTTACTTTTTATTGCCGAAATTATATGCAATTTGATTATTTGGTTTGATTTGACGTCTGTTTTTTTTTCTCTGTGTAAGAAAAGTAGAAGCTGGGAACTGGAAACTGGGGAAATGGAAGTTGGAAGCTGAAGCGTTTGACATGCATAATTAAAATTGCATGACAGAGCCGAAGGGGAGTGTTTGGAGTTTGAGTTAGGGTAGCGAATGGTACATACATATATAAGGTTGGTTGGGAGGGTGTAGGGTAAGTATGAAGGATATGGCAGGATGTGTCGTTGCTGCTCATAATGAGCTGCCTCGTTCAAGCGTCAAATGCGTTAAATCTTCATGAAATATTTGACAGGTTTGCTGAGAGTGAACCAGAGAGCAGCGACAATAGAAAATAGAGAAGAAATGAGCAGTAGATGGGTTTGGAAGAGTGTGGTGACATTCATTGCCCTGGTTACAAGCCGACTTGGCTCCATATCCGCACACCACATCCGCATAGCTGGCACATCCGCCGTGGCATTCATCCGCTGCACTGCTTCGACCTGGCTCTCTGCCACTGCCACTGCCACTGCCGCTGCCGCTGCCCCTGTCTCTGTGACTGTCCCTGTCCCTGTCCCTGCCCCTGGCAGGTGCCTGGGTGAATGCTGCCAGCCAAGCGTAAGATATTGGCAACCACAATGCAAACGTGGCTCCTGTGGCTGCATAGTCTTGTACTCTGTATACCTACTTCCTCCCTCTCCTGTGCTGCACACACTTCATAATGCACGATAGCTGGCAATTTATTGCAACGACGACGACAAGTTTAAGCCAAGGTTAAGCACCATTCAGGCCACAATAGATGCCATCTGGAGGCAAGCTTTTGCAATTTCTACCTTTAAAATAGCACCCAAAATTCAATACCAACTGTACACAAAAATAGCTGACTGTATATTAGTTGAACTGACTGTACTTACAAGAACTGACTTTTCCTTATATAAACTGACTATTCGCTATATAAGCTGAAAGAATACCCTAATTTTGAATAGCTGTTTCTCAATTGAAACCAACTGTTCTGAATTGATTGTAATTAAGCGAAACTTAGAACAACTAACTTACTTCAATTGAACTGACTGTACCTTCAAAGAGCTAACTATTCCTTAGTTGTACTGACTGTATTCAAATGATACTGGATATCTCTTATTTTTCTGTTGAGGAACTGAATGTACTTAAAAAGGAATCTGACAATTCCTCAATTGAGCTAACTATACCCAAATAAACTCCAAACCAAAAAAAATTACTAAATGAGTGACTGATGACAGTTGAACGAACTATTTCTTAGCTGAAGTGACTGTACTTGAAGAAAACTGAGCTTTTTACTCCCTGTTCTCAGTAAAAATGGGAAAAAGGGAGTTATAAAATACTGCAAATGTATGTATTACAGGCAGAGGGAAGCATTTCCGAATATATAAACTATATATATTGTAGATCAGCATCAATAGCCGAGACGAACTATCCATGTCCGCCTATCTGTCCGTCTGCCTGTCTGTCCGTCCGTCCGTATGAACACACAGATCTCGGAGACTATAAGAGCTAGAGACGCCAAAATTGGCATGCAGGTTCCTGTATACCATACGCAGATCAAGTTTATTTCAAATTTCGGATGAACCCCCCCCCCCCCCCCCCCCGTACTCCACAAATCAAAAAAAACTCCCACAGCCACAATTTTAAAATTATTGCGTTGATTTTTGGTACACATAGTATATGTTTAATCAATAAATTTCATTACGATCGGATAAATAGCACCAATGCTATGGAAGAAACTATTACCCCGTCTCAGCAGGCAGAAACAACAGTTTGTCATGCACTGGCCAAGTTAAGTGCGCTGGTTGCTTGTTTTGCCGGTGAACTGCTTGAAATGCGGGCATACTCGACTAGAATTTGAATTGAGTGCACAAGATTAAACTCTACCTTTACCTTATTTGAGGAAACTCTACTTGAAAAAAAATAAAATAAACAGTCCACAATTGATTTGAACTGGCTCAAATAGTGAAGTTCCGGAGTTCGAACATTTTGACAAACTCTTTAAGAACTGCTTAAAATGCATGCAATATATGCAAGACTTACAATTTAGTTAGTTGCACAATGGAAAGTTCTGGCGATGCTGAGACGTGTCTGTGCATGTCTCAGTGATGTCCAACCGCCCGTCCACCCTGCAATACTTTTCGCTTTGTTGTTTCCTCCAATTTCTAGCGCCTGCAAAGGTCAGCAAGAACAAGTTCAACGACTGACACAAATATTTGCAAGGTTCACCTCTTTGTTATTACTGCTTGGGTTTGGCAGGGGTGGGGATTGGGATTGGGATGGAGATTGGGATTGGGATTGAGATTGGGGTTAGGGTTTGGCTAGTTTCAGCCACAAACAAGCAAAGAGCGAGGGACATCCACAGGCCAGCAGCAACATAAACAATTTATGCACAACGGGCTGCTCTATCAATGGAAACTGGTTGACATGGGGGGAATGGAAAACGGGCAGAGCGGGTAGTAAATAGCAAGTAGGGGCTATCTGGCCGAGTAGGGGGTTAGGTGAAAGGGTTGAGACTTGGCTGCAGTTTTGCCAACTTTTAGCTTTGCTTGTTAGTTTAGTGTAAACAAGGTAGAAAAGAGTAGATAGGAAAAACAAACAAAGGAAGCCAACAAAAATAGAAATCAACTAGGAATGCTCTTTTCAAAAGTGCTCGAATAGAAGATGCTCTGTAAAAAATTGAATTTTTTACTCATTTTCAAAGCTGTTCTAAAAGCATTACATTTAATGTTCTAAGAAACAATCGATAGTCGGTAGCTTCAATACTTGTTAGAAACTGTTAGTCGTTACAATCGATAACTGAATAATGATTAGAAACTATCGATGAATAGGATAGTCGGTAGATACAAAACTTGTGGGGAAATGCTAGTCAGTACAATCGATTAGCGAGTAAAAACTATCGATAGTTAGGATAGTCGGTAGCCTCGATACTTGTAAGAAAATGTAAGTGAATAGTCGCTACAATTGATAAATGACTAAAACTATCGATAGCTATCGATTAATTATTAAAAAGTATCGATAGTTAGGATAGTTGGTAGATACAAAACGATAGTTAGGATAGCCGCTAGCTTCAACACTTGATAGGAAATGTTAGTCTTAAAAACTTGATAGCTTTAAGTTATCTTAAATTTCGACTATTTAACTTTTAATCTAAAACAAACCATCGAAAGTGACTGATTAATCGATATATTCGATAGTGCTATCGATAGTTTTCCAGCACTGCAGGCATTTTAAATGTAAGATATTAAAAACCCTATTTTGTCGGAAGTGTCGATGATATTTTGCAAAAATCGTAAATGAAAAAGTTCGAAACTTGTTTGTATTAGGACAACTATATTCATTTGGTGGCTACAGAGTATACAACAAGAAAACTGCGGGTCATTTGAATGCTTGTTTGTTGGAAACAGTAGGGTAAGGTAGGGTAGGCTGCGGCAGGGGACAGGGGAAGAAGCAAAGGACGAGGCAGCAGAGCATCAATGATAAGCAATGGACTGAAACCGCAACCAGAGTTGGACGGCGGTCAAAGAAGTCAACACGCAGACGTGGAGGAGCAGCAGGAGCAGGAACAGAAGGAGGCAGGGACAGAGGCAGGGACAGAGGCAAAGGCAGGGACAGAAGCAGAGTCAGCGACAGAGGCAGCGACAGAGGCAGCGACAGACGCAGCGACTGAGGCAGAGGCAGAGCCAATGGCAAATATTTAGCTCTTGGCTGCACTTGAGATTAACTTCCATACAGATGCACTCGAGTGTCGCAAGTGTGTGTGTGTGTGTGTGTGTGTGTGTGTGTGTGTCTATGTGTGGTCGGTGTGTGTGTGAAGCACAACACAAACACACTCAAAAGTGAAAATGGAAAAAGTTTTCAATGGTTTTATCATGTTTACTTTTATTTGTGTCACTGAGTGGTTGTATAAGCTCCGGCCAGGACCCAAGCTCGGACAGCAGCAGCAACAGCAGGATACGGATTCAATACACACACACACACACATATATAGCCACACACACACACACATAGACACACACTCTAGTTTTGTAGCCCAGCGTATGTTCAAGACACTCCAGGGAGATCGCTGGCAGCCGTGAAGTGTTCCTGCTCCCTGCTCTATGCTTCCTGCTCGGGACAAGTGACAGCGCTGAATTTCGATAAGGACAAAGGATACAGCAGCAGCTGGAGCAGCAGCAGCAAAAGCAGCAGCATTTCGCCAAGGACAATGAAATGTGCTACACTTGCTAGTCCTTAGTCCTTGCCACTCACTGCTGCAACAGCTCTCTCTCTCTCTTACCACTCTTTTCGCTCTCTCCTTTGACTGCGACTTAGGCTGCCACTGAGCCGAACCGAGCCGCCTTTAATGTCACTTCACTCGCCTGGAAAACCATCGAACTGTGCATGCTTTGCTATCTAACCCCAAACAGCAAAACCCCTCACCACCACAACTCTACACTCAGAAAAAAACGAATCATATGTAATTGGTCAAATATTTTGTTTTTATATGAAATACAATGCTATTTCAAAAAACAGCTTTTCTTAAGTGTTTGTTCCTAAGACAACTTGAAAAGGCTTCTGCTAATAACAGTCTGTTAACATGATACTAACAGTCTGGTACAACCTACTTTTGTGCATTGTGCGTTGAACAAAAATAAAAATAAAGCCCAATTGCAAAAAAACACAAGAAAAGTTCAGCAAAAAACCCATTTTGCGCCTTCAGAGTGAACAATCGGCCTGCTATTTTGTTTTTAGACTTTCAAATTTAGTTTAAAAAGTTCAAAAGGAAAAATCTGTGAAAAATAAGACTTTCTTGTTTCAGGATTTTATTTCTTAATTCATTTTCTGCCAGTGTATTTATCTTTGGCATCTTCTTACTTGCAGTTTACTGTTTAATAAGCTGCTAAGCTGCATGAACAGACGTTGAGACAACGCCCAGGTCTCATGATTTGGCACAGTTTATGATCCTGGCCTCCTGGCCTTCTGGCCTTCTTGCTTTTAGCCACCTGTCCAGGACAACTTTTTAGCCTTTTTATGAGACACGCTCTGCCGACAAGAAAACCTTACCCAATGCGCTTTGTATTCAGTTCGTCTGGGTAAATGAACTCTCAAGCAGCATGCACAAGGATTGTGGCCTTAGCATTTTATTTACGTCTATATACAAAAAAAAAACAAAAAAAACTGAATTTGCATACTAAGCCCTAAGAATCATACAGCATTAACAAATCCCTCACTTGTTATATTTAAAACAAAAAACTTGACTTTAGACACAATTAATCCCTGAGCTAAGAGTTGGTTTTGGTTTTTATCAAGCTCACTTTTAATAACATAAATCAAATAAATTTTATATATTTTTTCATAAAAAGTAGATAGATATAGAGATAGATTGTTCTATGGTTCGAAAATAAGTTTGAAATCAATTGCATAAAATACTAAAAAGTTGCAACTAGATATTTTTTTGAGGAAGTCTTTTCTTACAACTTTGCCAAGTGTCGAACAAGAATTACGAATAAGACGCTAACTTCTATCTATCTTTCTTTTTCTTACACTGTTCAACACTGGATGCAGGATATCTTTTAGTCCTGAGTACTGACATCTCTCTCCAACATGCTTTGTCCTAAAGCTGTCTCGTTTGCACTCGTTTCATAATGCATTTGCTTTTACATAATGCATTTCGCTTTGTTTCGCACACAAGTTATTCTTATTGTTCCGTTTCGTATCACCCGCATAATTGTTGTTGTCACTAATTAATGGAAAATATACCCCGGTTACGCACACACACATACATACACACTCACTCACACACACACACACATACACACACACACACAGCCAGTTACCCTCATACTATATTGTAGCATTCGCTTTTATATCAATTTTTCGCATTGATTGGCTGTCGATTGTTTTTAATACTCTGTTTTCAAGCAGATAAAGAGTATATATGGTTCAACTTGGCTGCAATTTTAAATGTATGCCAAATCGATGTCTAGAAAATATCTAGGTAATTAGAATTATTAAAAATCTATTAAAAACAAGTAAGTACGTTGCAGTTGGATACTCCCGACTGCGAAATACTCTTTTTTTAAGCTTATTTATATATCAAATTGTATACCAAGTTTGGTTACTGTGGACACAAATTGCGCTCATACAGACAGACGAACGGACAGACGGATATTTCACAAACCCAATATACTCTGCTTTTGGGTAAACAAATCGATAACTGTTACAATTTCGAATTGACTTTAAAAACGATTAACAATTCCTTTAAAAGTTAAAACTATCAAGATTTATAAATTATAAACAGAACAATTATTATAAACTGCAAATAGAGTATATCGCAGTTTGTGCTGCCTACAAGCTACAATATTCTTAATTGTTGTATTTGTTTGTTTGTGGCTTTGTGTTTGTATTTGTGGCTTTTACAGGCAAAAATTTGCCTCTTTTGTTTGTATCTGACTTCTGTGTTGCATGCCTCCTGCCAACAGCACACACACGCACACAGAACAGCACTCTCTTCACCCCTTCAGCCGCCTTTCCGCATCCTGCCCCGCAGCATGTGCCACAAGTGTGTGATCTGAGATAAATGCACAGAGTTTTCATTGTTTTTGCCTTTTGTTACAGTTGCTTGTTTGCTATTATTTCATCTTTTGTTTGGCCTTTCATCAAGTAATTAGTTCGACATGACACTTGATACACACACAAACACACACGAGCACACATTGCGGTTGTGCATGTGCATGTGCATGTGCATGTGTGTGTGTGTGTGTGTTTTTCTATTGAATAAAAGGTCAGCTAAGTGCACCATAGCGCCTACAAAGAGTAATTAAAATTAAAGTTCAAAATATCAATATTCACAGTATTGATTTTGTTCAATATTTTGCAAAACTAATATCGAAATTATTAATTACATATATCTAGGGATGTCAAAATTAAGTCGATATTATATTGAACAAACTTGTAGAAAAGTTCTTCGCATAAACTCAATTTTCAACTGATCTATAATATATTATCGTCCTAATTTAATATACAATTTGGCCATCATTACAAGATAGCGAGGAACATGTTTGGAAAACAATCCAAAGAAGTTGGAAAAAAGACAATTTTGAAAATGTTTCAAACAAAGTAGTTTTCCCTAAATAGATCTTAACACTTTGTCTGCCTATGGTATATATTAACATGCATACCAAGTTTTGTTGCTCTAGCTTCAAAACTGTGGAAAAAACTGCGTTGATACAGACGGACAGACGGACATTTCACAAACCAAATATAGAATAATAAAATTTACAAATTAGTAAAAACTTATTTCGATAACAAAAACGACTTTTATTTGAATAATGCCAGTAAATAGACGTATAAGCTGTTCGTCCTTATCCCACAAATTCCGATTATTTCAACTGATTTCGGAAAACTAGTTTCCAATTTTAATGCAATTTTGTAAATATGTTAAGAAAATGCTAAAATTTCAAATTGCTTAGTTTGGTCGAGCTAGCTATATGTATTATAATGTTTCGATCTGGTTAATTACTTACTATCTGCAGGAAAAAGAAACATATGTGCTAAGCTCTATCAAAATAGCTTTAAAAATGAGGAACTAGTTCGCATACTTATAAACATGGACATGGCTAGTTCGACTCGGCTGTTAATGCGGATCAAGAAAATAATAATAATCCCTGCAGGGGAAATGGAAAATTGTGTCAAAATTTCCATTCAAATCCTATCGAATTTCTATTGCAAAAAAAAATATCAAGTGAATCAATAAATATTTAAATTTAGTCTTAATGAATAGTTTCAATTCGCTTTAGTTCATTCGATTGTGTTACGGTTCAGTTAACTGAAAGCAGTTTTCTTTTCTTTTCTTTTCTTTTCTATTTTTTTTAATATGCTTTAGCAATTGTCCACAATTTGTTTTAATATTTTGTTGGAACATAAGTTGCAAAATGCAGCTGCACACAGAAAGCTCATTAAACAGACAGAAAACGAGAAGTTTTTTTTTCGAGTTTTTTTCATTCTCTATAATTCTGCTCTTCTCGCTTGCCCTTATTCTTGTCCTTATAGTATTCTTTTATCTGTACGTTTCGTTTGGTGCGCTTACAATTTTTAAGCGGTTTCATTTTGTTTTTTTTTTTAATACTCTATACTCATTAAATTGAGAATAAAGATGGGTATTATCGTTCGCACCTAATGTTTTTTTTTTATTATTAATTAGAATCTAAAGAAAACATTCTGTTTTATATGTTTTCAATATTTGCAAGACTTTCTTCAATGGTTTTCCCAGCCTTTTAGCATTTTCTCTTTTCAACTTTATATGTTTAAGTTTTGAAATATTTTGAAATTATTTTTGTTTTCCTCTGTGTGTGTGTATTATTCGTGCAGGGTATTTTGAAGTTGCGCAGTGTAGTTTTAAGCATCGTTTTTTTTATTTTTTATTTTTATGCCATTTGAACTTTTAATGTGCGTGCTGTGCGCTGAGTTCGGAGTGCCTCTCTAAGCGGCTCTTTGCACCGTCCCCCCAAATTTTCAATGCCCCATTGATGCTGGTACTTGGTACCCCAACCCCACTTCGCATATCCCCTATTTCGTCCCTGTAACCACCAATTTATTGCACACATTGCGATCCATTGCATTAAAGTTTAAATGCCACGCGCTGGCGAAACATTTCAATCAACGCAGCAACTGGAAAGCACTCCCAAGTACCCACTACCCCACCACAGACCCCTCAAGACATCAAGACAAAGGGGAGACGTACTGACGTCCATTGGATGCCATTGCAATCGAAGGCATTCCCAAGGCAGCGATGAGTCTTCTACTTGAACACTTGGAACTTTTGGTCAGTTGCATTTGCAACATCCTCTGTACATGTGTGTGTGTGTGTGTGTGTGTGTGTGGGGGGGGGGGGGGGGTTTTACAAGTCGTATGCACTCAATAGAGAGAAAACATAAGTCCATTCCGTGCTATTCAAGTAAAAACTTTACCATTTCGACCAGCTCCATCCAGAATTCGAATCAATTTCCACTCATCCTCCCTCTCCTGTTCATCCACCCTTGTCCACACATAATTGAAACCGTTTCAATTCCTTAAATGGGCTTTAACATTTATTATATGTCATACTCACATTTTAGCTTTCTCACATTTTTCAGTTCTCTTCTTACTCTCGTTTAGAACATAAAGGACTTGAAATTTTGTCACGAAATGCTAAATGCTTCAAAGAAAATATCTTATAAATATTTATTTTATATGTAGATACTTAAGAAATATTCATGCATACATTACATACATATACATACATATACACGATAGCTTAAATCATTTTTTCAAAAGTAAACAAATTTGAAATTTCTCTTTGCTGTACATTTCTTGAAAGTAGATTTTAGCAACATGAACTACATTATTGTGTGAGTATAAGAAATTAAAATTCAATTTAAACTATACCCTTGCAGAGAGTATTACAATTTTGTCAAGAAATGTGTAACGCATTGAAGAAGACGTCTCAGAAAAGAAAAGGGTTGTAAATTCATGATCAGTATCAATAGCCGAGTCATGTCCGTCTGTCTGTCTGTCCGTCTGTTTATATGCGTTTTCAGTACTTTGTTCTAGAAGTATCTTGATGAAACTTGACACAGATGCTTCTTCTTTCAGCAGGTAGTTCCTATGTTTGAGTCTGCCAGATTAGACCACTATAACATATAGCTACCATAGGAACGATCGATTGAAAAATACGTTTTTTTATAAACAACTTTTTACTCCCTGTTCCCATTAAAAATGGGAAAAAGGGAGTTATAAAGTACTGCAAATGTGTGTAACAGACAGAAGGAGGCATTTCCAACTATATAAACTATATATATTCTTGATCAGGATCAACAGCCGAGACGAACTAGCCATGTCCGTCTGTCTGTCCGTCTGTCCGTATGAACACACAGATCTCGGAGACTACAAGAGCTAGAGACACCAAACTTGGCATGTAGATTTCTGTATACCATACGCAGATCAAGTTAATTTCAAATTTCGAATGCATCCCCCCGCACCCACGCAAATCGCAAAAGACTCCCACAGCCACAATTTTAAAGATAAAGCTTTAATTTTTGGTACACATGTATGTTTAATCAATGTCTTTCGGATGTGTAAATTTTAACACTATCGGATAAATAGCACCAAAGTTATGGAAGAATCTATTTACCCCGTCTCAGTAGGCAGCAACAAAAGTTTGACAAGCAGTTTACGAGTTAAGTGCACTGCTTGCTTGTGTTGCCGCTGAACTGCTTGAAATGCAAGTTGGGAGCAGGGAGTCTCGTAGTCGGGCACACTCGACTAGAGTATTCTTACTTGTTTCTTTTTCAAAATAACTAAAAGAAACTAAATTTAAGCATATTCTATATATTCTGACCAAATTTGATTAAAATCGGACAACTATATCTTATAACTGCCATAGGAACAATCTGTTGAAAGCACCATTTTCTTGCGCAAAGCTTTTCGGCACGCCGAATATAACATTTATTTCTTGTTATAGCCTTTTTTTAATTTCTATGAAAAAAAATAGGAAAAGGAGTATATTGGATTTGTGAAATGTCCGTCTGTCCGTCTGTGTGTATGAACGCAGCTTTTTCCACAGTTTTGAAGCAACCAAACTTGGTATACATGTTGATATACCCCATAGGCAGAAAAAGTGCTAAGATCTCCAAAAACTTGATAGATTTGAATAAAAACACAATTGCCACGCCCACTTCCGCAAGGGGACTACAAAAAAGAGTGCATCCGACTGCAAGGTTCTTACTTGTTTTAAACTTGGTATTGATATTATACTGTTATATACTGCAATTAACATGCCTGTAGCTAACATATAACCATAAAAATGTAAGTTCTTTTATTTAAAATTAGCTACAATATGTATAAGTATGTATAAGTGTTACTTGAAACAGGATTTTCAAAATACATTCAAACACATCTTTAACATTTTAGGGGTATTTTATATATTCGGCCAGCCGTAGTTTCTATATTGTGCTTGTTTAGCTTTTCGTTCTGCCCCTCAACAAAAACCACTCCACGTCACTTTTGATTTTTATTTTATTTTGTTGCTGTGTTTTGATTGTTGTTGTTATTGTTGTTGTTGTTGTTGCTTAGCGCATTTTCGACATTTTGCAAATTGAAATGTGCGCAAATTTAAATTGCCGCTGCATGCTTTTAGGCGTCATCGTTAGCGGCATTTTCCAGGCGCTTGAGCACGCCAGCAGCACACACACTTACACACGCACACACACACACACACACACACACACACACTCGTGCACACACATAGCGGAAGCGAGCCTCATTTAGAGCATGGTAAATATTGCGCATACGTCATGTTGGCTTTGGCTTTGCCTCTAATTCTCGCTTTGGCTCTTAACTCTGCTTCTGATTCTGATTCTGATTCTGAATCTGGCGCTGGCTCTAGCTCTGGCTTTGGCGTTGGCGATGGCGACAATTACCGTTACGCGGCAACTGCAATTTATGCATTGCACTAACGATTCCCAATGCATTCTCATTTTCAAGCATCTACTCACTCCTACTACTCCTACTCCTACTCCTCCTACACCGCTCATCCCGTTCCTTCGTCTAGACGGCTCATGCACACAAATTAGCCAAGTAAAATTGGCTGCCACTTGACGACGTTTCAGACTGCGTTACCATAGGGACGCAGGGGCGGTGGAATGTGTGGAGACCACGCCTAGCGCTTAATGCATTTTAATTTCAACTTATTTTCCCTGGTTTATTTTTTTTTTCTTTTTGTTGTTTTTTGTTAGCAATCTTTTCTGTCGCCACACAAAAAACTATAAATTAAAAAGGTTTACAACAAAGCCATGCGAAATGTTTACGCTAAAAAAGTTGTTTGTGCTTGCGGTTGCCTACACTTATTTTTCGCGTTCCAAATACCCTGTAAATCAAGCATGAAGTGCATATATTGATAGAATAGTTAGTCAGTGTCTAACAATCTATACAACTTTGATGAAAAATTATATAATTTTGCAAAAAATATACCTAAGATTGGCGGAAAGTCTTTGTTGCTGAAATTTGATATGTGAATGCAGTTCTTTGTTGTGTTTTGGCGACCTTTACTTTTAAATAATTTTAATTTTATTAAATCAAAGACTTTCCATTTCTATACTTCTTTTGTGCTTTTCAAATGTTTTCAAATCGAATAAAAACATTGTGATAGTCAAAAAAAAACAAGACAAGACCAAACTCGACGGTTTCGGGTCGAACTGCATCATTACTTTTTTGAGTTACAATCATGGTTTCATACAACATTTTTTGTTGAAGTTTTTCATAAAAGTGGCCTATTGTAAGAGAAAGGCACATTTTTCTTCGGTCTCTTACTTTTTTAATGTTGACTTTGTTGGTAAACTTTCTTTGGCAAAGCTTCTCAGAATAAGTTCGTCTTTAAGTTCTTTGAAGACTGTAAACCCCAAAATCAAAAATAAGATATAGTCGTACGATTTTGATGAAATTTTGTAATCATGTATAAACATAGGTAAAGTGACTTTTGTTAAGTTATCTTGAAAAACAAAAAAGTTTTTCATACAGAAAGTTATTTTGAAACAATCGTTCCTATACGCATATTGCTTAGCTTATTACAGGGTAACTGTTAGCCGAGCACTCTCAACTAAAGCACTTTATAGTTGTTTTCCCTAGCGTTGTCGCTGTCGCTGTTGACAGGCGGCGTTGGCGGTGGGCGGTGGGCGTTTCTATGTTGCATATGCATGTTGCCATGCCGCACAGTCTGATGCGGATGTGGCTGCGGATGCGGATGCGGATATGTGTTTGCACTGGCTCGGCGCCTCAGCACAGCTCATTAAATTAGCATTGAAAATTATTTTAAATTAGTTCATTAAGTTGTGAAAAATGTTTTCTGTTGTTCTTGTTGTGCTTGTTTAACCAAAGCGATTTGTACTTGTCCGCTTTTTAGTTTTTTATTTATATAAATTTTTGCTTTAAGTTGTTGCTGTTGTTGCTGTTGTTGTTGTTGTTGTTGTTGTTGTTGTTGTTCTTGTATAATCCGCTCATGTAACTGAAATTAATTTGATTGCTGATGTTGTCTCAGCTGCTTCATTAATCAAAGTACCCCAAGAGTACACCAAGAGACGCAGCACACTCTTTCCCTCTCTCTCTCACTTTCTCTCTCTCTCTCTCTCCTTTTCTCTATCATCATTCTATATCTCTCTCTTGCGCTCATGAATAATTAAATATGGAACACATAGTTATCTCTGTTGCCCGTCCAGGCTGCTCAAAACTTATCCATCAAATGACATTTGCGTTGATGCGGGTTTCCCTTTTCCTCCCATACCACACCCAGCTACCCCTACCCTACCCTACCATCCCCCATCCTCCCTACGCCATTCCCCCCTCTTAATTCATATTGCCAACTGTTACTGGCTCGACCATTTTTTGTGACTTGGGGGCAGCTCACGAGCTTTGGGCTTTGGGCTCTGGTTTTTTTTGTTGGTCTGTTTCTGTTTCTGTTTGTCTTTCGCCTTTGGCTCAGCTGCGTGGCGCCTCCAACCGTGTTGCATCCATGCCCATCCTCATTCATCCATCCATCCGCTTGTTACGGTTCAGCTTTCAACATTCATCAAAAATTGTGTCAAAATTTGAGTACAGCAACCAAAAAAACAAACAGAAAACTGTCGCACATTGCTCAGGACATGATGATTTCTGCCTTTGGACATGGACATGGCGCCCAAAAGCAAGCAACACGTTTTCTTTTCTACTCGTTTTTCACCATTTTCATTTGTGACTGACAACTGTGGGCATCATTTATGCGTATACTCTTTAAGCAAAATGCTCCAACAATTTGAATTATAGTCAAATTTGTCAGTTTAGTATTGATCTACACAAATTCAAGACACTCAAAACTATGCTACAATCTCTTTATAGAAATTGATTAGGAAGTGGAATTCAAAACGGGATCAGAACAATATCGAAATAGCGATGGAAAGAGTATATAAAACAATGATTTATGGATTCAAAAATCATTTAAAAAAAAAAGCGACTGTTCAGCATGCAATATCATGTTTCGAGGAATTGAATCGAAAGCAATATTTGGAACTGGGTTTTATAGACAAAACCTCACAGCATTTTCCACAATTTTATTAGCTTTCGCTTTAATAACTTTAGAGAAGTGTATTCAATTTTGTGGTTTTAATTCGCTGTTACTCAATTATAATGTAGGGCATTCAAGTTTTCGCCTTGTCAAATTGAGTTAGCATCTTGTTTAAATTCAGAATCCCCCATTCTATGCTATAAAGTCTCTCGCTCAGTTCCTGCCCCTGCTCATGTGTCCTGCACCAACAGAGATTTCATCATATTTCCTTTTTCTATATGTGTGTGTGTTATCACCGCTGTCGCCGTTTTCTTTTTGTCTCCCTTTTTTTTTTTGGGCTGTTCGAATAAAAATGAAAACTGAAAAAACGTGGAAAAAGTGTTTTACCAGTTGTGGCTATAACAGACATTTTTGGGGACTTTGGTGAAGAAAGCCTGCATAATATTTGACCATGTAGAAAGCGCGACCATGTGGTATCTGCTGTTCTTTATGTTGCTATTATTATCTGTTTTATTGTTGTTGTTTATTATTGCAGCACAAAGTGACTGCAGCAAGAGTTAGGAGTGAATCAAGAGTATTAGAACTAGAATAAATATCGATACTAACAATAACACACATGTATTCAAATATTTTATTCAAAACTGTAAAGTTCTTAAAAACACACCTTTTTTCAACCAATAGCTATAGCTATAAGATATAGTATTTCGATTTTGACAAAATTTGATCAGCATTTTATGAACACACTTGTACACACTTAAGATAAGTTGAGAAACAAAAAAAGTTTTTCAAACCAAAGCTTGTTTATCAACCTTTGTTTGTTCCTATGACAGCTATAAGATATAGTCATCAGATTTTAAGGAAATTTTGTAAGCTCTGCAAGGGTATATTAGTTTTGTGATAAACAGTTAGTTTACACTATTTAACAATCGATTGATTAAACAGCGTTTGTTTTGCCACCTCTAATACTCTTCAAAAGTCAAGCATGTCTGTTTGCATACCCTGCACACATAAACTGCAAGAGTATATTCATTTTACTGGTTTTTAAGCATTCACAAATTAATTTCGCACTTGAAAAAGCTTATAAAAACAGTTAATAACTAAGGAAACGTTTTTGAAAACTAACTAGCAAGTGTATTCCCAAGTCGTATACTTGTCATAAATTCGTTGTTTTTTGCTTTGCTTGTAATTCCTGACTGCCAAATGAGTTTCGTGCGGTCAGCCGCCTGGAAATTTACACTTCCAACTCCCGCAGCCCGCAACCTGCAGCCCCATCCCCTTTCACCCCTTTCACCACTCTTTAGCCCCTTTTAGCCTGGCAGCTGCCTTTCGTCATTGTAAATTTTATGCAAAAACAAAAGGCAAAGGAATTCGTTTTATGAATTTGTTAACTACAAACACGAAATCAAGCTACAAAATGCACAACAGCAACAAATTTATTTCAAACGCTTGAACAGAGCAAGCGAGACAGCGAGAGTGTGAGTGTGAGTGTGAGTGTGTGAGAGTGTGAAAGAAACAGCTATCAACTTTAAGGCTTAAAGTTGAAGCTGAGAGGAAGCTGCAATTTAAGCTCTCATACCAAAAATTCAGCTTAAATGTAGCGTAAGAGCAACGTTTTCAAGCTCTTCTTCTTCTTCTTGTTCCATTTGATGATGCTCTCTTCAAATATCCTGTAAACATAAATCTGACTATTAAAGTGAGTATAGCAGATGTGTGCAAATGTAACAGCTAGAAAAGTCAATTGAGATAACTTTTATCTGATATATGGTAATTTTTTTTATTACAAAAAACAAAATTAAGGAATTAAAATTGACAAGTAATTCCTATTTAATATAAAAATTAAAAATAAATTTTAAGAATTAATTTTTATATAAAAATCGAAATGTAATAATTATTTCTTATGTTTTGTTACATAAATTAGTTTTAATAATCAAAAATAAGTCTTTTAATAAAATCAAAACAAATGAATTTTTATCGAAATGTAATTATTATTTTTAATTTTTATGACATAAATTAGTTTTAATAATTAAAAATATATTTTTTAATAAAAATGAATTTAATTTTTTTTTTTTTTTTAAATAATTTTTATTTATTTTTATTTCTTAATTCTTTTAATAACATATTCTAAAATTTTAAAATTAATTTAAATAATAAAAATAATAAATAATTATTATATTGCGATTTTTATATAAAAACTAAAACCACAACTTTTAATTTCAGTTTGAAACAAAAAACTTAAAACAAGAATTGCTTGTCAATTTTTTTAATAAAAAATATTAAAAAAAAAAAAAAAGAAGAAAAAGAAAACAAACTTTTCACAATATATTCCCACATCATATCTGAATACAGGACAACGTTCAGTCGAGCACAAATGTAAAGTGCATTTTTTGGACTTGGGCTTTCTTCATGAATTTCATGAGTTGTCTACTGTTTCTGTTTCTGTTTCTGTTTTTGTTTCAGTTCCAGCTCAGCTCCAGGTCCAGGTCCAGGTCCTATCCAATGGCATCGGCACTGATTATGCCAAGTGTCCTGAGGCAACCGAACCACCTTTAGCTTCAATGGCTGCACAAGCTATGTGAGCCTTAAGGTCGCTTTACAGCAGAATATTGGATGTTGGCCCAACTGAAATTGTGGTTTACACTCAGTCGAATATTCGAGTATATACATATTTATGTGAGGCAATTTTACCATCCATTTTTGAAGTTGTCAGCTAACTACTTTTACAAGTTTAATCCTATTCTATTTAAAGAGATTCGATTAAACATCTTTGTGCCAGACATAACTGGCAGGCAGTCTCTTGCACTTGCCAGTCCACTACTCTTTACTGGCACACCCAAAATTGTGTGTAAACTCAGCTTTATGTTTCCCAGTTACTTTCGCACAATCTGTATAATTGAGCAACAGACAGGGAAGTAAACGGTCTGTCCGGCACAGGCAACGAATTGAACAGTCGAAAAGAAGCAATTGGGCAAACCGGAAACTAAAAATTCGCACAATGCTATTGAAATACACTATTGCATAAAGCGTTTCTGTTATATCTATAACTTTAAAGACTTTTCTAATTCCGAATTGTTTTTTCTTATGAAATCAGAATCGTTTTTCTTTAGATTCAAAATTTTCGATAAAATACTTAAAAAAAACAAAAAAAAAGCTAAAAGTTGCAAAACTTATATTCTTATTGTTGACTATCGATTATGAGATTTTTTGCGAAATTACTTAGTAAGTGAAATTCAGAACACTTCTGTTTATAATCCTATTTCATAACATGGCTGTTACAAGCGTCATGTCGCAGTCAAAGGGATTAGCGAATGGTTCCACAAAATGGTTGAAAATGTCAACGGAGGGCCATTAAAGTAGATGCTTTACTTGGTTTCCAGGCTTGGGTCCCAGGCAGAGGAGTTGAATTCATTATGTCACAGGCTTCGATTTCATTTCACACACACACACACACACACACACACACACACACACCCACACACATGTTGATGTGTGGGTTTTATTCAGCTTTTGTATGGCACTTGGAGATTATGAATTGGCGATTATGTTAATAAGCAATGCGCTCAAAGCGATAGACACAGTCCCCAGTTTCATAACTGAGTCATTATTATGTACATAACTAATACATACACATACATATGCATGACATTTTTACCATATACATACTATATACATGATACATACATTCATACGCAGTGTTGCCAGCATTTAAAAAGAAAATACAAAAACAATAAGTATATTAAAATCGACCATATTTTTGGCATACTAACCACATCATTTTTTTCACATGTTTTTCCTTTTTTTTATTTTATTTTTACAAAATTCCCAATACTTTGTGGAATTCGATACTGTTTATATTTTTATTAAATTCATTTGTAGCAATCATTTTATTTTATTTTGTCGGATTTTAATTAAAAGCAGCATTTTCAACAACAGTATCATCATAAAAATAAGCCACAAAAGCGTAAAGGGATACTCACATTTATTATTTTTCGATTTTTTGGCTGTTTTTTACATCAATTTCATTTGTAATAATTGCAATAAACGATTGTTAAATTCTATCACGTATTAAAGTACATTTATAAACTTTTGGTTTTATTTATTAAGCACATTCAATCAAAATTCAGAATGAAAGTCCTAAAATTTTGTTAAATTTATTCAAAATTAATTTAGTACATTAACAAGTAAGAATACTCTAGTCGAGTGTGCCCGACTACGAGACTCCCTGCTCCCAACTTGCATTTCAAGCAGTTCAGCGGCAACACAAGCAAGCAGTGCACTTAACTCGTAAACTGCTTGTCAAACTGTTGTTGCTGCCAACTGAGACGGGCGTAATAGATTCTTCTATAACTTTGGTGCTATTTATCCGATCGTGTTGAAATTTACACATCCGAAAGACATTGATTAAACATACATGTGTACCAAAAATTAAAGCTTTATCTTTAAAATTGTGGCTGTGGGAGTCTTTTGCGATTTGCGGGAATGCAGGGGGGTGTATCCGAAATTTGAAATAAACTTGATCTGCGTATGGTATACAGGAACCTGCATGCCAAGTTTGGTGTCTCTAGCTCTTATAGTCTCTGAGATCGACGCGTTCATTCAGACGGACAGACGGACAGACGGCCAGACGGACAGACGGACAGACGGACTGACAGACGGACATGGCTAGTTCGTCTCGGCTGTTGATCCTGATCAAGAATATATATAGTTTATATAGTCGGAAATGCCTCCTTCTGTCTGTTACATACATTTGCAGTTCTTTAATACTCCCTTTTCCCCATTTTTAATGCGAACAGGGAGTAATTACTGCTAAGTTAAAGAAGTACGACTAAGTCATTAAAGCCTAATTATTCTCAATTTCACTTACTCTTGAAGAGCAATTCTGCATTAATTCTTCGTTTCGTTTTCTTTTTTTCGAAACCATTTTCGAAAATGAGTTTTCATAGTAAAAAGTCTATTAATATTATAAATGTTATTTGATTTTAATCTAATGAATAAATTGACTTATTCTTTTTCAAATATAATAAAGAATATTAGAAAATTGAGTTTAAGAATTGGTTTTTTTTTTTAATTCCTTGTGTAATCTAGCAAATACTTTTCATTCCGCAGCCAAAAAAGTAAAGCTTTTAAGCACTTCAGAACAGCAAGCAATTCCGTTTTTGCAAATTTCGAACGGAATACGAATTCGGAACAGGACTGTTTAAATATTTTCAAAAGTTATAGATTCTTAAAAGTAGAAAAGCTGCCGTACACCTTGTTTTTTAGATAAATGCTTTCTGAAAACTGAACTTGGCACCAAAAGTATTGTGAGATTTCTATGCTTAGAGCAATATTTTTTCCGAGTGTATTTAAAGAACCAATTGTTATTACAACAACAAGAAAGAAATGTTATCTTCAGCGTGCCGAAGATATATATAGCCTTGCAGAAAAGATTTGCATAAGAAAACTTATTTTTCAACCAATCGTTCCTATGGCAGCTATAAGATATAGTGATCCGATTTTGATCAAATTCGGTCAAAATGTGTAAAACGTGCTTTAATTTAGATACAGTGAGTTGGGTTGAGTTATTTTGAAAAACCCACAAAAGTTTTTCATACAGAAACTTATTTTAAGCCGATCGTTCCTATGGCAGCTATAAGATGTAGTGATCCGATTTTGATCAAATTTTGTCCAAATGTGTACAACGTGCTTTAATTTAGATTTATTGAGTTTGATCGATATATTTTGAAAAACCAAAAAGGTTTTTGTCTACAAAAACTTGTTTTTCAAGCGATCGTTCCTATGTTATAGTGGTCCGATCTGGCTGATTCTGACATATGTCCTGCTTGCAGAAAGAATAAGCACCTGTGACAAGTTTTTATCACGATAGCTCTAAAACTGAGGAACTAGTTCGCATGTAAGCAGACTGACAAACGGACAGACAGACAGACAGACGAACATGACTCGGCTGTTGATGCTGATACCCTCTGCAAGGGCATAATAAATTATCACTTAAAATAAAGCTAGATATGAAGGTAAAAATAGCTGACTAGGCAACACTGTGCAATTTGCAGTTGAGACATGCGATGAATAATGATCATACATATATATATACATATATATATACCACACAATATTAATATGGTATTTGCAGTATTTATAAAAGGGTGACAATGTCTGCCACAGCAAACGGTTTGTTCGTTAAAAAGGACACTCAACAAAAAAAAAAAACCAAAAAGGAACACACAAAGTGAAAAGCGAATTTCAGCTGGGAGCTAATTTTACAAAGAGTGAAAAATATGTGCATATTTGATATACGTTTGTATAGTATTTATTAATTACACGCACACACATGCAACAGCACGCATTTTAAATGAAATAGTATGTCAAACTTGTATGCTGTTAAATTTTTTAATGATCTTTTTGCTGTCGCTGGCATTTAGCGCATATTTGTAAAGGTTGTGCGAGCACGGGGGAGGTTAGGGATTTTGGGAGATAGGGGAAGGAAGCGTAAGCCGCAGCTTTCAAAAGCAAAAGTATGAAAATAAATAAGTTGTGTGCTGGCAACAACATTCTGGGCTAACTTTGACCGGTCAAAAAGAGAAAGATGAGATGATAGCTTACCGTGCCCCCCCCCCCGTCCCCCTCCACGCTTTCTACCTCTTTCAGTTGATTCATCTGCTGGCGCAATAAATATATATATTTTGCACAAAACTATGCTAAAGTCAAGCGCAAAATGTCCAACAACAAAAACAGCAGATATGCATAAGTCAAGTGTGCTCGACTACGAAACACCCTGTACTTGGAATGTTAATTGTCAAAATATGTCGCAGAGACAATATCGATATTATGTGATATATATTTCCTGAAATAACAACGATATATCGATATATTTTGTACACCTTTATCCTGATTTAGGTCTGTAAATCGTCAATTGTAAATTGTCCGGTGATCTATCGATATTATCGAAACTATCGTATTAATTCAATAAGTCAATATATTATCGTTTTAATTCAATATGAGTTAATATATTCACTTTAAACGATAATTTACAAAAATAAAAAGTTAATTATAGAAGTCAGTTTTAAAGAGTTTAAGGTTATTTGCAAAAAGTTCATCTGAAACTACAAAATAATGCTTTGGGAATGAAAAAAATGAATCTTGAAAACTTGAAATTATCTTGAAATAAATTCAATATTTTTAAAATCTGTAGTTAAGTCTGAATGTTTCTCAGATTCACTAAAAACTTAAATATTTTATTAAAGGATCAGAGAGATGTCTTCTTTGTCCTGTGGCATACTTTTGCTGTTGTAACTACTTGGATATGCCCCTTCTACGCATTTTTAATGGGTATAGGGTGTAACATGAGAAACAAGCATAAATCGAGTTAAAGTTGAATCGAGTAGAGCTGCTGCAGCTGCTGCTGCTGCTGCTGTTGCTGCTTTGAGCGGCTTTGAGCTCTGCTGAGTTCCTGTGAGCTGTGAGTTTTTGAGTTGTGAGCTGAACTGAGCTGAACCAAGCTAAAAGCCGGAGCAGAGCAGAGCGTAGCAAAGGTTTTTGAGGTTAAGCCTGCAGCTGCATACAAATTGCTTTTAAAGTATGAACAATGAACTATTTCATTTCATGTTACAGTTCAGGCAACGTAATTTAATTATTCTTCTTTTTTTTTTTTCTTCTCTTTTTTTTTTTTGGAGTGTTCGTAAACTATGCGAGAGTTGAGTAACTAAATCACCAATATTGAGCATAGGTAAATCAATCAGTGGCATTGGCTTTCGCATATACATAAATCCCCCTCAGAATACTGAAATGAATATAAATACTTTACACAGCTTTACGAATGTTGTTCACCTTTTGAGCCCTAGACAATAAAAGTTTTAACATGAAAGAAATGTTATTTTTTGTCGTGTTCTTGCAGAAAATGATGTCATACAAAAGCATATAGAAATATAATAGCTCGATTTGAATCAAATTTCACTAAACTACTATCGTATCTTCTTCCAATTCTTTCAATAAGCATACATTTATGTTGAGCTACCAATTTATTTTAATGATCTCTTGAACTTATATAAATAAAACGAGTTTTTAAACAAACTTTTTACAGAACAGATCCTGCAATAATCAGTTCACTATATCCAGACACCACTGTATTATCAAATGTATCAGAGCATTTTGACCCTAAAAGTATGCTACACTTATTTTATAAACTTGATTCGAAATTGAAATTTGAAGTTTCGATTATATCAGTATTATGTACATGCCCAGAATTTGAGTAAACCACGAATTTTAAGCAGAAATAAAAGCAATAGATAACTAACTGTTGTATGTGTGGTTGTGTGTGTATGTGTGTGTGTGTGTGTGGGGTGCAGTTGTTATTTATTTAGCCAATGCTGTCGTCTTTACTCTAATCGGATCAGCAGGTTAATTTACATGCAATTCAATCAGTGCCACATTGTGCTGTTTTCCAGAGTTCCTGCCTCACAAAATAACATGCATGTATGTGTATATGTGTGTGTGTGTGTGTGTATGTGTGTGTGTGTGGGAGTGTGGGTGCGGCATGCAACAGTGGCAGCAGTTCAGCATGTTAAGTGGCATTGCCATTGACATCATCAATTGCCTAGGCAATGCCTAAAATTCAAGCTAGCAGGCATTTTTAACGCTCTCTTAACCGGCGCCGTCTCCTCCACCCCTTTAATTCCATCATCTACCCCTACCCCTACACCCGCGACCAACTCCTTCTGTCAGTCAGCTAAAACGACAGCAAAAGCACCTGCAACTGTCTGGCTAAATGTGTTTGTTTTTATACTCTTTTAGAGGGCATTTGAATTTGTTGTGCCGATCACAAAAAGCATATTTATTCTTGATCCGCATCAAGTCAGTCAAGTCGAACTAGCCATATCTTTCGGTTTCATATGAACATTACTTTTAATTAAGCTATCTTGGTAAAAACCTAGCGCAAAATGAACCAACCGCATTGGGCCGCTATAACATATAGCTGCCATAGAAGCGATCGGTCGGAAATGTTGTTTTCCAAAAAAAACTTGCGAAAAGTCTCATTATGGTTCATATATCGATGTACCTAACAGTTTTCTTAGGAACAATGTGTTAAAATATGAAGTATATGAAAATTCTTTTTGTTTTTAATTTTTATTATTATTATACATATATGTAAGTTAGGTCAAGCGACTATATAAATTAAAATTTAAATACAAAGCATACATATGAACAATCGATCGAAAGTTAAGAACTTTTCTGCAAGGGTATATACATATATTCGGCACTTTAAAAATGCTTTTCTTTCCTGTTTTTGCAATTGCTTTTGCTTTTGCTTTTGCTATTGTGTTTGTTGTTGTTGGCATATTGACATCGATAAGTATGAATGAACTTGGCTGAAAGGCGAAAAGAGCTCAAAGCTGATTGCCAGCCGTATATATCGATAGCAATGTTGATTTTGATTTTGATGCCGTCGTCGTTGTAGTTGTTGTTGTTGTTGTTGTTCTCGTTGTTGTTTTTGTTGTTGACAGCTGATGTTGATGAGGGTGCACTCTACGCGAGCGGTGCGCGCGAGAAGCGCTCATCAAATGTCAGAGTGCATTGAAGTCAATAACTGTAGTTGATGTCGTTGTGCGTGATGAAATTCTTTAATAGACTTCAATTCACTTCAGTTCAAACTTCGAAAAAAAACAAAAAATAAAAAACGGCCTCCTGTTCTCGACGTTGACAAGCGTGTTCCATACGAGTACAACAAAAACATGTTCATTTCGCAGTGATTCATCATTTGGCTTCCTTTTTGTTCATCCATGTTCCTCTGGACAATAAAATTGTATCGATATGCGTGGTCGCATCTGACATCTGCAGTCGGCAAGTTAGCATAAAAGCAGTTCGAAATGTTCAAAAAGACTAGAGTTGTAACATGGCGTTCAGTATCAGTTCAATCGAACTACTCATTACAAATATTTTCTTACACTGATCCCAACTGGAGATCCGAAGTCAAAAATGATTTGCCTTTTGACATGCTTTTTGTCTGAAATATACAGGCCTGTTCCGGATTCCACCCTCGAATCGTTTTCACAGAAAAGTGTATAGCATATTTTTTAGGGCAAACTAGAATTATAAAATCCTTCAATTTTTGCTCTTAAATCTATTTTTTTTTTTCTGTTAGCCTAAAAGTATGCAATACATATTGTAATGGAATTGATTCGGAAGGGGAATTTGGAACAGGGCTGATAAACTACGCCTGAAAAGGTTTTGAATACACACAAGGACCATACAAGTTCAAAAACTTTTTGTCTTTTGGCATGCCTTTTGTCCGAATAAAATAAACAGGTATACATTCGAAAATGTTCTAAAATTCCGTTCTTTTGTTTTTCTCAATATTTTCAATTTGGTTTAAAAAATTTGTATTTTGCAAATGCATAAATATATAATGTACCTATGTAAGATCAATTTTGCCAGATGATTTGACTTATTTCCTTAAAAAAAAGTTTTAAAATGGCGTCTTAAATGGATTTTTCGCTATCGATTAAGAAAACATGTTATACATTTCCAAATATTATAAGGCTGAGCTAAGTAATTTACCGAAAAAAAAAGTATTCAAGCCTGGTCTGGATTCCACTTCTGAATTGAATCGATAGAGATGTGTAAAGCATACTTTTAGGATCGTTTGAATATTAAACTAACTCACAGTATATCTAATGATGTGAATTATACCCTGCTCCTAAAAAGTATGCTACACAATTGAGTATGGAATTGATTTGAAAGGGGAGTTCGGAACAGGTATATACCATACGATACGGTTTGTTCATTTGAGTACAATTAGTTTTCGTTTTTGATTAATTTTAGTCAAATTGTTGCTAGTTTTATCTATGTTACAATTATCATTGTCACATTTGATATGCAGCAAAATAGTTTAAAAAAATTAAAAACAACAAAAAAACTAAGCATAAAATCGAACCAAACAATATTTATTTCGCTAAAACAAACGAACAATTAAATGAGCGAACGATTAATGAAAAACCGAACTGCATGTTCAATTAATTCGTTCACCAAAAATACTACATAATTTATTGCTTCAATTGAACAACAATTGTACAGCTCTAACGGAAATCAGTGCAGCATATTCAGTTGTTCATTCCATGCACACGCACACATGCACACATGCTCACATTTTCAGTTTTCAGTTCATTAAAAATTAATTAAAATTCAGCAAAGACGCCAAACAGCATCGTTGTCGCTGCCTGCGGCGCTGCATATCGATGCGGTCAATCGCTTGCACACGCCTTGCGAAATTGCCCAATGCCGCCCATTGCCGCCCACTGCTCACAAGTGAATTTTTCATTAATTACTACCAACATACTTACACACACACACACACACACACACACACACGTACACATTAACAATTACATACACAAGTGCGCGTTCATTGCAATTTGAAACAAATAATGAATAACAGCCTTGATTACACAGCGTAAACAAGCGCTGAAATTAACTTGCATTTATCGATAACACACAAAAGCCAGGCTTACGCATACACATATACATATATATGGCGATCTGCAGGGCTGCATCATCAATAACAAAGATGGCGCTGAAGATGAAGTAAGACAGACACATTAAAATGCCCATTTTATGCCTGAACATTTTGCCACACACACACATTTCGCATTGTTTTTGCATAATGCACATGCAAAGTAATCGTACCCGTTGGACGATATACATACATTCATATGTATGTATGTAGTATCTGTATTATCATACAGACATACATACATACATACGCAATGACTTTTAGTTTGCATTTTTCATGAAGCGCACACGATAAAAAAAAACAAAATTTTGCTCTGACTACAATTTCATTTGCGTATCGTTTGCTTGTTGTGATACCCTTACCAAGTTTATTATTATTTTGTCATCAATCATGTATCGCATAAGAAACTAAACAAACTAAAACATATGTATATTGTATATTGAGTTTGTTCTATATCCGTTTTTCTATCCGCATTTGACGACTGATCGCTGCTTAAGAAGAATGAATTTGCCATTAGTGTCATGTGAGCAATTTGAATTGGTTATCTTTGTAAGGGTATTTAGTCTGCGGTGCGACCAGCGATAGCTTTTTCTATCTTGCTTTTAGATGCCTTTCACTCTGTGTGCACTTTGGCGCTTGTTGGTTTTTATCATTATGCCAAATGCACAGACACGCCCATCAACAAAATGGTGCAAAAAAATGAAAGAACTTTGCACCCCCCCCCCCCCCAACCACCCACAAAAAAAAAGGCGTCAAAAAGACGAAGCAAAACCCAAAGCAGGCTGTAAACAAATCTGCCGTTGATTGCCACACCGCGCGCCAAAATCTGAACACACATACATATGTACGTATGTATATATATGCTCAGTGTACATGCATACATATAGATATGTAGCAGAAACGCAGCCTAGCGTAATTACGTATGTCACGTATTGCGTTAAGCAAATTACGTAATGAAAACGTAAAATTGATCACAAAAAAAAAGCTTATTATGAATGTGCATATGTATTAGAGGTAGCAACACGACGTCGATACTTTTCGATAGTGATAGTCGAAAACATCGATATTATTGCTTCTGCTATCGAAGGAAAAAGAAAGAAATAATAAATATTTTTTTATTTGAAATACCTACGAAAAAAGTGAACAATTATTGTGTTTTCTAAAATCTACCCAAAAAAAAAATATAAGAATTTAAAAAAGAAATTTTATTCGTAACAAATTATGCAAATATCGGGGTTTTGTCATCTCTAGTTTTCCTGTTTCCATAAGTAGGCAGCGGGCCAATAACAAATATACAATTGCAAAAATAAAATAAAATGTTTGATGGCCACAACGTGCTAATCTACAGAATCTGTTTTCCAATGTACACTTAAAAAAAAAATGTTGAAAGTTCAACTTCCTTTTGGAGCCAAAGCTGTTCTATTTTTCAAATAGTGTATTTTCAATCAACAAAGAATGCTCTAGTCGAGTGTACCCCACTACTCCCTGCACCCATCTCTGAAAATCACAACATCTTTGTATTCAGTTACACATGCAAGCAGTGCATCTAAAGCAGTGCATTACAAACAGTGTATTAGTTTTCCTTCAAGCAGTTCAGCGGCAAAGTAAGTAAGCAGCGAAGTTTACGTTTCCAGTGCCCGTCAAACTGTTGGTTCTGCCTGAAAATAGATGCGTCAATAACTTTGGTGTTTATTATCCGATCGCAACGAAATGTACGTAACTAATTAACATTGATAAAAGGAATATGTTTACCAAAATCGAAGCTAAATCTTTTAAACTCTGGCAGTGTGTGTTGCGGGGGGTGTATCCGAAATTTCAAATAAACTTGATCTGTGTATGGCACACAGGAACCTCATTCATACAGACCTGCGTTCATACAGACGGACAGACAGACAGACGGACATAGCTAAATCGACTTGTCTGTTGGTGCTGATCAAGAATATATATGTATAATCTCCGAGATCTGTGTGTTCATACAGACAGACGGACAGACAGATGGACAGACAGACAGACAGACAGACAGACAGACGGATATGGCTAGTTCGTCTCGGCTGTTCATCCTGATCAAGAATATATATACTTTGTATAGTCCAAAATGCCTCCTTCTGCCTGTTACACACATTTGCAGTTCTTTAATACTCCCTTTTGCCCATTTTTAATGGGAACGGGGAGTAATAACAGGCTAATCATTTCTAAATACCGGCCTGTTCCGAACTCCACTTTTAAAATTTTTAAAATAAATTTTGGAGCATACTTTGTGGAGTAGCATAAAACGAAATATTTTTGATTTTTGAGAACGTCCATTTAATTTTTGGAAATACCAAAAATACACATGCTTTGTGCACTTCTTAACAGGTCGGTATAATTTTCAAATATAAACTTATTTTTACTTTTGAATGATCAACTTAATTGTATATTAACAAATTTACAGTTCGCTTATTTCCCAGCCAAGATTTTTGTGATAACACCTATAATAATATTATTTAGGGCTGTTACAATTCCACAAAAAAGGTCGTAGCATAATACTATGTGAAGCTGAATAGAATGCAGCTAATTTTAGTATTTTTGGCAAGTACCTAGGCTCTTTAAAATATCTTGTTAATTTAATCAATGGTTTTTCTAAGTGTATGCATGCAATGATGCTTAGGGTGAAGTGACGCCGCAGGACGAACTAAAACCAAATAATTAAATCTACCACAAACACACACATAAGCTAATATGTTTTCACATACACATATGTATGTTTATATATCTATGGATGCTTAAGCACATGCCACGCCTACTTCGTGCACAGTGTAACACAATTTGTAGACGCCCTAAAAAAAAACTGATCGCAAACTAAATTCAGAATTTAATATTAAATTAACATTCGATATATCGAAATCAACTAATGTATATCTATATGAAGATAATATACATATATCAACAAAGTATTACATTTATCAATAATATTAATACATTTTTCGATTCCTTATTTGAGCTACCCTTACGCAAATATTTATGACTATCGTTAGTATCGATTTCAAGTGTTCTTTCAATGATTAAAGCTAAGATTTCATGTGATTATTTCTTCACAAAGCAGCTTTTGATATAATATGCTATTGCAATCAAATCTGCATATTGATACTGATCATTTCTGAATACACATTTAGTACATACATACATATACGTATTTGCAAATAATATAGAATTCTATCAATTTCAAATCTATCACATGGAAAATTACTTTAATGTCTTTCATCTAAGTATGCTTAAAATTTGCATATATATGATAATCAAGTTTCATTACATGCAGAAAGCTTTTGTATTCGACCACGCCCACTGTTCTGGCAATATTACCTAGACACAAATACACACAAACACACACCCACTAAACACACGCATATACACACACACACACACACACACACACACACCCACTACACACACAATAAAAGCCACAAGCGAACGCCAGCATCTCCAGATTTTCCAAATGTGACTGCCCCAACAAACTGAAATGCAGGCATGTGTGTGTAGCTAAGTGTGTGTGCATGTGTATGTTTTTGTGTATATGTGTGTTGTTGCATGCCTCAGTGCGCCCGGTAGCTGCCGGCCGCCGGTTGCCTTTTATTTTTAGCAGTCAACGCGGAAAAATAGCAAAAAGAATTGAGCAAAAATTCAGCGAAAAATAAGCCAAAAGAAAGATGGAAGAATGCTAATTTTTAGAGCACCGAACATTTAATACTCTTGCAGAAAAGCTAATAAAAATGAAAATGAAAAAATATATAAAAACTGGTTGACAGGTTTTGGTAAAACTTTGCAAAACTGTACAGTGTGTAATAAAACATTGAATAATTGACATGGGCTGATATAATTTGAGAAACCAAAAAGTTTTTCATATAAAAACTTAACTTTCGCTTAAATCGAACTATGACAGCTTTAAAATATAGCATACCGATTTTGATAAAACCAACTGTACTTAGCATATTAAGAAAAGAAATAATTGAGTTTCCTTGAAATAATTTGAGAAACCAAAAAGTTTTTCATACAAAAACTTAATTTTCGATTTATTCTTTTTAAGATAGCTATAAGATATACCTATTTTTATCAAATTTAATAAGCAAAAATCTGATGTACCAAATTTTATCAACATAACTTTAAGGAGAGCAAAAAGTAACGCTTAAATCGACTTGACTTTTGATATGAGACCAAAAACAACAAAGATATGTTGATAAGAAAATTTCATCTCAAAAAGTGCGGACTAGAAATTGACTTTAGAATAATGGTTCTTTAATGAAAATATCTAATGCAATGCCGTAGATACCTTTTAATAATGGTAGGGAAATAAATTTAAAAAATTTGCTTATTTTTAGACATTTTTTTGTTGTTTTTTTTTTTTGAAAAAAAAAAATTTTAATTTAATTCGTAAATGAACCAAAATTCAAGCTTTAAAAATTGATGTTACGTCTCTTTCGTTGTAACAAAATTAAAATACCCTTCGCAAAAGGAATAATGTATTAAGTAAAAACGAAAAGAAGTCAAAAAAAAAACATTTGGTAGATGGAAATCTTTGGGATAGCGTTACCGGTACAAGTAGCGGTAACGGGAACGGGTGCGGGCACGGGCACGGAACCTGAACCGGACCGCACCGCACCGCACCAAACCGGCTACGCCCAAAATCTCAGTCGTCGCGACGCCGTCCTGCAAAAGTGTTTTGCTATACAATTTGAATAATTGAATGGATTTTTATGAGCAGTAAAACGCTTGAAGGATGCACAGCGACTGGCCCACTGGCATCCTGTCAGGACATATAGCCATATACAACATATATAGCCATATACAGCAGGAATGCAGCAATGCACACAAACATGCACACACATGGGATAAAACACACACGTGTGCCTGTCTGTCTGTCTGTCTGTCTGTCTATCTGTCTCTCAGTTTCGAATTTTTTGGGCAAAAATGTCCTGGTTGCTGTTGCTGACTGCACAATCGCCGTAAATTCGTGTTTTGCCGAGGACAAGATTGAGTTTTAGGGCTTGGAATTGGGCTTGGGTTTTGGGCTTGAGATTGGGAACTAAAAGTTTTGCTGTAGACTTGTACTTTCTAGTTCAATTCAATTGAAGCAGTTCAGCAATTCAATTTTCTACTGAGATAATTATTATTTTTTCGTTTGAGTTCCAACTTTGTTTATTGTTTGTTTGGTGACCGATTTGAAATTTGAATCAATTACACAAAAAAATGAAAGTGAAAATGAAATTAAAAATTGAATTCAACAACAACAAAAATGCAGTTCAATGTTTGCACTTGAAAGCATAGTTAATACACCGATAATTTGGTAAGGATATATCGATGCATGTAAAATCGGAATCAATAGAAGCTTTTTAACGAACGACTCGACAATTTTGGTATAATATTCAGGGTACAGTTCATTTGATTAGCAAAAAGATAAGTTAATTCAAACTATGTCTAAACGGTTCGATTCCACTCATTCTCATTGATAATAATCGATTAATCGCTTCAAGGACAATCGAAATCAACGACTGAACGATTATTTACTCGATATTTGATCGGAACAAAGAAAAGTTCAATCAAACCAAGTATGAACGATTCGATTGCAGTTATGCGTATTGACATTGATCGATTAATCGCTCGAATTACAGTTTAAGCGAACTAGATCTGAACGACTCGATACAGCTCTGATAGGCGTTCTTTTGGGGCTAGAGGTTTTGGGTTTCGTTTTCAGCTTGCTTCTTCTATGGGCTTATTCAATTTTGCAATCGCCGCTTGTCGGCGTCGTCGAATCTCTGCAACTGGCTCCAATTGACTGCCGTGCCACTTCCGACGACGACGACGACGAGGACCACCAGGACGACCAGGATGAGAACGACAAGGACAGCGATGGCAATGGCAATGGCAATGGCATCACCAAAAGCAGTGAAGCGTTTGGCTGCTGAATGCACAATAACAAAAAGCAACAACAACAACAACAACACCGACGACGGCAGCAAATGCAATAAATTTTCAAGTCATTTCAACTTCCGGTGTGTGGCCCGATTACAGTTTAGTAGCTGTAAATATATAACGACACATACATATATGTACATATGAACACACATACATACACACATGCACGGCAGCAACCTCTGCTAACCCCTCGTGCTCTCTTTCTTTAACTGTTTGAGTGCCCTGGCACATTAAAGTCTCTCTGTCACAGCAGCAGCGTTTTAAAGCACCTTATTATGAAGCGAAAGAAGCACACCGATTTTATGTTGCCTACTTTTAGGCTGCATCCGGCTATTTACCGTTGCCTACTTTTAAGCGCCAACTAAGCCCCCAAAACGCTATTGTTCATAATTACAGTTCAATCCACTGGGGAGCTAAAGCAAAAAAGAGAAAAACGCTCCAAAAAAAACAAAATGGAAAACCATGTGAGCAACAAATTATGATAATCGTTTCAAGCTAGTTAAAAAAGCGTTTCGAATTCGTCTGCCATTGAGTGGGGCTGGAGAATTATCGGTATTCGTATTATCGCTTTGTATCGATAATATTTGTTTGCGTAATACATAATCAACATACTAATAACTAACAACAAATTAATATAGAGAAATTAGTCGAGTGCAATTAATGTACACGCAACTGATTTTCATTTTTAATTACTTTGAACTCTATTTCTGCAGGCGTTATTCAATACATTTATGTTGCAAATTTTAATAACTTAATATGATATGCGTGCAACTGCCCCTCCCCTTCCGCTTAACTATGGCAACGCCCCTAGCCATAACTAATATTGCATAATAATTTCAGTAAACATTTTTTAAGTTCAATATTGCACTAATTAATTTGTCATGAACAACATACATTTTACGATTTTCTTGTGCATTGGACACTGCAATTATCGACATGCCTGTCAGGCAGCCTTAAAACACGCGATTAAATTACTTGATTGCATTTTCTTGCATATTGAGTTTGTTAAGAGCGTGAAAATAACTTTTTAGTGATAAAGCTTAAGCCAAAGGCAAAATGGTAGCGGCACTTAACGATAAATTTTACGATTTTCGAAGTATTCCAAGTTGAAGATCAGAAAAGTTGAGTGAAAATGAAAACACTTTTTCATATTTCCAATTTCTTTACGTAAGATTCATAATGAAGGAATAAAAAACATGGTAATAACCAAATTAAGCAATCGATACTATCGATATTTGCGGAAATTTTAGAAGATAATGTAGATATTTGACCAGCTTTATTTATCGACGCATGTTTAGACTCGCTTGTTTCATACCGGGCAGCAATATCGATAAATTTGATCAAAAAATCCATCTGTTAGTTTACTTAAAATGCAAATGATATGAATTTAAATCAACAAACAATTAATGTTACAAAATTTAAGCTGATATCAATTTGAAGCCGATATATCTACAGCAATATATCGAAACAGCGCGATATTTGTCATTAAATATCGCAATTTTGGCATCCCTACGACACATGCCCATCTCTAGTTGTGAGACTGTGTGGCGCTTTTTGTCTGAAGTTTCTTTAACCAACACGTCATTTGCGTTGTCATTGTCATAGGCTGAATTGGACGTTGTTATTGTTGTTGTTGATGTTGCTGTTGATGCGGCTGTTGTTGTTGTTGCTGTTGTTGTTTTTATCATTGTCAATGGCGCCATTATTACAAATACATATTTCCATTGTTGTTCGTTAGCGTCGCCTAGCATCCATCGCGCTTTTCTTCTTCTAACTGTCACATTTGCTAGCCACTTTATCATCATCTTCTTCATTTTCATCATCATCAGCAGAGCAGCAGCGACGGCGTCAGCAGCAACAACAGCAAAAACAACAAGAACCTCAGCTATCAATACAATGTGCCCACATTTTCTTCTCCGTCATCTTATTTTGTTTTGTGCGTGCTCTTCTCCCCTCTCGCACTCTCCATGAAAAGGACTCAACTGCTTCCTGTTCTGACTGCAAGCCGTTCGCTTTGCTCTTTCGCCTGATGATTAGCGGGCGCAGCAGCGATAACGTCGCCCAGGGGCGTGGGTTGAAGTGTTGGGGATTGAAGGGTGGGGCCGCCAGGCAAATGATTGCTACTTAAGGTGTAAACGAGCGTATTTTACAGCGTCGCACTTCAAGATGCTTACACAAAATAAAGTAACAAAGTTTATCAGCATGCATAACGGAAATCGCTCGCAAAGCAAGAAGGAGAGAGAGAGAGGGAAAACGGAAGCAACATTGTAGATCAGCGATAGGTTGTGTGCATAATCGTTTCAAAAGCTATCGATATACAATGTGTTTGAACTATACGACTTTTGAGAGCGCGCTTTTATAGATTCGATTTTTGCGAACGAACTTTTAATGCTACTTTGAGTTTAATTACATATATGATGAAGTTCACGTTAAAAGCCGTTAGTTTCAACTTTATACGGGCGCTTATGATTTTGACTTTTGTCGTTAACCATGAATAACAAATTAAAGCTCTTCTCTAACCAGTTCAAAGATAACGAACATGAAGAATGTCTAATTTAGAATTAAGAATTTATCATTCCTTCACCTTTTTCTGAAGTTTAAGATCTCCCAGTTAATTTGGACTTTACATTTTAAATTTAAGTTCTGTAATTTTTAAAATTGTTTCCTTTTGTGGCTGCTTTTTGTCGACACTCAATAAATAAATAAGACAGTTATGAAATTGATGAGCTTATAATTTGCTTATATTTTCGCAAGCACTTTTCAACAATGCAACTAGTACCAATTATAATAAATATTTTTCATGTCAATTTCAAGTAATTGCTGTGACGCTTTCACATCAACATAATGTCTGTCAACCTGTTCCACAATCATATCAATTCCATTTGTGTATATGCAACATCATCATGAGCAGCTGCTCCATTAAGTGCACTTCAAGTTGCACGTTGCAAGTTGCGACTGCAGCTCAAATTACGCCTGATTATGGCCATTATTGAAATTGTCATTAGACTGCAGTTGTTAAAGGTTTCTAAGGAAAGGGGTATGGGGTTAAGGATTGGAGAGGGAAGGGAAAATGTTTTGTAGACTTCTAGCAGCGCCAAAAGCCGTTACATTTTGTATATCATTTGGCCTGGAATTCCACCACATTCCATCAGCTGCAGTTGGCTACTTTCCAGTCTACACAAAAAGCTTTTCCAGCACAGTTAGTCAAGTAACACACCAAGTCAATCAATTCTAGTCTGGTCACACTACAAATTTCAATTAATTTGTACAACAGTTTCAAATGTAAATACAATGTCCCATTTCGTTGAAAAAGTACCAACTTAAACAAGTAAGAACGTTGCAATCGAATACACCCGACTGCGATATACTCTTTTTTTCGCCTCTTTGCGGAGTCAGAAGTGAGCGCGGCAATTGTATTTGTGCTCAAATCTTTCAAGTTTTGCCATCAATTTAAATTTGGTTGGGCCAGTTCTACAGGTTTGGGAGAAACAAACATTGCTTGGGCGGGCGTGGGCGTGGCAAAATTATTTTTTCCTATCTATTTAATAGGTCAACAGAATTCAACCTGCAAAATTTGGTGATTGTAGCTAAAGGGGTGTGGGAGATACAAACTTTGCTTATTTGTGGGGGCGGTGGTGGGCGTGGCCAATTTTAGTTAGTCAGATCAATGAAGGATGTGATTAGTAGCCTTTGTGCCAAATTTGCTTACTCTAGCTGTAAAACTGTGGAAGATATAGTTTTTTGCCGTTTGTGGGGGAAGGAGTGGGGGTGGGGGGTGAATCTTGACACTTTGTCTGCTATGGTATATATCAACATGCATACCAAGTTTGGTTGTTCTAGCTTCGAAGCTGTGCAAAAAACCTGCGTTCATACGGACGGACTGACAGACGGACGGACATTTCATAAGCCCAATATACTCTTTTTTTTTCAAAAACAAATTTAAAAAAAAAGAGTATAAAAATGCAGCATCAATATGTAAGAACAAAAATGTACCATTTTGTATGAATTAGGTATAGTGCACAAAATGTACCAATTTTGGTCAATTTTGATAGCAACCGTAGTCACCCTGTAGCTTAGGCACTGCCATGCTGTTACAAATACCGCAAAACAGCTGTTGTCGCAATCTAACTCCCCCTGCCAACGACCAAAATAAAAAAAAAAAACTGCACGCTAAAATTATATATATTTAAATAATAGCATGTGAGTATGATAGTGCGAAATATAAGTATTTGTGTGTGTGTGTATGCATATCAAGATTAAAGACAAGATTTTAATTTGCGTAGTAATCTTAATTAAAAAATACAACAACAGGTGCACTTGGCCTTACATTCCTAGAAATTGAGCCTGATAACCAATTGTTAAAATAAACACACTATCGACGCAACGCTAGATTAATGGATTATTTGCTGCTCTTCCTCTTCTATAAACAATAGCTAAATTAAAGCAATAAAGCAATCTTCGCAGCGCACTCTTTAGTCATAAACGTTGAGCGTCTTTGGCCGGAGTGTCAATCATGTCGGGAAATGGCAGTGAAAATGGTAGCGTTAGCGGAAACGGAAACGGAAATGGGCATGACGTCACGGATGAGCCCCTCCAAATGAGCCTTAAAATTGCGCCGCAGCGAGAGAACAGTCTGGACGGCAGCATCGCAGCATCGCCGACTCTACAATCTCCTGCAATGCGTCGCAATGCCAGCGAAGGCAATCTGATGGCCCAGGATGTGAAAGAGGCACGTGTTCGTGTCATCTACACGGGTGGCACCATTGGCATGATGCGCAATGAGCGTAATGGTAATCGTTTATTTTATTCCGCCTGTTGTCAACTGTTTATTATCTCTGTTTACTCGTGTCACGCAGTGCTCGCACCCATTCCGAATGCCTTGGTGCGTCTCATACGCAAATATCCCAATATACATGATGAGGAGTATTCACAGCGTCGTTTTGGCGCTAGCGCTGCGATGGCGCCATTGGTGCTGCCCTTTGTTCAGGGCGAAGGACGACGTGTGCTCTACCAGGTGACGGAATATACGCCACTGCTCGACTCCAGCAACATGACCATGCAGGATTGGGCACGCATTGCCAGTGATATATACGTGAGTAGAGTCTATAGAAACTTCGATGCACAGGATCTACATACTGATTACGTGCTCTTTCACTTCTTTCCGCTTGCCACAGCAATCGTACGAGTTCTTTGATGGCTTTGTGGTGCTACATGGCACGGATACGCTATCTTATACCGCCTCGGCCTTATCATTTATGCTGGAGAATTTGGGCAAGACGGTGATCATAACGGGATCGCAGCTGCCCATATTTGAGACGCGTACGGATGGCAAGGATAACTTTACATGTGCATTGATTATAGCCGGCAATTATGTTATACCGGAAGTGTGCGTCTTCTTTGGTAATAAGCTGATGCGTGGCAATCGCACGGTTAAGGTTAGCTCCAATTCGCTGGATGCATTCAATTCACCAAATGTGCCGCCGTTGGCACAGATTGGCATCAATGTGAATGTGGATTATAGGCTAATCTTTAGGCCATGCAGCGTTGAGCGTTTTCGTGTGCATTTACATCTGGATGAGAATGTTGGACTCTTGCGCATCTTTCCAAGCATTTCGCTATCCACATTTCGTGCCTTTTTAGCGCCGCCCATGCGTGGCGTTGTGTTGCAATCCTTTGGCTCTGGCAACGTGCCCTCCAATCGCAAGGATCTGATTGATGAACTGAAGGCTGCCTCGAAACGCGGCGTCATCATTATCAATTGTACACAGTGTCCCAATGGCTCCGTGGCTGAGATCTATGATACGGGCAAGATTCTTTTCGATATCGGCGTCATTCCCGGCTATGATATGACACCCGAGGCTGCACTCTCCAAGCTCGCCTATGTCATTGGCAAGGAGGAATGGTCATTGGAGGTCAAGAAGCAGGTACGTTCCAGAACATAATCATTTGAAATATTTTAAAACATTTCCACATTTTTGTAGATGATGCAGTCAAATCTGCGTGGCGAACTAACGTCGATAACAGCGCCCAAAATGGAGGACTATGATCTGGTTGATGCTGTTGCACGTTCGTTGCATTTATCCTCGCCCCAGGAGCTGGATCAACTGGGCGCCACACTCTTTCCGGCAATGATCAATGCCGCTGTCGCCGAGGGCAACATTAAGAAGATCAACAATTTGAAGGCATATGGTGCTGATTTATCTGGCCTTAATCATGATCTACGCACCGCCTTGCATTTGGCATGCCAGCTGGGCAATACGAAGATTGTGCGGCATCTGCTGCACAGTGGCGTCTCGGTGCACATACGCGATCGATACGATCGTACGCCGCTGCAGGAGGCAGTGTCCATGGATCATCATGAGATCATACAGCTGTTGATCAGCTGTGGCGCTCATTTGACGGGCTCATCACGTGCCGTTGGTGAGCAGCTCTGCGCAGCTGCCTCACGTGGCTCCTTGAAGCGTCTGCAGTCGTATCAGCTGGCTGGCGCTGATTTATCCTTAACAGATCCTTCGGGACGCACAGCGTTACATGTCGCTGCTTTGCATGGCTTTGTCGTCCTGGTGCATTTTATGTTGCCCTATTTGGAGCTGCCTTATATGGAAAAGGATATGCTGGGACTGACCGCCTTGGACTATGCCAAACGTGGCAATCACGCGGAGATTGTCGAGCTGCTGCAGCCAAAAACAACGACGGACGACTCCTGAGACGGCAGTCTGTTCAGTTTTAGCAAATCCCGCGCCAGTTTACTCAACTTCCGTTTCACGGCGGATGTTTATAAATCTATGTACGATATGGTATCTCAGATTACCTGAAGGAGTCTAGTCCATTAGTCAATGGTGTTCCTATATTTTAAAACCATGTGCAATTTTTATTATATTAATTTAATTATGTATATGTTTGTGTATGTACTTAAACTTGTGTTTTTTAAGAATTCTCATATACTCGAATTCAACAACGATTGTTCAATAAATGTGTATTAATCCATCCAAAAAAAAAAAAATTATACTGTGTTGCGTAGGGTTAAACATTGGGTAAATTAAATTTCGTTTTGTTAAATTTGTCGAAAATACAGAAAGTAAAATTAAATGTGCAATTGCAAAGCTTAAAATAAATTAAAAAAAAAAAAAAAAACCCTTTCCATACCATTTGTTTGTCAACAGATTGAGTCTATGGCAGCTATCAAATATAGTGGCCTGATTTTAGTTAAGTTTAGCCTATTTGTAAGTAGCAAATAATAAATTATAATTGAGAGCTAAAACAAGTAAACGATATTTATTGGTAAATTTAATTAAGATACTGTTAAATAAAGCTATTAAAATATATAAGAACACTCGCATTTCCAAGCCGGATTGATAAATTAAATTAATTAAAATCAAACTAATTAAAATAACTGGATAAGCTAAAATAATTTTAAGATAGAATAAAACCTTTGAAAAATCATTTAAGGTGAAAATCAGTTAATTTTTAAATAAATTTGATTGCATGATTCAATTTCTGGATCCATAAGTTCTTATTCGGATTAGCAAATCAAAAAAATTCGTATTACTTAAAAATACTTTGCGAAAATTTCGAAAAATATTCTAAATAATCCAAGAAGTTTGTTTTTGTTCTTTACGTTTTTTGCCATTTACTTAGTTATTCTCAATCACATGATGTTTAAGGATTTCTTTAATACATTCTATTGCTTTTATCGTTCCTGATAATTACCAAATGTGTAAGCACAAGCATACATACTCTGTATTACATAACATACGCAGGAATAGCAAATATATAAATATTGTTTATTCAAAAATTTAAATTCTTTTATTGCAATCGATTTACCTGCAATCGAAGTTATCGCAATTTAAAATTAAGCTAAATATGATATCGATATACCGATAGGAAATGTGTAGCCCTGCAAGCAAACGAGGGCAGTAAAAACGACCTTGTAGCCCTGACGTTTAAGTTTTTTTTTTGTTGTTAGCATTGCTTAATTACAATTGGTAAATATATATTTTAAATTAAAAGAATTAACAAAATGCCTGCACTAATGCAAGCTAACTGTAAAAAGTGTTTAAAACTAAATAGCCTTTGTGTAAGCAGTATATAAACAAGTGTATAAACGGCATAAACATATGTACAAACATACATACATATACACACACAGACAAGCACACAAAGGAAGAAGAAGAAGAAGTGCACACGTCAGTGCCACGAATTCTGCCTAAAAAAAGAGTTTATCAATATTAAATAGAATGTTATATTTATATCGTATGGTTAACTGACAGTATGTTCTTTCCCTTAATTGCAGTCAATGTCGATAGTTAGCAGCAGCACGAGGATAACGACCAAAAATACGAGACGATATTGGATACATCCGTTTCCAAATCGGAGATAGCCAAACGCTTTTCCCCCAATTCTCTTCATATTTTTTTTTGTTTTTATTTTATTTGTTGTAAATTGTAGTAAATTAGCTAGTTAAATTTTGTTCATAATGTCCGGGCATACAAGCACGGACAGGGAGCTACAGACGGAGGCGCCAACGAACCTAAGCCAGCAGCAGCTGCAGCATGAAGATCAGGATGCGGCAGATGGCAGCTTTCTGGATATATCGCCAATACCGGTGAGCTAAGTTTCTATGTATACAATATGCAGAGGGTATATTGACTTTGTAACGCGTCTTTGACTCTGTAAAGTATATATACGTTGGTGACACGGAAATATCTAGAGATTCGACTTCGTTTGGTTTTGCAAGGCCATAGGGTTGCCAGCTCACATGAATAATTTATTTTTTTATATTTATTCTCACTTTTATTATACTTTTTGATAAACTAATCTATTAAGTACATTTTTTACTCAATTTTGAGTGTGCTAATTTATTTTTCCAGTTCTATATATATATTCATGATCAGCATCAACAGGCTAGTCAATGTTCTTCTCTCTAATTTCTTCATGTTAAGCTATTTTTATGAAACCGGAATAATACCGGAATCAGTTGAATCGCTTAACTATAACGTTTATCTGTCATAGGGCAGATCGGTTAAGAACTATATTTTTTTTATAGGAAACATTTCTTTTTTTTTCAAGATATTTCATCTAATTCAGCAATTCTAAGTTTTAGAACGGTTCCTGCATGTTTTATCGAAATCGGAACACTAATATAGTTGTCATAGAAACAATCAGTTAAAAATATGAGTTGTGTGATTTTTGTTTCTCAATATATTTGAGCCAAGCTCAGCAAATTTTAAAAGTTTTAGCATAGTCCATATGCTAATTTATTATTTTTGAAATCGGATCACTATATCACACAGCTGTCATATGAACGATCGGTCAAAAATGTTTTTTTTGTTTGAAAATCTTGTTTGTTTTATAAATATTTGAACCCAACTCATCAATTCTATGTTTTAACAAGATTTCAACATGATAAACAAATTTAATTAATATAAAAATAGTATATCTTATAGCTTTCATAGGAACGATCGGTCGAAAATTGAGATTTAGTATTAAAAATGTATTTGTTTTTGAAGATATTTCAATCAAAATCAAAAATTTTAAGTTTAGGCGTAGTCTTAAAATGTTGAGATCATTTTAACCAGAGCTGTCATAGGAAGAATCGGTAAAAAATTGTGCTTCTATATAGAAATATGATTTCTGATCTCGTTCAAAACTGTTCTTGGCTTGCTGTAACTACTTTCACTTTTTGATTACAGCATACAGGACCTGGCACTGGCAAAGGACGCCTGGACAGCCTGCGCGAGAATCTGTCGAAGCAGCAGGTAAGCTTTTGGTTTGTTCTATGTCTTCTATATATAGATGCTCTTATGCATGTATTTGCTTTTAGGAACGTCTGACCGCGCTGCGTGACCGTGCGCATCGCAAAACGGAGGATGGCGGACGACGGAAGACCAGCATAAGCGATTCAGTGGAATCGCTTAAATCGCTGGGCCAAAAGCTGACCGTGCTGAAGACACGGAACAGCGCCGCCGCCCCGACGCCAGTTGCCACGCCCGATGCGACGCCCCATGCGACGCCACAGTTTCTAGCTACACCCGCAGAGAATGTGATAGAGATTAAAGGCAGCGAGAAGCTACAAATGCTTAATCAGCGCACCGAACAGACACGTGCGCTGCTCGAACAACGAAGGCGTGATATGGCCAAATCTTTAATGTCTGTGAAAACTGGTTTAAGGCACAGCGCCAGCAGTGAGCTGGGCTCATCTATGAGTGATCTGCATGCGATGGCTGTGCAACAGAGCGGCAGCATGTCGCGGCATCGCTCAGCTGCGGATTTGCAGCCACAGCAGCAGCAGGATCAAGATGAAGCACGACTTAAGCTGCTGAAGAATAAAATGAAGTTAATTGAGCTAAAGCAGAGCAGAAAGGAGCAGGAGCTGCTCGAGCTGCGCAATGAGCTGAACCGACGCGAGGAGCACATACAGCAGCTGGAGCGGGAACAGCTCGAGCGAGAACAGCGTGAGTTGGAACAACGTGAGGTGGAACAGTTGAAGCGGGAACAGCTTGAGCGAGAACAGCGTGAGTTGGAACAGTTGAAGCGGGAACAGCTGACGCTGGAACAGCTAGAGCAGGAGCCACAGAAGCTGGATCCTTTGGCTGAACAGGAGCACGCACGCATGCACGCCGAGATTGAGCAGCTAAAAGAACGTAATGCGGAGCTGGAGGCAAACAGCGATATACTGGAAGCAACGCGCCTGGAGCTACACAATGCGCGTGAGGAGCTGCTGGAGCAGCAACAGCAAACGAGCCGGTCCACAGATGTCCAGGTGAATGCGGAGCTGGCCAAGCAGCTGCAGGATTTGGAAAATCAGCTAGAGCAGGTGCGCAGCAGCAACAATGTGGAAAAGGAGGCCAATCAGCTCAGCGAAACGGAGCGTCTAAGCGAACTGGAGACAACGATTAAGATGCAGTGCAGCCAATTGGCTGCGCAAAGCGAACAACTGGCGGAAAAGACAACCGAACTGAATGTGCTCAATGTGAATCTGCGGCTGCTGGAAGAGAAGCTCACGCAGAGCGTTAAAAGCAAGCCCATCTTTTTGGATGAGCCCATGGATGCGGATGTTGCAAGTGAGCTGCAACAGCAGTTGAAGCAGAAACTGGATGAATGCAACAAGAGCAACATTAAGCTGAAGCTGAAATGCAAGCAGGCTGAGAAGCAGCTACAAAAATTCCAGAGTCAGGATGCACAGCAGCAGCTGGCGAAACTGAGCGCAGAGAATGAGCAGCTGCAGCAGCGCATTATTGTGCTGGAGGATGAGAAGGGTAGCTGGCAGTTGGCGCATGTCGAGGAGGAGGAGGACCAGCCACACAGGAGTAGCACCACACAAAAGGAAACTCAAACAGAGACCATACGCCTGCTGGAGGAGCAAAAGGAGGAGCTGCAGCAGGCGCTGGAGGCGCTTCAGCTGGGCAGCGAATCGGCACGCGTTGAATCCGAGCTAAGTGAGGTGCAGCTGGAGGAGCAGCTCTCGCAGCGTGTCCAACAGCTGGAAACGGAGGCCAGCGAGCAGCGTCTAAAGCTGCAAACGCTTCAAGCCGAAAAGGAGTCTTTGGACAAGAAGTTGTCGCACTACGTCAATGAGAACATGGAGCTGCTGGATAAATTAGAGAAGCTCAGCTCATCCAGCTCCGCGGAATCGATTGAGATAGTGGAAAGTCCACAATTTAGCCAGCACGGTGGCGAGGATTCAGCTGTGCCTGCGGCCTTGCCCAGTTTTGTGAGCGAGCTCACCCAAACGGATCTGGCCGCATCCGAACTGGAGGTTAATGAAAGTCTCGCCCAGCTACGTAACAAAAGCGATGAGCAGCTGCAGAAGATTGCGTTGTTTACCAACGAGCGACGCGAAGTTCTGGCCAAAATGGAGCAGCTGCAGGCGGAGAATGCCAGGCTACAAGCGCAGTTGCAGCTGCAGGCGGAGCAGGTGTTGACACTGCAGTCGGAGCAGACGGCGTTGCAGGCGGCGCAGCAGTCGGAACAAGCGGCCCTGCAAGCGGAGCAGCTGTCGGAGCAGGCGGCGCTACAGTCGCAGCTCCAGGCAGATAACACCACACTTCAAGCACAGCTGAAACACGCCCAGGAGCAGCTGCACGCCGAGCAGGCGGCACTGCAAACCCAATTGGAGGAACTACAGCGGGACAAACAGCATCTAACACTACAGCTTAGCGAGAAATCGAATCTATCGCAGGAGCTCAGCTCCATGCAACGCTCCTCGGAAGTAGTTGCTGCTCTCGACTGCGGCGAAGCCGGCGGCGCAGCGCTCTTTGACAAATGCGAACGTTCGCTCTGCAAGCTTAGCTCCGAGCTGGATGCCTATCGCAAGGCCAACAATAACAATGCCAAATTGAATGTATCCAAGAAGCTGGCCAAGGAGGCCAAGAATGTGCACATACAGCTGACGGAGCTGCTGCACAAGGTGAAGGAGGCGAGCACCGCTGTGGAGACGGTAACGGTAGTGGAAACTGTTGTCGCTGTGACGGCGCCCAATGGCAAAGCTCTCGCGGAATATGAACAGCTGACGGCACAGAATGCGGAGCTTAAATCAGCGCTGGCGTTGCTGCAAGCCGAGATCAATGAGCTGAGGGATAGCTATGAGCCAGCGGAGCTGCTGAAATTGGCCATTGGCGGTCAGGAGGAACAGCAGGAAAGGGAAGAGGTGCAGGCGGAACGGGCACAGCAGCGTAGAGAGTGGGCACAGCTGCAAGAGGAACGGGCACAGCAGCAAACAGAGCGAGAACAGCAGCAAAAAGAACGGGAGGAGCAGCAAAAGGAGCGCGAGGAGCAGCAAAATGAGCGAGAGGAGCAGCAAGAGGAGCGTGAGGAGCTGCAAAAGGAGCGTGAGGAACTGCAAAAGGAGCGTGAGGAGCAGCAAATGGAGCGGGAGAAGCTGCAGAAAGAGCGCAAGCAGCAGCAAAAGGAACGCCAACAGCTGCTTACCGAACGGGAGCAGCTGCAGCAGGAGCGGACACAGAAGCAGGAACAGCAATACGCGAAGCTCGAGCAACTGCAGACGCAGCGGGATCAGCTGCAGGAGCAACAACTACAGCTACAGTTTACAATCTCCGAGCTGCGTGCCGGCGAAACGGAGCACTTGCAGCTAATTGGTAGCCAGAGCGCGGAGCTAATCCAACTGCAGCTGCAGGCTGAGCAGTATGATAACAATCTCAATAGCAGTGAAATGGCGCACGAGAAGCATATGGAGCAGCAGCAACGATTGCGTCGGGAGCTGGAGTCACGCGTTGAGACATTGGAGGGTGAACTGAGCATACTCCAAGCGCTGGCTGCGGAACAGAAGCAGCAGCTCATCGAAAGCTACAGCGAGAGCGAGCATGAGACGAATCTAAAGCTGCTGGAGCTTCAGCAGTGCCGGCAGGAGCTGGAGACGAGCGAGTCGAGAAACAAGGAGCTACGCGACAAGCTCAAAAAGTATGCGCTCAATCTGAAAAAGCACCGAACAGAGCAGGCTGAGTTGGAGCAGCAGCTGCGCAAGGCACAGGAAGTTGGCAAAGAGCAGTTGGAGCTGGAACAGCTGCTGCGAGCGGAGCAGGCAACAGTGGAAACACTGCGACAGGAGTTGCAGCAACAGCAGCTACAACGTAGCCAGGAGCAAAAAACATTGGAGCAACTGCAGCAACAATGCCTCAAGCAGCAGAAGAAACTAAGCAGCTTGACTTTCACCAAGGAAGATGTGGAGCGACTGCAGGTTAGTGTTGTGTCCTTAAGCATTATTTTTATGTCTTCAATATCAATCAATAAGAAAGTAATGATAATGAAAACAAAGTAATTGGAATTGAAATATATAAAAATGAAAAAATTAATCAGAATTAGAATTGGAATTGGAAAAAGTAATGATAATGAAAACTAATTTCATTGGAATTAAAATAGATAAAAATTAAAAATACTTTCATTAGAATTTAAAAATAAATCTAATGATAATGAAAACTAATTTCATTGAAATTGAAATAGATACAAATTTAAAATAGTTTCATTAGAATTTAAAAAATAAAATTATTGATATTGAAAAATAATTTCATTGGTATTGAAAAAAGTAATGATAATGAAAAATAATTTCATTAGTAGTTGTAAAGTTTTAAACTGATGAAAATCTTATAATGAAAAATATATTCACTCGAATTGAAAACAAGTAATGACAATAAAAAATAGTATTAGTATTTTAAATGTTTTAAAGTAATGAAAGTTTTTGTTTAAACATAGACATTTTCAATTCTAACTTAATTTCATGAGCATTGACAATTGAATAATTAATGTTTGCCATTTTCTGCACTTACACAAGGATAAAAACAACAAGAAGCGACCAAATTTGTTGAATCATGCTAATAAAATTAAGTTATCATTGAAAATATCAATGCTAAACCAAAATTGTTCATTATTTTTGAAAATATTCATTGAGTATTTCTTTACCATTACTTTTCTCCAATTCTAATAATATTATATCTCACTTAATTACCTTTTTCCAATTCTAATTAAGATGTTTTTCATTATCAGTTCAGCTTTCAATTCTAATGCAATTATTTCTCGTTGATTATTTTTAAATTCTAATGAAAAAATACTTTATTATCATTCATTTTTTCTTCAATTTGTTGTAATTTGTTTTTGAATATAAATGAAATATGCTTTTAATTTGCATTGCTTTCTTTTAAAAGTTATGATATTTCTGTTCAATATGATGACACTTTTCAATTCTATTCAATTTAATTTTCATTATTTTAAATTAATTAAATACAAATTTGACTTATATGTTACTTTTTCATTAAAATTATCATTTCTATTTCAATTCTTCATCATCCTTTTTTTTCAATTCTTATAAAAATCTTTTTCATTACTAATACTGTTTACGAATTCCAAACAAATGTGCCATTCATTATGATTACTTTTTTGAATGCCAATAAGATGACTAATGCATTAAAAATTAATTAATTATTCCAAACACTGTTACAGGTAGAGCTGCAAAACACAGTGCATGCCAATACGGCGCTGCGCGAAGACAACTATCAGCTGGAGCAGTCACTAGCCGCTGTAAAGAACAACCACAACACGGATGAACTGCGTCAACAGCTGGAGCAGCGTGCACTCAAGCTAAACAAATCCAAGGAGGTAATCAAGCAACGCAATGCCAGCATACAGAGTCTGCAACGGGAGCTAAACGAGCTAAAGGAAAAGCGCCAAGTGTATCCGGAGGAGTACGAGGAGGAGCGGGAACATCTGTTTGCTGAAATCCAAGCAGCACGAAGAGAGAAGATTAACTTTGAGCAGACCATCAGCCGGCTGGAGGCGCTCCATGAGGGCATACAGGCCAAGCTGCAGCAGGATCAAACCTATATAGAGTCCTTGGAGACGCAAAAGGACGAGCTGGAAACAAAGAGCGCCATGCTAGAGGATCAGCTAGCCAAGCTGCAGGCAGAACAGAGTCTGGCCATGGAGCAAGTGCAGCTGCTGGGGCACCAGCTGCACGAACGCAGCGCACAGCAGGCAGCGCATGAGGCGCAGATGGTAGACCAACTGCAGCAGCTACAGCAACGAGAGCAGACCCAAGCCAGGCAACTGCAGCAGCTCAACAGCGAGGCTGATGAAACTAAAGAGCAGCTAGCGACGCTACAAGCGACGCATGAATCATTGCTCGTGCGGCACAAGCAGCAGACGCAGCAAGCGGAACAGGCGCTGGCAGAGCGCGCGCAGCTGAGCAGCAACAGCGAACAGGAGCTGCAGGATCTGCGCGTGGAGCTACAGCAGCGCCAACAGGAGCTGCAACGTCAGCGCAATGTCTCCGATGCCAAGCTGGCCGCCAAGGCCACCGAACTGGATGAACTTGAGTGTGAATTCAGTGCGCAAATGGAGCGTGCCAGCTTGGATGCCCGGGAGTTGTCCCAAAGCCTGGAGCGTACCCAGGTGCAGCTGCAACGCAGCAACGATGAGCTCGAGCGCTTGCATGAAAAGCTTAACGATGTGGAGCGGGAACGTGCGACGCTAAGTCGCGAAGCAACACTGCTCCGCCTGCAACACGACAGCTCTGAGCAGGATGTGCTGGAGCTGCAGGAACTGCGCATGCAGGCGCTGCAGGACAAGACCGAAATGGATAATCTGCGCACACAGATTGATGCACTCTGTGCCAATCACAGTCAGGAGCTGCAAGCGCTGCAACAGCAGCTCGCGGAATTGGACACTCTTGGCCAGAATCAAACGGATGATCAGGTCTACATTGAGACGGAAAACAAACGGCTGGCCGAACAGCTGCTCGAGCTGCAGGCACGCTTGGAGGATGCACAACAATATCAACAACAACATCAGGCAGCGCAAGCTGGTGAGCTTCCATCCCTCTGGCTGCCCCGTTCCGAATCTCAAGAGCAGCTAGCAGCTAATCAAGGTTGGATGTACTCAGCTCCAGATAACGCAGCTTGGCTACGAAATAATCCATATGAACGCACGCTGGAGCCATATCCCGTGCCTCGCGTACAGGTATGTACTTTAGCTCTTATTAGTCCTTTAGGGGGCCCCATGAGCCCCATTTCCCATTACAAAAATTTAAACCCATGGGCCGAAAATTGTTGGAAAACTTCTGATCAAGATCAAATACTTAGCCCGGCACGCCGGTTCATAACGGCTAGAATGCATATGCTCTACCTTATCTCCTCATCCTTAACAATCCTCAACAGTTGACCTAATTCTAAATTCCTTTTTATTTGTATTCACTTTTCCAGAATGTGCCAATTCCTGCGCCTGCCATGTTCTTTGGCAATGATGCGGCGTCGGCGCCGTCGCCCTTCGATGAGATTGTGCCACAGCCGCTGAGAATAGAAAATGGACTGTGTGCAGGCGTGGCAGCTGTGGGGGCGGCAACCATTGAAGATCTGCAGCGTAATGTGTCTGATCTGGAAAAGCATGCCAAGGAGCTGGAAACAAAGCTACTCTCGCGTAACCAAGCGCTAGCCGAGCACGAAGAGCGACGCTTGCAGCTGGAGCGGCAGCTGGCGGAGCGGGAACAGGAGCTGGCAAAGCGAGAACAGGAACTGCAGCAGCTCCGTGTCGCTGCCGAGGAGAAGGAGCGTTTGGCGGCCATTGAGAAGCTGATACAAACGGAGCAAGTTGCGGCGACGGCGGCGCCTACAACGCTGGACATGTTCTTTGGCGGCGAAAGTGTGACAGATGCAGGCTTATCCAGTTTGGAGCTGGGTCAGATGCAGCAGGAGCCCGTTGTGGAGGAGCTGATAAGACCAAAGAAAGCGTACCTCTGCCAGCCGGAAAAGGAGCAGGAGCAGGAATGGGGCGTCGATATTGATGAAGATCCTTGGGCTAGCGCAGCCGCAGCAGCTGTGGAGCAGCCCGCAGCAGATACAGCGTTGCACGCAAAAATAGAGCAGCTGGAACGCCAAAAGGCGGAACAGCAAACAAAGATAGCTAAGCTAATGAAGCGCATCAAGGAGTATCGCAGCAAGGAGCAACAGCAGCAGCTGGAGCAGTCCAAGAACGCCAACCAAAACAACAATGATTTGGATGATGCCATGATCGAGGAACTGCGTCATCAACTCCAACTGCAGGAATCAAAACAGTACAAAACGGAGGAGCTAGTGCAACAGCATGCGCTAGAAAAGGAGAAGCTAACGAAGCGCATCGATGTGCTCAGTGCGGCCAATGAGCGCATGTTGGAGCTAAAGGAGCGCCAGGACATGGATGTGCAAATGTATCAGACGCGCATACGTGAACTTCTCGCCCAGCTGCAACAGCTGGAGAGCTGGGGTGACGAAGGTGCAGCCGCTGCCGCTGCCAAGACGGAGCAGGAGGCAGCAAGTCACTCCAACGATACCGCCAAGCTTGAAAGCTTGCAGGCAGAGAATCTGGATTTGAACAATGAATGCCAAGAGCTGCAAGCACAACTGCAAAGGGAACGAAAGGCGCTAATTCTTGTCGAACAACAGAAGGCGGACAACGAGGCGGAACAGGAGATTGTCCAACAGCAATTGCAGCTGCAGCTGGCAGAACTACGCTCTAAAATGGAGTTAACAACAGCTGCAGCCAAGCCCAGTGATGAGACTATAGCTCAACTGCACGAGCGGGAAGCCGAGATTGTGCATCTGAAGCAGCGCATTGAGGATCTGATGCGTGAGGATCAAACCGAGAAGCTGGTTTTTGAGATACTGACCAAGAATCAGGAGCTACAAGTGCTGCGCACGCAGGTCAAGCAGCTAGAGGAGCATCAAATGGAGTTGGAGCAGAAACAGCAGAAGGAACAGGAGCATCAAAAGGAACAGGAGCAGCAGATGAAGCAGGAGCAGCAAAAGGAGCAGCCGGAAACAGCAGCTGAGCTAGAGCTGATGCAATTGCGTCAGCGTTTCCAACAGCTGGAGCTTGAGAAGAATGACATGGAAGAGGAGCTACGTGTGCTCAATAACCATGTGCTCGCCAGTCTCGAGCTGGAGGATCAGATGAAGCTATCTGTGCTACAGCTGGATACGAAAAACATCGAAATCACCGAGCTGCGGCAAACAGTGGAGCTAATGAAGCAGCAACTGCTGCAGGCACAGCAAGAGCACCATGAGCAGCAAGAAGCAACACCAGCAGCAGCACAGCCAGATCTTAGCCAGATCAATCAGCAGTGGGAGGCGCTGGTGGAGCAAAAGTGCAGCGAAGTGGCCAGTGTCTGGCAAAAGCATTTGGAGCAGCGTGAGGCTGCCTATGAGGCGCACATTGAGCAGCTAAAGGCAGCGAATCCTCCACCGGCAAATCCTGCGCCAGCTGAATCCTTAACAGAGCCGCTCATAGACGCTAGCACCAAAGATATGTTGAACAATATGCAAAAGGCGCTGGAAACTCAGGAAATGGAAATTGTGACGCTGAAGGAGCAGCTGGCCATACGTTCCGCTGAATATGCACGCCTCGCCTCCCAATACGATCCCTTCCGTCTGCAGAATACGCTTGGAGCGGGGACGGGTGGTGCCATGGGAGCGGGTGCTGCCACAAGCGGCGGAGCCACTCAGGAACCTTTGCCTGATTATGTCCCCAAATCTGATCTCGACTATGCGCTTATGATGCTGCATCAGCGTGATATGCGTGTGGAGGAAATGATACAGGAGCTGGTGCAGCTGCTCGAGGAGCGTGATCATTTGCAGCTTAAACTCTCGGACACACTGCGTCAGCTGGAGACTGAGCGCAGTCGAAGCAACAATGAGTGTATGCCATGATTTTGACTTTTGACATTGACAACCATTTAATTTGGCCACTTTTATTGCAGCTCCTCCAGCAGTTTCATCCGCCGCCTCGGGCAGCACCAACAGCATAAGCAGCGATCTGGCTGCTGCCAGCGGCAGTGATTTGAAGCAGAAGTAAGTTAGGATTGCGGACAATTGAGAAACCAGCACATAGTGAAACCTATCAAGTCGATCTTATGCTGGTCTGATGCCAACTAATGTCTAAATTAATTGCTAGAACATATCGGATAACAGTGGGAATCCTAATTAAAACGAATGTAGAGCGGAAAAATACTTATAAACAAAGTATCCAATTAATTGAGATGCACGCTTTGAATGTCAAATCCGCAAAGTATTCGATATAACCAATTGCCCGCACATTTTCGACCGGCCTTCAACTCCTCAAATATGTGTAGATAGATTCCTTAAATGTTAAAAATTGCAATCCTTGCTGTAAGTCCTTAGAACTAGTAAATGTCGAATCCTATCTCGATGGCAAGTATATAATCAAATTCAAGTCAGTTTCATCGAGAGTAATAACTGGAAAAGACCTGGCTATTTATTTTGAATCGTTTTTAATTTCAATTCAATCCAAATATGAATTGGGAACATTCGGAATAATCTATAAGATCCATTGTAAGCGCGTCTCAGTTCAAAAGTTTCTCCATCAGTCGAAATATTCTACATCTTATGTACATATTTTTCTGTTTAATACACAGATTGGCCGAGCTGCAAACGGCAAAGCATTCCAAGGACAAGGCAATTGTGGACGAGCGGGAACAGCGGCAACAGCAGATGATTCAGCTGCAAAGGGACATGGCTAAGACGGCAACAGCAACAACAACAGCAGCAGCAGCAGCTACGACGACAGCAACAACAACAACCATGACTACAATAGCACCATCAGCGGGAGTAGCTCCTTCACAGCAGCTGGATGTTGATTGTAAGTTTTAAACCATATTCACTTTTGATATATTTAAATAACAGACTCCATACATCCACAACAGCTCAACAATCGCTGCGTTCGCCTTCAATGGTTCTTATGGATTGGATTCTAGGCAATAACAATAAGAGCGAAGACGATGCTCATCATTCACATAATCCATCGAGCAACTAGCTCCGATTCAAGCTATCTTCCAACCAGTTGACTTTCCCAAAACATTGCTTTTAACAATAATTATTTCGATTAAAAACTAGCATTAGAGTTCTATATACCTATATATTATGTACCTTGGATGAATGAAAAGCAAAAAAAAAATGAAACGAGAAAACAACCCGCAACAACCAACCTATGAAAATATGAAAAACTATTCCCGAATTGTATAGCCCACAGCAATAAATGGGGCACGCCTACGTTTTATGTTGTAGATATGTATAAAATTGTAAAAAACAAAAAAAGTTACGCTAAACGTTAATAACAACACATAAAAAGAACGTAAAAATTTCACATTTACCAATTGTGTTTATTTCATTGAACCAAAATATAATTCTTATATTCGGACTTCTATCAATATCGTTAAGATTCCAAATCCGAGTCGGTGCAGTTCTCAGCAACTGACGTGAATTGGTACAGATAAAACACACCTTTGAAGTCGCTTATTCCAATAGCAAGTGAAGATTATTCTATGGTCTGTTCATATCTAGGTATGTACATTTTTTGCAGACTTACCTCAATTGTATGCTGGCCAGTGTGTACCTATTTTCTAAAATGGTTTATTTACTTTAAAGGCGTTTGTAACGGTTAAACAACATATAATTTGGCACTAATTTTGATTTAAAATTAAAACCAAGATAATTTAAAGAAAGAATGTCATCCAGGATGACAAACAATTATTTCCTGACCAGTGTGTACCTATTGTCTAAAATTGTTTAATTACTTTAAGTGCTTTTATAACGGTTAAACAAAATATAATTTGGCAGTAATATTGGTTAAAAATTAAAAAAAAGGATAATTTAAAGAAAGAATACACTCTGACTTGCAAATATGCATTCATGGATGACTAATTTCAACGACTGTTGCACTGCATCTACGTATCTTCCACTGTTTTCCAACCAGTGTGTACCTATGGCTAAAATAGTGTATTTACTTTAAATACGTTTGTAACGGTTAAATATGTTATAATCAAGCATTAATATTATTTAAAAATGGAAAAAGAGTCTGCTTATAGAAGAAGGAATATACTCCGACTGGCCGATATGCATCCAACGATGACAAATTTCACAACTGTTGCGCTAATAATTGCCAAATCGGAACCAAATGTATTCCTTGACAGGCTCAGCAATGAAAAGCGCGGCGTAATCAATTTAACTTTGCGGGACTCGAAGCGTCACATAGCCAACTGTAAATGCTGGGGACCCAAGGCGAGCGTCGTTGAGTATAATGCCATGCTGCAAATTGGCGATGTGGTGGACATTGTGGGTGCCAAGGTGATGGCCATAACGCTGACCCATGACTCCGGCATGAACGAGCAGCGTTATCAGCCGCGCGGCACGCTGCCCTGTGCGCTGGTCATCAACGAGGGCTATGGCTATGTGGTGAAGCATAGCAGCGAGGATGTGGCCATAATGCAGTCGCTGCGTCCGCTTATCAATCAGACACACAAATCGCTGAGCGCCGTGCTTAAGCTGGCGGATGTGCGATGTGCGGCACCTGGCGCGGAACAGCGTCCGGCATTGTTTATCGATCTGCTGGTGGTGGTCGCATCGGTGCGTCCGGTGCGTGAGCTTAAGCGCAAGGTGCCGCGCAATGGCAACGCACTAATGCACTGCCTCGAACTGGTTGTCATCGATGCCAGCTGCCCAGATGGCATGGTGTTTACACTGTGGCATGCTGATTGGATACGACGCGCACAGTGCTGGCAGCCAACGAAGACTATACTGCATCTGGTCGATGTGCGCATCTCTCACTCACAGTATTATGGCTGCCCGGTGCTGAGCCATGCCAGCTGCACGCTTATCTATGAGAATCCGCAGCCACCAAATGCGGATTGCCAGGCGCTGCTCAATTTTGCAGCCGCAACGTCGTTTAGATCCTTTGATATATATGCTCAAACGGATATGGACAACTTGCCAGCGGGTGAGTTGTTGTTGGAAATAAGCCAAACTAGCCAAGTTGTTAATTCCTTTTCGTCAGCTGAACAGATCCAGACGCAGATGACGGTGCGTCAGATCTATGCACGTGCCGAGGGTGAGCTGCAGGATGCAACCAGTGAACACTTTACAGCCGTGCTCTACGCCATGGTCACCAAGTTTGACATTGATGGACTAAGCAGCAGCATCAGCAAGAAATGGTAAGTATGAATGAAGCTTTAACTACTCTCATGCCTGAATCTGGACCTGCTTGCAGCAAAGCGTGCCAGCGGCTCATACCAAACAATCGCACCGACTGCAATAATGAGCACTGTCTGCTTGATTTCTCGCTGAATCATAGTGGCGCACGCTATGAGCACTTCTTCAACATCAATATACAACTGTCCGATCAGACGGGCACGCTCATCGAAGCACGACTCAGTGGCGGCGTTGCGGAGCATTTGTTGGGTCTCAATGCGGATGCCTTTCAGCGGCTGTTGGATCGCAAGAAAACTGAACTCAAATGGCGCTTCCTATTGAAGTACTTTGAGGTAAAGCTGTTGGTCAAGAAACCAGCTGCTATGCGCAAGAACCTTGCTATCATTGTTGTGGATATGGAGCTGATACAGCTGGAACGACTTATACAAAAGTTTGCTGTGTTTTAAAGCAAAGCTTTTATTTAAAGTGTATATTGTAATACCTAAGTTTAAGTAAAGATTTACGAAACACAATTTGTAAAATTTGAAATACATATGTAAGTATATTAAGACTCATTTAGTCTAAGCGATTTTTGGAGTATATATTTTAATATTATTAAAGTTAAAGTTTTAATCAAATATTTGTTCTACATAAATAAACTAATTAATGAAAAACCTTTTGCTGATTATTGTTAGTATAGCATTAAAATTGGCAAGCTGAGCTCAAATAAAAAGAAGATTCAAATCGGCGAGCCGAAGATACTTATTGTTCCTATATCAGTTATCGAGTAAAGTCGCCCGATTTAGATCAAACTTATTTAGCATATGTAGAACATAATAACATTGAATACTAATGAGTTTGGTTGGCATATCCTTATAGCTATCAGATATAGTCGTTTGATTTCAATTAAATTGGGTCAGCATGGCAAGGACGTACTAAAACTTAGAATGGGGGAGTTTTGGAGCACTCTCTTGAAAAACAAAATTTTCGACCGATTGTTCCTAGGCAGCTATATGTGATTGGTTCGATCCGTCCAAAACCAATAACAATATAGGTTTCGTATAGAAACATACGGACATGTCTAGTTCGACTCGGTTATTGATGCTGATCAAGAATGTATATACACGAGAGACGTCTTCTTCATTCATAAATCATAGAATTCGCAAGATATAGGTATGATAAAGCCAATATCCAACAATACTCACACAAATGGAAAATGTTTTATAACTTCAACTTCCCTGAAATTCAGTACAGGCTAAAATAATTAAAGATTGCAAGACAATAACTTCATAAATAGCATCTTTATCTTTATTTCGCTTGGGCTTGTTGTTAATATATTGTTATTCACACATAAAACATTGCAACGGCAATACAAATAGATATACACATAAATAGATATAGATATATCATCCAAAACATTCTCAATCCGAATTAAATCCAATCCAATGTCTTAAATGCTGTCTGAAACAGTTGCAATTTCAGAGCAGCCTGGAGCGTTAAATGTATGTATGTATGTAATATACTATTTGGTTTATCTTATACGATTAGTTTCGAAATGGATTACCGTTTACATATATATAAATATATATATATATTTATATATATTATATAAGTTTATAGACAATTATTTTTGGTGCTGTTTACTTGCTAAGATCACAATAAGTCGACTCCCAGATACAATCGGCACCAAAATTAACATTTTATTCGTGTATCCTTCCTGCTTTATGTTTGAGGTTCGCGTTTTTCTTTTGTTTTTTTTTTGGGATTGTTCTTGGTTATGTGGGAATGTGGGGGCTAAAATTGTATAATAATAATTTGGTTTAAAGCATAATACTGCAACTACAAAAAAGGATACGAGCATAAATAATATCATACATAAAGGAATAATTGGTTTTTGTCAATCCTACGTTAAAAATCTGATCATATTTTTCTAGAAGAATGACAAAATAAATCGGAGAAGCAACAAAATTAACGAATTTATCTAAAGATCTAAGAAACATAAATATTAGAAGCATATAGAAAACTAATAGGTGAAGGACTTGGGAGAAGGAAGAGGGGTCTTTAAAGCACATTTAAGTATTATGTTAGAGGTTTTTGTACAGGATCAGATAGTAATTGTTAAAATTCTAAGCGCTCAAGGTACTCTTCTAATTGAGGTTCGACATGCTTTAAAGCGGAATAGCAATAGAGTTAGAACTAGATAGAGATAGAGAGCATTATTAACACACCTTCTTTTCAACGAATACGAATTAAAAAAAAATAAACAAACATAAAAAAACAACGAGCTCTACTTAGAGCTACCTGAGGAGCCATGCCCCGAATGTGTTTGATGGTGATGGTGATGATGATGGGAGGAGGAGGAGGAGGAGGAGGACGTTTGCTGCTGCTGCTGCTGTCCTGAGGAGGAGCTCTGATGATAGGGTGACTGCTGCTGTGACGACTGATGGTAATGTTCCTTGGGATGCGACTGGGCTGTGCTGCTTGCTGCGCCTGCCGTAGACGATGACGCTGAGCTGCCATGATTCGAGCCATGATTGTTTTGACTATTATAGTTGAGCGGCAAAGCTGCAACGGCGGCGAGTGCGGCGGCAGCGGAGGCAGCTGCCACACCAGCGCTAGCAGTGTTCAATTTGCTGCCATTGCCGCTATTCACTTTCAACTGGCGTATTTCGGGAAAGAACTCTATCATCAAGATCTCAAGCAGCTCCTGCAATATCAAAAAGAAAAATTAGTTAACCTATTTGGAATTGATTAATCAAAGATCAAGTTTAACACTTACATAGAATAGCTGCTTGTTGTATATGGGATTCTGTAGGGCATCAAAAACTTTAAGTACACCACGCTTGGCCGCCTGAGCGCCAACGAGATTGCAAAGAACCTCTGGTATATGATCGGTAAGTAACGCCTTTGCCGCATTGGTGGTCATCTCCTTCATGTCCTCGGAGCGTATGGGATAAGCGGAGGCTAAAACGCCGCCAGGCCAAAACGATTTCAGTATGGCCGAGAAGTAATTGTGCAGCATGGATTCCTCAAACAGATAAGTAACAGATTCACGTATTTGCCGATTAATGGTGCGTCCATATGTAATCTGCACAAAGGAGATAATGCTCTTGCGCAACCATTTGAACACGCCGCCCATATCAAAGATTTCACCCATTAAAGCATACATGGGCTCCGCTATTGAATCCTTGCTATCCAAATCAGCAAGCAGCTTGACATCGCTATTACTGGACTCGCCATCCAAATAATTGGACATGTCATCATCATCCCGCTGTAGGCCCCAGAATGGATCGCTCGCCTTGCTCGTCTCATGCGCCTTGGCCGCATCGCTCTTGAAGAGCGTGGAAAGTGAGAATTTTGACTTTTTGGGCGATGGCAGTGTTTGCTTCAAGTGATCCGAGCTGGGGCTTAGAAATGTATAGATTGCCTCGCTTCCATTCAAGTGATCGTCCTCCAGTATAAACTGTGTGTGTGTAAGTAGGAGAGGTTGAAAAGAATTACAAGTACTAGTATATCATGCAACTTATATATCCAGAACACTATACATATTCTATGCAAATTGGCCGCTGAGTTCAAAAATAATATTATATGTATTATTTTTATATAAATCTTTGTTCATTGTTGACAAAATTTCGAAGGATACAATTTTCATTTTGCGGCATGAAACTCGCCTTAAATTGTGCCGAAAGTAAAAATCAGATTTCATACATACATTTAAAAACTTTTGTATTTGTAACTTGGCTTTATCCTGCGCATGACGATCGGTTTTCAAAAAGAAGAACTTGAAATTTGTTGGCAAATCTAGTGATTTCAAATTGGAGCTGACGTGGCGCAGCTTACGTTGCAGCTCCTAAACAAAAATGCATTAAAGTATTATTAATAAGTATTATTTTGTAAACTGGAAATCATGGCACACTTACATGAACTTGGTTCAGCGAACGCATGACGACCCAGCCGCTAGATATGCCCGAGGGACGACGTCTCTGGGATCTGGCATTGCTGCTGGTGGTGTTCTCTCCATTCTTGGATGCTGTATGAGACGTCGGTACATTAATATCCTCATCTACATGCACCAATATCATAAACTGCAACGATTCCTTTTCATCGGATACTTCGACACTTTGGATGGTGGCCTTCCACTTGCCCAGATGCTCAGTCCACGCATCGGTGCGCCTCAAATGTGCCTCCGTTTGACGTTTCTCGCTTTTGAGCCACTCCATTTCCTTTTCGAGTATCTGCAGTACTTTGGACTCTGGCTTAACCGAGTACTTGAGTGCGTCCAGCGCCTGATTTTTCTTATCAATGCGCTCCTGTATCTGTTCGAGTTTTTTGCGGGCATACGATGTATGTGCAGCTACATCAATGGCGGCATGTGCAACGCCAGCGCCATTGAGGCCATCTGCAACGATCGCCTGCTCATCATCGGGCAGCAGCGCATCGCCAAGGATAATGGGATCCATGAGTGTGGGATCATTAAATTCGTTCGAATCTAGCGCCTCTTTCAGCTGACGATACTGTTCGCTCAGCACAAATGGCGGATAATACTTGTCCTCCAGTGTGCGTAAAACATTACGCTGCATATCATAGAATATATCTGGACCGGCATCGCCCAGGACAAAAGTCTCGGCAAGCTTACGCTCATGCTTATCAATTTGTATCTCCGGCTTGGGCAGTCGTATATATGTATAGAAAATCTCAGTGCCTAGTTGATGGGTTACGGATTTGTGCGCATGTTTCATCTCCTCGACGGCCAAATAGAAACCAACCAAAGCGCTTGCCTTTAGCGGCTCCAGGAAAAGCGTAAAGAAGCGTCGCCCCACAGCCGTATTGAGAATTTCCAACAGCGTTAGATCCTGCAATTAGATAAGATTTAAATATAAATAAATAACCATAAAAAATACACTTACAGTATCGCTGGAATAGTTGCCATTCCAGCCAAACTTGGCCAGATTCTTCTCGCACTGTCCCTTGGCCAAAGAAAGCTGCTGGACGTAACGTTTGAGCCGCACAGCGGCTGTTAGCTCGGATTTGGTAAGCGTATGATCCTCCGTATCCGGATCAAGTCCTTTGGCACGTTGCAGATTTTGCATGCTCGTTGCATGCATTAGATCATTAACAATACTTTTGCGTATCAGCGATAGTTCCTCCAAGTTGCCCGAATTGTTAATGATCTTTAGGAAATCCTCAAAGCTGGCCGCATACTCGTAGCTTCGTTTGCTTATCGCTGCTGCCGCCAGACGCGTCTCAATGTTCTGTACGACCTTCTGATTGATATAGTCTGGTGCGGTTAGCAGTTTGATCATCGGAAAGAAAACTGCCACAAGAAAATGAGAAATGCGTTTACAAGAGTTTTTAAAGTTAGAAAGTAAACACGTTTGTATTGAACAAATTCATGATATCAAATACCAGGAAAATAAACTAAGCCTAGATTTTAAAATCTTAAGTTAAGAGCAGGGAATATACCACATTTATAATGACCAATCGGACGAAGATCTAAAAAATTGAACGCAGGTTTTTTCCACAGTTTTGAAGCTAGAGCAACCAAACTTGGTATACATGTTGGTATATACCATAGGCAGACAAAGTGTCAAGATTTCCCCCCCACCTCCACCCCTTCCCCCACAAACCGCAAAAACCTATATCTTCCACAGTTTTATAGCTAGAGTAACCAAATTTGGCACTAGGGCTACTTATCACATTCTTGATTGACCTGACAAAAAAAAAATTCGGCCACGCCCACCCCGCCCCCACAAATAAGCAAAGTCTGTATCTCCCCCACCCCTTTAGCTAGAGTCCCCAAATTTTGCAGGTTGAATTCTATTGTCCTATTAAATAGATTGGATAAATATAATTTTGCCACGCCCACCCCCGCCCTTGCAATCGACCAAAGTTTGTTTCTCCCAAACTTGTAGAACGGGCCACGCCCACGCCCGCCGTTGCAATCAAGCAATGTTTGTTTCTCCCAAACTTGTAGAACGGGCCCAACCAAACTTAAATTGATGGCAAAACTTGAAAGATTTGAGCAAAAATATAATTGCCACACCCACTTCTGACTCCGCAAAGAGGAGAAAAAAAGAGTATATCGCAGTCGGGTCCATCCGACTGCAACGTTCTTACTTGTTGAAATTGAGTTTTAGTCCGTTTAAATGATAAATAAAAATATTTAGTACAAGAACTTACTTTTAAAGGATAGAATCTCACTAAGCAGCACCTTGAGTGGCGGCAAAGAGTAGCCGCGGGGCAGCAGCAAGATGACCATAATCTCGCATAGTTTTCGCAAAAATTCCATTTCCTTTTCCTCATCGACCAAATACGTATTAGTGCTAAAAACTGGAGCACTATTTGTTTCCGCCCTAAAGATCCAACAGAACAAAAAAGTTTGAAGAAAGTTGTTTAAGTTCAAGATTTGGAAGTACTTACGCGCGTGCCTCGGAGATTCGTATTTTTTCAAGATGAACTGTGACGCGATTTACCATATCCACAGCTATGATCTTGGCGGGATCCATTTTGACGGCACGCTCGTGTATCTTCTGTATGGCGTTCCACAAATCCTCGCGTATGACATCGTTTATAAGTTTTGGCTTTGTCACAACATAGCTGAATAAGTAGAATATATATATATATATGTATATAGAAATAGGAAAGTATTTTGTATAGGTACTTACCCCAGCCAGGGCACCATAAAGTCACGCAACACATACTCAATGATCTGTTGTAACTGTAGATCGACTGTTTTGCCAAAGATTAAGGGTAAATTCGATGGATTCTTGACGGGATTTGGCAAATCAAAAATGTTGCTTCTACAAAAAATAAATGAAAACAAATTAGAAAATAGAGCAAGATAATAGATACAGATATATGAAACTTACTTGGTGGCATTGTATAGCAGCTTGGATGGCAGTCGATTGGGCCTTGTGGGCTCATTGGTCGTAAATATGTAATGTATGTAAACGGTGCCAGCAACAGCTGCGTGGATTGAAATGGATTTGGATTATCAAATCGAATATAAAAGTACAAAGATAATATTTTAATTAAGGCCTCCTTTATGTGGAAGCGTATCAAGGAAAATACAATTATTAATTAATTATATTATACATATATATATATTCACAAAGCTGATAACAAATGAGTCATTATGAAGATTACGAATGTGGATTGAATGGTTACTCGTATAACTGAGAATATGATATGTGCTTGCAACTTTTGATATGGTATGGGGGTTCGGATCGGTACGGCTCGGTTTAGTATTGCAAATCTGAAATACACAAAGTTGTCAACGAACATCGTCAGATGTTGTTGCCAAAACTTAAAAGAACAGCTTAAAGTTGTGATTCGGAATGATTTAAGTCTGAATCGAATATGGGAACAGACTTCCGATTTGATTGCTAGTTTTTTTTATCAGAATGGAAAGCAAAAAACTAATACTAGCAATAATATTCATATACCGATGTTTTCAGTGCAACCGAAATTACATATTCATTTTAAAACAAAAAATTCGTTCTAAAATACTCCCAAAGGAAAAACATTTGCAAAACCAAAATTAATACAAACGTGTTGGGCTTTAAACTCAAAATTACGAATCCTACGGATCTTTGATCTATTATACTTTCTTTTTTTGTTGGAATAATCAGGAATGTTTCCATTTAAAATGCCGATCAAAACATTCGAAACGGAATAATCAGCGCTTATGAATTCCGAATATCGATGGAAATTTGCCTTACAAAGTTAAGCTTTTGATTCAGAATGACAAGTAATCCAACTTATTCTTAATTAGTGATTTTTATTTCATTCATTGTTTCTCATTACTCTCAAGTCTTTATAAACCGAATTTTCCACCAATATTCGAAAATCATTAAAAAAAAAATCTCCGCCAATACTGAAATATTGATGTTTCTATTTTACACATTTTTAAGTAATATTCGATCAGAAAGACATTTTTATATTCCGGATTTACAAATTCTACGCATAACAACTGGAATCATTATTGAAAAAGAGTCGTCAAATGCGTAAAATAAACACTGCTTTTTAAGTTTAACCTTTGCTTAACTATATTGAAATATCAAAAAAAAAAAAACATAGAATAAAAACATCGGCAAATATTTCTTACCTGCAAAGACCAGCACCAAAGAGTAGATGACGAAAGCGAAGAATAAGAAAAATGTTGGATAGTACCAAATAACGGCCAAAAGCGTCAATGTGATTCCCGAAATGATAATCTTCCAGTTTAATTGCAGCGCACGTAGCGAGCTACAAATAAAACAACAACAAAATAATATTCAAATTTCGAATAGTTGATGAGCAGTGAGAAAGCGGGCTTAAAGGAAGTAAGCACTTTGGAATCTATAAATAATAATGAAAATACCTCCCACCGCGCATCCCAACACCCAGTTGACCAATACATATGCATATGTGTATATGCATAATCAAAGGATACACACGCAAAATACAGTGGTGTAGTTAGATAGGCGGTGTGGGAGGGGCGGGGAGGGGGATGTATTCAAATTTATGCAACGTTTCCACTTACCGCGTTGCCAGCAGTGTCAGGTGCTGTGTGGGCGTTATTGGCGGCTCGGGTTCGATGGGAAACAATGGGCGGCGTGGCTCCATCTTTGCCAGCTGTGTGCCACAAAACTTAATAATAGTATGTGTTGTGTGTGACTAGTGGTTTACAGTTACTGCTTTGCATTTGAATATTTGATGCGTTTTGTACATTTTTGGAGACATACGCAATGTGTAGTTTTAGTTTGTAATTTGTAGCCTGTGTTGTGGCTTCCGTGTTTTGTGCCTTGGGTCACACAAATATTAAAAATAGTTCTCTATAACCACTTCCGCCACCCCCGCATCACATATGTATATTACACACACGCCGCACGCCCACCGCTCAAATGCCCTTGCCCTTGCGCCCCTTGCCCTGTTCAAGCGTGACGTTTTTCCACTGTTGTTTTTTTCGTTTTAGCTGCCAGCAGTTAAAATCTTGAATTTGGAATCTTGATATTGGCCAGCTTGAAGGATCACAGCGTCCAGCAACAAGTTGTAATTGATAACTGCAAGAAGGGGGGGGCGGGCGCGCTTCAAGTGATAAGACGCAGAGCGGCGCAGCTACTGCGCTGCCTTTATCAAATCGTTACTGCTGCTTGGTTGTTGTTGTTTGGTTTTGATGTTGCTGTTGTTGCCGCTGCTGCGTAGATTACAACAAGTTGAACCGTTTGACGTTGGCGCGTATTGTTGCTGCCAGCTGTGTTGATCAATGTGCTTTGATGTTATTATTCATCGCACCGCTTTTCACTTCCACTTTCAATCACAATCACAAATACAATAAATGTAAAATCAAAGTTTTTCTGTCTCGGTTGAAGCATCGAATTTTTTTTGTTGATATTATATCGATTTCGGTATCGATAACAGGTAAAGTACTTGACGGCCAATGAGTTTCGATAATTATATGATGCCACGCAATCGACTAGCCACCACTATCATTTATCGAGCGATAACTTATTGTAGCGCTCAAGTAAACAGCATCCGTTATATATTTGAATGATTAACAATTTATTGTTGTAATTAATACACAAAAAATACTGCTCTAGTAGCAGCAAAGCAGCGCAGCCTCCATCATTTCGTTACTGCTGCTTGCTTTTTGTTCTTTAGTTATATTTGTTATATTTGTTATAATTTTATATTTTCTTTCTTTTGTTTTGTTGTTGTCATCCCGCTGCAGCGTAGATTACAAGCAGGCATTCGTTGTTGTTGTTTCTGTTGGCATGTATGTATTTTGTGTAGCATGGACGTAGTTTATCATGAAACGGCACTTTCTTTCTCTTTCAATAACAATCACAATCCGAAGGTACAATAAATGCAAAAACAAACTGGATAATCCTGAAACTGATTTTGATTAGCTTTAGATTTGTATATGTTTGTATGTTTGTATTTTCATAAACAATTGACCCTAATTTTTTGAAGCGACCAGTTCGGAAGCGAAAAGTAATCAAAAAACTATGGTCTCACAAATCAAAGAAATAAAATAAGCTCGGAGCATTTTTTTTGGGCACAGATGTCCTTTTATAAAAATATCAGATATTTCGCTCATATGACTTAAAATGTTCGAATATGTGACATAAAACATTTCACTTACATATTATCTTCTTACGTGAAGACTTAACAAGATATAAACTTGAAATATTTACATAATATGTAGAATATAACGAATAATTCTGCATCACTTGCATCGAAAATCACAAATTTTGGTTTGTGCCTCTTTTGTTTAATATGAGAGGTATGTATGTCGCAACCGTTCGATCTTTCGGCTTGTTGTTGTTTTTCAAGATTTCGTGTTTTAGCAATATATATGCAAGTTGAACAAATTTCATCGAAATTGAATAATTGTATCTTATAGCTGCCATGGGGACAATCTTTTAAAAAATTAGTTTTGTATTAAAAAATTATTTGTTTTTCAACAACTCATACAAATTCACATTTTCTGAGTTTTAATATGTTTTTGTCATGCTGACCAAAGTTTTAAAAGAATTGAGCAACTATATCTTATAGCTGTCGTAGAACCAATCGGTCAAAAAAACTTTTCTGCAAGGGTATACTACATCTTGTGTTTCAATTTTGTCTTACCAATACTTAATATATTTATGCTTTTTAAATGTTGACCAAGTTTGATGAAAATTGGATCACTATATCATAATAAATCTTTTAACAAATGAGAATCGAACTACGATATCTTAGTAACAATTGGAACAATCGTTCGAAGGTTACAATTTTTCTACAAACAACTTGTTTTTTTTTTTGTATTCAACAGCCCAAAGATAGATGTTAATTTTTGTTTCTTAAGTGTATTAATTAAATATGTAAATACTCACGTTTTAAATAAATATAAATTACAATTTTGTGTAGACCGTTCCATGATAATTGAATAGTGTTGAATAATATTTAACGTCTTGCAAAATTGTTGCAAGCAATGGCCCTGTCAAATACCCTTTCGATATCAGGGACACAGCTAGTCAAACAATTGTAGATATGCAGCAGACAACGTGCATCCAAAGCTGTAAATTGAATTCAATTTGAATAATGTGTAATGAATACGAAATATACACTTTATACACACCTGCATAAACGACCTGGTCGCGTCGCAATGGTCGATTGGCCCAATTGGAGCATTGATTGGTCTTGTCTAGTTTTTTGCCCAGACATATCATGGATAAATCGGAGAGTGCATCTCCTGTCATACGATGGACAATGCCAAAAGGAAAGTCAAGGGCAACGCCAATACGCTGCTTCTTAAGCTCAAGCCAAGCTGTGCGCAAATCGAGAAATTGGTAATGCTCATGGAGACGCATCTCTAGCGGCAATGAACGTTGCATCACCGTCAAATCATTGTACAACGAGAAGCCAACTTTCAAGATGCTCGTATTGTTGAATACAGTCTCGCCCAGATTATGCCAGTGCTCCACTTTGAAACAATCCACCAAACAATCAATGAGATACACATTATCAACGGTCGCAATCTGGATCAAGCATAGTTGATTTTCTTGGCATACGTATTGCATCCATTCCGAGTCCAAATAAATCCTTGGCTCGCATTGCAAATGTTCCACCATTTTCTCAAATAAATCAACTTTATCGACTATAATTATGGAATCATCTGGCAGATCGATGCTTAGATACTCGTCGCCACCTTCAGCTGCTGGTTGATTTTCTTCTTGTTGTTGCTCCGTGGGCGTGGGCTTAGCTGCGACCTGGACTTGCTTCTTTGAGTTTGAGATTAATTTTTTAAGCATATGAGGACAATCCTTTTCGAGCAGCTTAAACTCATTATACCAATAGAGGGCCTCCAATTGATTTGACCCAGTCAGATAATAAACGAATTCTACCTGCAAAGCATATTCCGTGGCATGCAGACGCACTAGCTCCCTATAGCTGTCCAAATTGCTGCGTGATTTCTCATATTCGCGATAGAGGAAATGCAAATAGCTGCAAGTTTTGGTAAACTTCAATTTTGGAGTTGCGGTCTCATCGTAACCATATTTCTTGACATAACGTGTAATTGTCTTTGACACTGGGCGATAGTTAAGAAAATTAAACGAGATTTTAAGATGATTATAACGTTTAAAGTACGGTTCGCATAGCTCAATCACGGGCTTGTCCTTGTGCAGCAACGAATCAATAAATTTAACAAAAGGCAAACGTTGATCGCTAGCCTCATCCAAATAATCCTCAACCAGCGACAGCTGCTCCATGGCAAACAGCGGAAAGACCACGTCCAAAATATCAAACTTAGCCGTCATTTTCAGGCTAATGCTCCACTGGCTAACCTCCTTGTAGTAGCCACCATCAAGCATTTCTCGCAGCTTCGGCATCAAGATCTCCCTAATCTGGCGTATGCGATATGTACGTATCATAGCATTGTTTAGCGTTACCAAGCCCGTAAATTTAACAAGATTAAATGAGATCATGCTCAAATTATCGTCGCACTCATCACTCAATTCGGCGTTATCCGACTGTAATTTGCACACGGTTTCCAGCACGAAGAGCGACAGCGTTTTCGGCTTAACATCGTTGTTGTCCGCACAATTGGCATAGAGTTTCAAGGCCAACAGCAACGGATTGTCATGACTCGATAGGATTTTAACTAGCTCTCTCTTCAAATAGCCTGCTGATTTGCATTTGCTAATCATGAACTTGCCACGGAATTCATTGAAGAATTTTCTATATTTCGTATCCAAGGTGGCATCAAAGTCCGTGCCATCGATTTCCGCACCTATAGTTATATTACGCACAGCATTGATGTTGAGTTGTGCCATCATTTGGTTCGGATTTTCTTCTGGCAACTGCAGGGCAACGGCTTTAGCTGGGTTATGCTTCTTGTGAGGCATTGTTTTGATTTTATTATTTTTGTTTATTGAATGCTATGAAAGAAAAATATCTTTAATCAACTCGAAATTTTAAAAAATTGCTATATTAGTGGTACTTTACCAATTTTTAATAACTGATTTTAGATTTTTTGTTTTTTGTTTTTTGTTGACGACTATTATTTTTGTTGTTGACGCTAAAAACCGACACAACGTCTGAGTTTGAGTTCGGGTTTGATTTAAGTTCAATTTTATTCCAAACCAAAAAGGCTTCTATGTTATCAACACTTGCTGTATTTGTTATTTGTTTTGGGAAAGATCGATAACGATTGGCGCTATGTATTTTCAGTTGCGCTCAGTTTGATCAGCCTCAATCAACAGCTGTTTATCGTGCGATAAGTAATGCCGCAATCGCAATCGTGCTGTTTAAAATATGACTTAATAGTTAATGTCTGCTGCAAAAAAAAAAAAACGCACAGGTACTGCGCTTTAGCATTACTTCTACTTGCTTGTTGTTGTTGTTGTTGTTGTTTGGTTTTGGTTTTCCTGTTCCTGTTGTTGTTTTGTTTTTGTTGTCGTCGCTGCTGCGTAGACTACAACAAGTTGTTATGCGTTTTTAGCGTGTTTAATGTGTCAACTGTGTTAACATATCAACTTAACCGTAATCAATCACGGCACAGCATTCAATTTCACTTGCAATTACATTCACAAATTGTACAAGAAATGCAAAATTTAATTTTTTCCACAGAGACGAAATTGGTGACATTGGATTTGCTGTTGACGATAGCAGATTATGTATCCAGCATCAGTTCGATAGTATGCAAGCCGTCAACAAGCCACCACAACTATTTATCGAGCGATAGGTATTGCAGCCAATGCTGTCATGTTTGATAGAAATGTACCAAAACTGCTCTTTGGTACATTAGTCGACTTTTTTATGCAAAGGTATTTTTCCCAATTTATTATAAACTTGATAAAAAATTGTGAAAACTGTAGAAATTTGGTTGTCTTTTAATCGTCCTAAGTAATACTAAATACTTTTCCTGATTGACACTGAAATTTAATGGAACTCATGGCTGAAATTTTCATGCATTTTTCTTTCCCCAAAACTAATTTTTTCCTTGCCGTATTTTTTATCAATCCCATTTTTTTTTTTTTGTAGAGAAATTGAATTGTATTTTTTTAAAACTTAAAGATTAAAGAAAATGCTGGTTCTTGTTTAATTAAAAATGGTACATTTTCAGTTAAACTTTTGTGTTGAGTGGCAGTTCTGATTGCATCGCTTACGTAAGATGCAACCGTTACATTTAAGATATTTCTTTCTTTTGCAAAACAAATACTTTGCTTGCAGTGCTGCCTTCCCAGCTGTTGTTCGAGCAGCTTTTTCGTAATTATTTATCGCAAGGCATTTATTTCTTCTTTCACTCAGAAATGCAAAATCAAAGTTTTTTGCATTGGTTGCATTGGACTTGTTGATATTATTATATCGATAACGATAAGAGTTGATGCACTTTCAGTGCGCAGTTCGATATTATGCACGTAATCGACAAGCCGCCACAACTAAAAATAAAAAAGCTCAGGTAAAAACCAACCGTTATGAGCAAAATATTACCAATTTATTTCAGATGCAACAACTAACAATACTTATTTGAATTTGAAGACATTTGCTTTTTTTTTTTTTGCTATATATATGTATATTAATGGTGGCACACCTGGCAGGCAACGTTAGCATATACGCGTGCCCCTTACCCGAGCGTTTTGAGTCCATTTGATTTAACCACAATTTCCCCCCCTTCCCCGTTGAAATGAACACAAACCAACCGTTTGCAGACTCTAAATGGCATCGACATGAATGATATTTGATATTGGTTCTATTGTTCCTTGTCAAGGCGACGCAGGGCACGCTTGCGTGTACCTAAAATATTCTTCAGGACTGCGTTCCTGGCAAACTGATCGCCGAATACAGCCTCTGTAAAATGGATGACCAGTTGAAGCAAAGCGTGTGGTAGATATCCAGCTGTTTGTGTGGCAATGCCAAGTGTCGCCAATGCGGATTTTACATACGTTTCGGGCGAGGGCGCAAACACACTTGGCTTACGTATCTTGGACATATTGGTAGCCACAAAACCAGGCTGCACACTCTGAATAATTATGCCATACGTCTTGTATTCCGTTTGCAGATCATCGCTAAACTTGTTTACAAATGCCTGTAAATAAGAACCAACACATATAGATATAGACAATATATCAACACCCTCAGCAAAAAGAATGTATTCTAAATTCCAACAAAAGTCTTACCTTTGTGGCACTGTAGACGCTCAGCAAGGGATTAGGTATAACGCCCGCTGTTGACGATAGATTTATAATAACGCCCTTGCGCTTTTTCACCATGCCGGGCATAAAGATGGCCGTCATGTGCGTCACGGAATGTATATTTGCAGAGACAATGTTACACAGAAACTGGGGATCGGCATTGCAGCAATCCAAAAAGTATTCGGGATAACTATAGCTAATGCCCACATTGTTGACCAGCACACCGACCTCCAGACCAGCAGTTTCCTTACGTATTTTCTCATAGATTTCAAAGCTGCCAGTAAAGTCCACATCAATAATGCGAATCTCGACGCCATATTCATCGCCTGGAAGTATGCCGCAATCTTGTATTACAAAGCGAGACTTTAACAATAAGCCAAATACTTAGTACTTACCAATTTCCTTAGCCACTGCTTTAAGTTTATCTAAGGAGCGGCTAATTAAAACCAGTTTAATGCCTCTGCTTGCAAGCTAAAAAGTTAAATGTGTACATAAAACTTTATATATCTATGTGTTTAAGTAAATTGATATTAAGATATATTTTGTATAAAATCAAGAAAAATATCCTTGGATTCAAAATATGTTTATTTTACCCTTGGAATTCTTAAACTAACTGCAATTCATATAGAGCCAAGAAAAATAACGAATATTTCTATATACATCCATCCACTAGAAACTGACTCTTTGTTGGATATGAAAACACCAAACTCGGCTTAAGATCTAGAGCTAGAGCTGTGCTCGGGACGGGAATCGCTAGGGACTATTTTCATGATGGGATAAAATGTTCTCTCCCGAGGAACAGTGCTTAAAAATGAACGCATTTTCCAATCCATTTGAAAGCTTGAAACTTAATCCAAAGTCCGTTTTAAAACAAGGGAGAAGTTCTAGGATTTTGCATCTACACACTTTTCATTTATTCATTAAATCTATGCTAGGATCCTGGTACAGGATCTAAATGTCTAATCTAAAGACATCAATTTAAAAAAAACACAACTCTTGATACTTATATAAAAGCTAGAAAGGAAGTCAGATAATTCAACTAGTACTGATTGTTACCAAACAAAATTCTCAGCAACAATAGATGTTTGATTAAAATCCTAATAAAAATCAAAACCAAATCGATATCTATTGCTTAATTATGTTAAATACTGAAAGACAGTCGGAATAACATGTAAAATTGTAAATGAGCCAAGCCAGAGAATATTTCTAATAGATAATGTTATTAAATATCGCTATGTTTACTTATTTTTATTGCCATACCAATACTCTACACGTGCATACGTATGTTTTTGTTGGATAAGTACTTTGTGCATAATTCAATTACGAAACTAGACTTTTAGCGACCCCTTGGTCCAAGTATATAGCTATACAGCTGAACATTAGAGTTTAGTCGATATGCATAATGAGGTACTCTTTGAAAACGTTGAATAGCTCTTCATAAGCACATCGAATGCTAATTACGTTGAGTATATCCAAAAGAAGGCTGAACTCGACTGAACTGTAGCAGTTGTTCGATGTTTAGGAAATGAAAGGGGAGGACGGGTCTGATTTTTAAGGGCAGTTAAAAAACAACGCTGCGTAGTGCATTTTGTTGAATGTTAAACAAACAGTTGTAACTTTAAAGCAATACTCTATATAGTATACACTGGACATTGCGACTTGAGAAAGGTCACCGAATATTGCTGTAACAACAGTTCTAGGGTCTAGATGTTGTCAGCGTATTTGTATTTGTTAACTGAATAAGTTCGGAATATTGTTTAAAAGGTGTCGCACTTACATTGTTGCTTAATGGATAATTAGCACTTTAGTCAATTGCAACTGAAAAGCTAAAGAGCTAAAAAAGCTGGAGAACTGTTTGAATACAATGTTCAAGTCATGCTTTAATGTTTAAGCGTAAATATAATAAAACAAAAAATGCAATGACAATTCGTTAATTGCACTTTTTCTTAAAGTTTTGTGTCTGTTGTCTGTTTTCCAATAGGCCAAGTCATCTTTGGACTTTTTAGAATTAGCTAATCCCAAGTACAACTAGAAACGCTATATACATAAAGTTGGACTCTACGCGCAGTGGATGAAGAAGTTCTATATGTCTGGAGTATATACATCTTTAAATTCTTTAACTAATCCCCAAGTACAACTAAGCACAATACATACTAATCCCCAGCACAGCTCTAGGAACTCTATAAATATGCTGAAAATAACTAGGACTATTTAATATATAAACTTAAAGACAGTTCAACAAAACGCAGTCACGAATCTGAACTGTTAGTTATGGTACAGCTAGAAATAGTTAATACATTCACTAGGAAAAAGATAATGCCTCTCTAAAGTTGGACTCTCATACACTATATAAATGAACTGTTTCAAAACCTAGATCTGATGGATAGTAACAAACTTGTTTCTCATTCTATCTATTCCTTATATGCCTCAATTTTGGAATCGAAACTGCTCCTGCTCTCTATGAAGTCCTTATACGTACGTACCTCCTTAGCATAGGCTTTGCCAATGCCATCCGTAGAGCCGGTGATAACTGCAATATATAGATATATGTTAGCCATACGATAAATTGAGTAATTGACGCCGTATCAGCGCTTATCAGCACAAATCGGTGCAAAGTTCAAATACCAAAAAACGCACTCACCTGCCCATTCGCCCATCTTGGCCAGATCCACGTTGGAGCCACAAATACGGGGACCCACAATATTGGCATAGAACCAGGGCAAGACCTTGCGGCACATCTGAAAGCTCACAATGCTAATGGCAAGTCCTCCCAAAATGTTCATAACGCGCGATTGTTCCTCCATTTTTTTTCCAAATAATTTTTTTCAAATTTTCCAAAAATTATTTAAAAGTTATTAAGAACTGCCGGCGTTGCTAGCGCTGCGAACTACGTTGACTGCCTGAATAATGTATTATTTTCTTTGGGGAGGCTCAGTCGATTTGTCGTTTGCCGCTTCTGCTGCAGTCGTCGTTAACTGCGCTGCCTGCGTCGCAGCTGGCTCTCCCGTATGAGTTAGTTAATTGAATATTTTTTATAAATTCACAGAATGTCTGGCCTTTCTGCTTCTGCTTAATATTCAAAGCACATAAACGCACGTTGACCAAATTTCGTATTATGCATATAAAGAGCGGAAAAATATCTTTTGTTTTGCTTAGTTTTCTAGCTTCGATTGGAAAAGATTGGCAAAAAACTAGATGAAAATTGTTTGAAGTTAATTTTAGGAAAATGACAGCGGCAAGCCCAAAACACAGAAATGAACGGTTCTTTTTTGCCGACTGAGCATATTTGTGTGTGTGTGTTTGTGTGTGTGTGTGTTTAGCGTCGCGCCACTTATGTCATGTATGGGTGTGCGTATGTGTGTGCGCTCAACGCTGCTGCGACGCGTGCTCTCACACTTTTCGCCCCGATTTAAGGCAGCCATATCGCACCACCACCACCATTAACCGCAACAACAACAGCTATAGCGATAAGGGGGCACATGTGCACACACACACACACACACACACACATGACTCACAACTACAAGCTTACCCTACAATAAGAAACTGCACATGCGCAGGAAACAGCAATTAAATCGATGACGATAATTTCTGCGCGTTCAAAAGTGATTTTGATTTAGTGTTTATTTTTTGCCTTGCCAATTTAAGCGTGCTTTAAAAATACGTTAACATAAATACTTCGATGAATGGAAATTTGTGTATATATGTTTTGTTTGAAATTTATTTTTAACTGAACGCTTCTAGAATCTGAATGTCAGCTGCCGGCATGTCCTATGACAGCTCATTCCGCCACCGCACACTAGATGGCGCCTCAGCTTTGTTTTTGTGAAGTGCTGCCTACTTTTGGGCTGTTGCTTTAAATGTATTTACTTTGGTGAATTTTTAATTATTATTACTTATTATTATTATTTGCATTGTTTTTATCAGCATCTGGCAAACATGATTGATTTTAAAGTATATTAGTCGTGATTGACACCTATATATATATAAAAATAGTAATAAATGTACAACTTCAAGACTGTTTCGAATTCTAATTTCGACTTAAATCGGTCTGTTCCGAATTCCACTTTTAAACCAATTTAACAGAAAAATGTCTAGCATACTCTTCAGAGCAGTATCGAATAAAAAATAGTTTATTTCTAGTGTGTAAATTTAATTCTTCGACAATCCTAAACGTATGCTTTACTTATTTATGTGACATTAATTTGAAAGTGAAACTCGAAACATGCCTGAATATACTTCTAGAGCAAAATATAAATATAATTCCTTGTTATGTTCTTCCTTGATTACATTTTTTAGTTTTGTAAATGTATGCTCCAAATATTTCTGTGGAATTGATTTCAAAGTGGAATTCGGAACAGGCTTGATAGTAAAACATTAATATTATTTATTTTGTTAAATACCTTTGCATAAACCACGAATTTGGGCCTAAATATATAAACTCCAAGTACATTTTTTTTTTATATTTTGAATAAAGCTTATGAAACGTTTAAAAATATACATTGCATATAAATTGTACTCTCTTTAAAAGCTTTTTAAACGCTTTTGTAAGTGTGGCAACTCTGTGCAGAATGGCAGCTTAGCAGCCCCGCCAAGCAAAATTTCCATGTTGAGAGGAAGTGAGCAAAATACAATTGCAAGCACGGATAATTGGCAAGTGGCATACGAATCTAAATCTGAATTTGAAACCGACACTGAAACCGAAACCGAAACCGATACCAAGAATTCTATCTGTGGCAGTCTCGTGTCAATTGCGTGCAAACCAACAACGTTGTCGAGACCGGCAAATGCAACATGGACACAGATTTAAAAGATATCATGATATCATTAAAAGTGAGCAAATGTGATGATGATAATAGAAAGCAATACTAAGATATAACATACAAAATATATGCATGTTTAGAACTGTAATTTATTGAAATCAAATAAAGTTGGTTAGTCTGACACTCAAGTTTGTTATATACTCAAGAAGAGAAGTAAAGACTTTCCAATTTTTGTGGTTATAATATTACATTTCAATTAACAATAAATCTTGTGCAATATACAAAATCCCATAAACTTTGTAAGCCAATAATATATGTTTTGCATTAAAATCTCTCGCATCGCAATTTTGGAGAGCCCATAAAAAAAAGCTGCTGCTGCTGCTGCTGCTGCTGTGTTCCCTGTGATTTGAGATTGTGTTAGGGCAGGGGCAGAGGGGCAAAAGGACATGCGCACATCGTATCCTGACCTACATTCCAATTATTGGTCATCATAAGCAGCATCCAAGTAGTTCTCTCAACAACATACAAAAAGAAGAAAGCAAAAAAAATGAAAATGAAAATATAAATAAGATAAATACACAACTGAGAGAAATCTAATAAAAGTTTTCTTCTATTCTAAACAGTGAAATATTACCAATCAATGCACAAAGTAAAACCAATATTCATGCATGTCCTCGCACAATCTGCAATATGTTGAGCAGCAAACTATAAAGGATATCACAATTCGTTATACGTACACAGTGCATTGATACTTTGAAATAGAAAAAAGAAAAACAAAAACATAAAGGAAGGAGCTTCAAACAGTTCTGCTTTATAAAAATGATGTTTCAGTTTAGATAAAAGAAAAATTCAACTATATTTCATTCAAGTACAATACATTGTATGTGCATTCGCTACGGTGAGTCTTTTTATTTTTTATTTTATTTTTTTTTTTGTCTCTTGACAATCCGCAATGTGCATAAAATGAACTTTGAATTTGTTTTGCAGTGATGAAATCAAGATTATTTTGGATATTTGCAATTATATATTCATCGCTACATCACATAGGTTCCGGATCCACCTCAACGACATGTAAGTTTATATGATAAATAAATATGTGCTTATTATTATTATACACACATATTTGCTTCAGATATGTGTAACGCACTTAACATTCCAATACGTGTCTGTTTATATATGTTACGAATCGATATCTTAAGGAAAATCTTATTAGAATAAAGTATGTGCCTCATAAAGCTTAGCTAAATTTTATAAAAACCAGAAAAAACTGCTAGATTTGTGCCGAAGATACTTAAAAATGCATAGCATACTTTTAGGAGCGTTTAAACATTACATATGAATGCATGAGAAAACTAAGCATTGGTTATTGTATCCTGCTCCAAAAAAAATGAGTGAATGGAATTGATTCGAAAGTGAAACTCAGAACAGGGCTGTATAATACAACTTGCGATTGTCAAGTGTGGTTGAGATATATTGAAAAACAACAAAGTTTCTGCTACTTGAATTCGTTTTACTTATTGTTCTACTTCGATTGTTCTTATGGCAGCAAAAAGATATAGCATTTTGAAGTTGATCAAATTTAATCAACATGTGAAAAGCATATTGAACTAAAAGAATATTAAATGTATATCTGTTAAATCTTACCACCTTACAGTAAAACGTCCACGAGCTGGAGATCCATTTGATACGTTTCCGAAAAACTTCTGGCAAGAGTTCTCATCGCCCTTCACAGACACGCCGGAAGATGAAGAGCTTGAGGTTACGGAAACTACAACGCACGAGCCGTTCCCTTTCTTTCCCGATCCGTATACGACAATTAACATAAGCACCCAACTATCATCGAATGTCTATCTACACTGTCGGGTGAATGATCTACAGGGGAAGACGGTATCATGGATGCGGCGCAAGGGCGAGGACCTGACACTAATCACATTTGGTCAGCACACATATAGCGGAGATTCGCGTTATTCGTTGGAATTTGAGGAGCCCAATGATTGGAAACTTTTAATACAATATGCCAATGAGCGAGATGAGGGTCCTTATGAATGTCAAGTATCCTCACATCCACCATTGGTACTATTAGTATACCTAACTATAATTGGTAAGTTTTTAAATATAACATCTACATATTATTCATATATTTTAATGGGTAAAACATTTACAGTTCCTCATGTGGAAATTCTCGATGAGCGGGGATCAGCCACACCGGAGAAATACTACAAGGCCGGCAGCACCATTGAGCTGCAGTGCGTCATCTCCAAGATTCCACATCCATCGTCGTATATCACCTGGCGTCATGGCGTTCGCTTGCTCAACTACGATACCAGTCGAGGCGGCATTAGGTAACTATTTATATCATACGTTATTTCAAAATGCAATCGATTGATATCATAAATAAAGATGAGATCAGGACGGATTCACGAAAAAGTTTCTCCATCTAAAACGCTATCTTAATGAGCGTTAGTTTATTTATGCTGAAGACAATATTTCGAATTCAGAAACAGATCGGTTCAATAAGCTCGCTCGACCAAAGTCTTAGATATTACAGAATAGTGAAATTTGATCCAAATTGATATATCCATGAAAAAGCTTTGAAGGAGCTTCCGGGACGGATAAGATCGAAATATGAATGTTTTTTTTAGAACCTCTTGTTTTTTCTATTCCGATATCCAGTTATAGTCTTCTATATATATAAAAGAGTTTGTCCTCACTGGCGATTGGCAATCAACGCAGGGCCCAAACCATAAGAGCTAGATGGCTGAAATTTTCACAGTAGCTTAGGCATATACCGAAAGTGAGCACTAAGACCGGATCTTGGAAAATTCGGTCGGGAAATGTAAGAAATTCGCGGAAAACCGTGGTATGCAACTTTTTTGTTTATCATCCGATCAGCTTCAAACATAGTTTCAATGATCTATATAAAAAATAATTTATGACTGCATACCAATTTTCCGGAAAATTCACCCCCCTGGGCGGAAAATGGGTAGTCGAGTTTGTATGGGCGAAAGTTGAGTTTTTTTTGCGATCTGCTTCAAACTTATTTTCAAAGATCTATATGAAAATTCATTTAAAACTGCATACCAATTTTCCGGAAAATTCACGTTCCCGGGTGGAAAGTGGGTGGTAAATAGGGCGAAAGTTAAGTTCTTATCCGATTTGCTTCAAACTCATAGTCAAAGATCAATATGAAACTGCATACCTATTTTCCGGAAAATTTACCCTGTTGGGTAGAAAATTGTTGGTTAAAGTTGTAGGAGCGAAGTTAAATGTTCGTGCGAATATGATTTTATACGGGGCGTAGCACCGCACGCCGGAAAATGCTAGTACTAGATATACGAATTCCTAGTCCTATTCTATAATTTTAATCAATTTTAATCTATAGCGTTAAGACCGACATGCTGCCTGGCAGGGCATTGAGTCGACTTTATATAGCCAATGCGAATCGACAGGATACCGGAAACTATACCTGTATGCTGGGAAATGAGATAACGGAAACTGTTGTGGTGCATGTGCTTAATGGTATGTAAATATTGAATCCTAAATATAATTATGTAATATCCAGAACCCAGCTACAGAACTGTTCCGAGTCACAATTTTGAATCAATTGTATTGAGAATTGTAAAGTTAAACTTGGATTATTTTTAAGTTTGATCCGAATTCGCCTTTTGAATCAACTCCATTGAAAAGTGTCTTAAAACAAAAGAAATCCTTAGATATCTTCTACGTTTCTATAATTTTGAGACTATCTGAAAAGTATGCTTTGATTATTTATATGGAATTCACTCGAAAGATGAATTCGGAACAGGCCTGAATGAAGACATTTTGTTGATTCAGATATATGTGTATGTACTTCCATTATATTCCAGGTGAAGAACCGGCTGCAATGCAACACGCAAATGGGACTCGATTTATATCCAGCCCTCTAACTATGGTTGTGTTTTTTATAGTATTTGCGATAGTGAAACCTTTTCAGCGATGACAACATTGTGAATGGCATAAATCAAGAAACAAAATTGTAACACTATCAAAAACTTTAATATATATACTTAGAAGAAGTAACAAAAGTATTATGGGAAAATGCATAAGCCAAAAAAAGTAACAAAAAAGAAAAAGAAAACAGAAAACAAATGAAAGTATCTTGTCCAGGATTGCATTTTCAACTTTTACTCTAATCATGGGTTGTTTAAAAATACATAGCATAAATGAATACTAATTGTAAGTTTAAGAAAAAATGTATTTAAACACAAAAAAAACAAAAACAAAGAACAAAAAACAAAACAAAAAGTGACAGAAAACAGAAGCAGATGAAAACAAAAAGAACAAAACTCGTATATAAGGGCGTACGCAAAACATATTGAGCTGATTTTGTGAATACATCTAATCGTACTACGAAGGCCGTGTTTTTGTTGGCTAAAGTACAATCCCCGCTATCCACACACACACACACACACACACACATATATTTTAAAGTTCAACTTGTTTAGGCGCCTGTTTTTGAAAAGTTCATGTTAGTTGAAATTAAGTTCAAGATAAATGCGATATTGGGGTTTTTGTCTAATATTTATTAAATTGAGTTAAGAAAAAACACATAATTGGGTTGACCGAACTAATATGAACATGAGAAAACAAATATTTTCAATTATCTTCATGTTAAATAGGTTTTGTAACAAAGTATTTAGGCACTTTAACATGTTGATTGTGCTCTCATGTTCATGTTTGATTAGCTGTGTAGCTAAAAATCATGTTCATGTTAGATGCTCTAACATAAACTTACTTGCAAAAGGATCAACATGGGTTTGCTAATGTTAAAGTGGCTGATTGGAACATTTATTTATTCATGTTAGTTGAAATTTGGTTTAATTGATTTACTTTGCTGAATTGCTTTTCAAATATTTAATATTTATGTTTCATATTGTTTGTTTTCTGATTCGCATGGTAGTTGTTTTAGAAAACAAACAACATGATAATCGGGTTGTATAAATGTGCCTATAAACACAGCTGAGCTGACAGGAACATTCATCATGTTAGTTAATTTGTCATGAACATTGTTTTTAGTTAAAGTTCATGTTAGCTAAAATGTAGTTCAATTTAATTATATTTATATGTTGCAACTCAAATGTTTAATATTAATTTTATAGGTTTTGACAAGTAGATCAACTAATATGAACAAAATAAAATGAGTTCAAGTTTGACAACATGTTTAAGTTAGCATCAACATCCGAAATAATATGCATATATGTGTCAGCTGTGTCCAAATATTGCCATTACATATAGTATATAATATGTACAATATAAACATTCATCTTAATGGTTGTAGCTTCTTGAAATCAAACTGCATATCAGTTGGGATCATACTTGGATGGCATTTTACGCTTAGTTTTAAACGTAGTACATAAAAATGACGAAACAACAAACTTATTTTCACCCTTGTTACATCAGCTCGCGTGTTATTAAATCCAGTTAGTTAAAGATCCCTTAAGTATTTGTTAAATTAGTTGAATTAATTAAATTGTTGAGTTTTTAGTTTTTGATATACATCAAGTAGCTTGCTCAGTCAATGTCTTATAGATATTGTATACTATATACATAGCTACTATATATGGGCCTGTTCTCAATTCCAACTCTTAATCATGTTCACATGTTAGAGTAAACTCTTAAGATTAGAAAAAAGTAAACTTAAATTTTATTCAATTCTGCTCCAAAAACTATGCTATTGCTCAGTGGAATTGATTTGAAAGTGGAATTTGGAACAGGCCTTATAGATACGAATAGACGTTAGACGACTGTAGTTTGAGCACGAAAACCCTAGAAATATATTAACCAAAAACTGTGCCATTCAAAATGGAAACATATCTTTTAATTTAATGTGTACATTAGACATATTATTGTTAATTAGTTAATTACTTGGGTTGCGGAACCAATTGACCATTTGACCATCGTATGTACAGAACAGACTTATGTAGTATCTCTTCGGTATCATCAATACCTAAATCAAGAGTCAACCAAAAAATGTATAACCACACGGACCAATGGGTAAATATTTATTTGTCCTCCTCTTCACTTAATTCCCACAAATGAAACCTTCACATTTTGCAAAAAGAATATATATATATTCTTAGCTTTTCTTTGATTGGGTATATGGTATATATCAGGGAACACAAATAATGGTTATAAAGCTAACTTTGTAGCTCAATTGTAGTATTTTTTTTATTTTTTTTTTAATACTAAATAGACTAAAACTATTCTAACAATTATTAAATTAAAACTACTATTTTAGCTCCTTTTTATTTTATCAAGATTTTCTACACAAGAAATATACTTCAATTTACTTAAAAATAGAGCAAAAAATATATAGAACACCAAAAACAGTAGTTTTTTTTATAGTATTTGTTTCTATTAAGATCATATTGATTCAAAGTGCTTATAACCGTTCCCCGATACATATATATATTTTTCAGTTTTCACATAGAATATATACTATACAATATTTAATCCCTTCGCTTGAATCATCATTATCGCCAGCATAGTTGTACTTGTGTATTATCAATCTATTAAAAAGCACAAATTTTTTTCTGAATTCTTAGCTTAGTTGCTATTTTTGTTCACTCCCAAATATATTTGGTATAAGCTAAGAAAAAAATCGAAAAAAATCGAAAAAAAAAAAAATGAAAGCTCAGCTTAAAGTACATACAATTATCTATTAAGAATTAAAAAAAAAGAAAAAAGAAAATCAAAAACAAAAAGAAACTTGGCTAATTTTCAAATGGTCCACAGTAGTTATTTGTAAATTTATTCAATTGATTTTTTATTATTATGGTATGGTATGGTATGGTATGGTATAGTGTATGCCCTTAAATACAAAACAAATGTTGGAGTGAGATAATGAAACAATACTTAGAGACTAAAGAAAAGTGACGAAACTTTTAGAAGCATTTTGGTTACAGAAATATTTAAGAATTATGTATTACAAAACAAAAATTGATATTAATAAACTACATAAATATTTATGTATATTGGCAGTCGAAATGTCAAATGTCGCCATTAAATATATTATAATGCAGAATTGTATAAAACACACATACACACATATTAACACGCGCACACACACACATCCACATACACTTACACATACATTTGTTTTTTCTATTAAAAATGAAAATTTCAAATCGATTTATGTAGTTTGAATTTTATATAGCAAAAGCAAAATAATTCAAAGCCAAATAAAGCAAGAAATCAAATTTTTTCAAATTGAATTCTATACTTGATCTAAGAAAAAGTGCCATCGTAATAGTCGAAAACGGAAGCGAATAAAAGAAGGATAATTTTCAAATGAAATTGGTTCAATTTTCAGAATTTAGAAGTTATCAAGTCAAGAATTGTAAACTTTTTGACATGATTTTGGAGCGAAACACGAATTGCCTCAGAAAACGTTATAAAATAACATCCTTTACTTATATTGATGTCCACAATCGATAAAAAAAAATGTATATTAAGGATTTAAATTTTCTTAAATTTGTATAATCGAAAATGTTCAAGGGGGAAGACTTAAAAAATTATATATATATATATAGAATATAGTTGACGAATCATGAGCAAAAAAGAGATTTCGCATGGAAGTTCAGTTTTGACAAAGTTATAGCAGTAGAAATTAAAATAGAACATTTTCTATACAGTTTGGATTCTTCAAGACAAATTCCTTATTCCATTGACTTGAGTTTGCTCAAGATATCAAGATAAGAATCAAAGTTTTGCATACAACTATGATATAGTGATTTAATTAGACCGATTTTAACTTTCATTAGCAACATCTCCATTATTGATTTTATGCAAATTTCAGTCACATTGCAGTAAATATATTTACAAGAATATAAACAATGTTTTTGATTAAATTATTCAAACAGTTTTAACTAAACATAATGCTTATAGATATAAATTTGAAAGTGGTCAACCGTCATAGCCAACATCTGCATCTGTATACATTTTGATCGGTTGGTCGCCGATTGCATTATTTGTTTCCATCATTTCAACATCGCGACAAGTGGCCGCCTGAAGTTCTCTACGGATATCTGGCGTCATCTTTGGATGAGATTTCTTTCTGCAATTGTTGATTTTGTACAGATTAGATAAGAACATATAGACAAGAGAGAAACAACGCACTTTAATAGTTGAAGAAGTGCATCCTTTTGCTCCGACGAGATATCATTCTTATAGCGCTGCGCAAAAGTTAGCAGGCTTTGATGCCATAGCACAGGCAACTCACGTCTGTCATTCTCGAATCTATAAACAAAAGATAATATAGAATGGTTAAAATGAGTTTAACTTGAGAAATGTGTGTTGTTTGTACCTGAGAAAATGAAAGACAGCCGCATCGACGACACGATATGGCAGAGCATATCGTTTGTCCAGGAAATACCTAATAAATATCGAATTTGCACCCGAATAGCTCATCTCACAAATCTTAAGCAGGCATGCGGATGAATGCAGCACGGGTATCGAGCTGCGTGCAACAATGCTGCCAAATATAATCGCCTCACGCAATGTACAATCACCAGACTCAAGCAGCGGCAATATAATGCCCTTCATAAAGGCAGCCGGCTTGAACAGCGAACGTTTCAATGCATTATATAAATGCATATTAAGCTTCTTGTATTCGCAAAGATCATCGCGAACACGCGGCAACAACACCAGATTGTAGAAACGTTGTGCCATCGATTGGGACAGCACCGAACAGAAGATGCGTGTGCCTTGGAACATTGCAGCAGCGCTCCAATTGTGTGGCTCCGTTATGAACAATATCTGTTCCCAGTTCCTTAGCTTGGGTATGATCTTAAAGGCTTTGGGTATTTTGCCACTGCGATAACGCTTTAGTACATCCCTAACGCCCTCATACATTTCCTTAACCTTCGGATCGATTTCCTCGATTTTAAGCGATCCTTCATCGGACATTTTCGTATGTATATCTGCACTCTTCTCTTGTATCTTTTGCATTATAATTTCGGATAGATGTAAAGTGCGCTTGCCCTCCTTGGTGGGCGGCTGCTGGAAACGTTCAAAGGCAGCAACATCATCATCGTCCATATCCAAGTCAGCCATGAAGTCGTTTTCGTTGACATCTTCCTCCTCTGGCTCATTGGCGACATCTAAAAGGAGTATGAAATGGTTTAAAAAGTTGACACGCTTACTATATTACTATAGTTTTGCATCCTTGCAGACAGTATTAAACAAAATGATCGGATTGAAACCAACTGCTTTGATCCACTAAAACATATCGGTTTTTAAAGATAGCTTGATTAAATTCTGAGCTTAAGCGACTATTTGATCAACATCGGACCACTAACAATGATTCAAAAATTAAATTTTTAAATGACAAAACTTATCGGCAAGGGGTTTTTGATATTATACACATTTACATACTCAAATTAAAGCTCAGATTCTTTCGGGGTCCTAAACTGGGAAAGTTCTCTTCGTCCAATTCCAGTTGCTGTAGCCTGGCTGCTTCCAATATCTTTTGACTGCTCTTGGCGTCTATATTCTGTTCGTAAATAGCGCATTTTAGATTTTTTTTTTTAATAAAAGTATGTACATATATTTATAATTTTTAGACAAACCGATGACTCCTCGGCACGCAATTTAACATTGTCCTTCTTCTTTGCTTTGGAGACTTTGCCTTCAGTGATTTGCTTCTCCAAGTTGGGATTTTTAATTATCGCCACGTTCGCTTTCTTTGGCTTGCCCATTTTTGTGTGTTTATAATCAACAAAAAAAATATTCTTTTTAATAACAAAGCCTAGTACAACACGTGTTGTAATCGTTGCTTATCGATAATCGATTACAAACGCATGCTGTTCGATTTAAAAAGCATGGTCACTCACTTTTTTGACAGCTGTTGATCACGCATACTTGCATGCGCGCTTATCGATATTAGAGCTGAACGATATAACGATTTGTTGTATTCATTGGCTGCGCATTGCAGCCGGCTTTAACATATATATTCCAAAAGTATTGAGCTAAATGATTGCGAATTGAAATATTAAAGTGTGCAAAAGTTGTATTACTATGCAATTTAATGTCTTGTAGATATTTGGCTACATTTAAAAACATTCGATACATTGTTTGCATAATATCGATAACGTTCGATATATCGTTGGCGCAAGCATCTCTATTTCCTTTCCCTTACCTAGCTGGTTTTTGACAAGACCGATTCTTTTTTTTTCTGTGTTGACTGCAGCAAGACCAACATAATGAAGGTGTGCTTAAATTTTGTGAAAAATATTATAACAAACTATGTGAAATTAAAGTAATATTGCCAAAAACATTTAGCATAAACATTGAACAAGTGCTAAATTCAAGTGTTGAATGAAAAACTCAAGTGATTGACCTTAAATTTAAAGATAACAAATTAATATATTTTGTATACGTTCCAACTAAACAACAAATTTGTGACTTGTATTTTGTGTTCTTGTGTATGTTTGCAGCTCAACGTTTCCTATCCCGCAACGGGATGCCAAAAGCTCTTCGAAGTTGTCGATGAACACAAACTGCGTGTGTTCTACGAGAAGCGTATGGGCCAAGTTGTGGAAGCCGATATTCTCGGTGATGAATGGAAGGGTTATCAGTTGCGCATCTCTGGCGGCAATGACAAGCAGGGTTTCCCCATGAAACAGGGTGTGCTCAGCCACGGTAAGTAAACAGCCTAATTCAAATGCTAATCTATATTCGATTTGAAAATAATCTCTAATTCATCTGTATTATTTCCAGGTCGTGTGCGTCTGTTGCTCAAGAAGAACCATTCTTGCTATCGTCCACGTCGTACTGGCGAGCGTAAGCGCAAATCTGTGCGTGGCTGCATTGTGGACGCCAACATGTCTGTGCTGGCTTTGGTTGTCGTCAAGAAGGGTGAACAGGATATTCCCGGTGTCACCGATACAACAATTCCACGTCGTCTGGGACCCAAGCGTGCCAGCAAGATCCGCAAGCTGTACAACTTGACCAAGGAGGATGATGTTCGTCGCTTCGTTGTGCGTCGCCCATTGCCCGCCAAGGACAACAAGAAGGCCACCTCAAAGGCACCCAAAATCCAGCGTTTGATCACCCCCGTGGTTCTGCAGCGCAAGCACAGACGCATTGCATTGAAGAAGAAGCGCCAGACGGCTTCCAAGGAGGCTGCTGCCGATTATGCCAAGCTTTTGGTACAGCGCAAGAAGGAGTCCAAGGCTAAGCGCGATGAGGCCAAGCGTCGCCGCTCTGCCTCGATCCGTGAGTCAAAGAGCTCCGTTTCAAGTGACAAGAAGTAAATGGGAGGACATTTCGAGCAAGAATTGCACCAAAAACAACATCTCTCTTGGTTACCATCTACCGACATCCGTATAAGAAACAACACAAATTTGTAGCCATTTGTTAATAAATGTAAATGGTAAAAGATAAAAATTAAACCCAATGTCAATACATTCCTTTTTTGTTCTTGTGAAACATGTTTGTATGCCGAACCTATAAGATCATCAAATATGGATTCTAAGTGTTATTGGATATAAGCACGATTTGGAACCTTAGCTACTCGATGAACGATGATGTTACTTGTTACAAAAATGTTACTTCCCCGAACAGGTTATAGTACAGAATGGGTTGAAAATGTAGAAGAGATTGTGAATATCGGTAGTATTGACATTCATATATACGTGACAATTGCAATTCTTGAAATTCAGAAACTATAAGAGCGAAACATCTTCATCTTTTGTATACTATCTGTATATAATGGATTTAGAATAAAGTATTTGTTAAAATCTCATATTTTTCTTACCATAGATTTTATGCTACAGAACCTAGTATCTCAGTTTTAAAGCTATCTTGTTGAAACTTGGCACACATGCAATATACGTCGCGGCGGATCAGATTGGATCTGTAACATATAAATGCCATGGAAACGATTGATCAAAAATTTTTGTTTTTCAATGTAACTTTATCAAATTTCCCCTTTCCAAATTAATCAAATTTCATCAAATTGGGAACCCTATACCTACATATCTATGGGTACAATTCAATTTTCGGAAGTCTTCATTCTTTTTGTATGCTTCTTCTATTTTATTAGTATATAGTACAGCTATTTAAAGTTTGAAAGTTTCTGATAATATCGGAATACTCTATCGTTTAGCTACGAAGTTTAAAAGGTCGCATAGTAAATTGGCACTTGAAGTATCCCTATTTATAATTATGTTAGAACCTATATTTTTACTACCTGAACCCATTAAAAATGAGTAAATGGGAGTAATAAAGTACTGCAAATGTATGTTATAAGCATAAGGGAACATCTCCGACTGTATAAAGTATATATATTCTCTATCAGCATCAACAGTCGAGTCAAACTGTCTGTCTGTTTGAACGCGCCCATCTCAGAGACTATAAGAGCTAAAGATATTAAACTTGGCATACGATACGCAGATCAAGTTTACTTCAAATTTTGGATACTCTCCTCAAAACCCCCGCAAATCGAAAAAAAGATACAGATTGATTTTTCTCATCAGGCAGATGCAGCGGTTTTTCAAGCAGTGCACACGTTAAGTGCGCTGCTTGCTTGCGTTGCCGCTGAACTGCTTGCAGCTTAAAAAGTGCACTGCTTTTTTAATGCACTTGGATTTGTAATTGAATAGAAAGACGTAACTGTGATTTTCAAAGTTGGCTGAAGGAAGTCAATTAGTCGGGCACTTTCAACTAGAGCATTCAACTTGTTATTTATATATATATGTTTACTTTATTTGAATATGATACATCGTGTCTTATTTCAAAGTTAAGCCAGCCACAACACCGAAAGATCTAAAGAGTTACAAAAAAAAAAGCCACAAATATATGTATTATTTTATTATTATAATTTAGCATATTGTTATCATAATTTTATATTACAGATACCTACTTACAGATAATCCATCGCATGATTTTCTCAGTACTATTACTATTATTTAATACATATTTATTTTGCAATTTATTTGAATGTTTCTCAAGAGCCATGGTAGGATATGTAAGCGGAACCTACACGATAGCTCTCTTCTATTAAGTATTATTTTACATATTATTATTATTATTGATATACTTTACATGAATATTAATGTATCTCAATTTATTTAAAAGTTTCGTAAAGAGACAACATGCAAAGTTGAATGGAACACAAGACTCTCTTCTAATTCGTGCAGAGTATTCATGTTTCTTCATTAATACATTTACATTTTGTTTAAATAGTTTGAGGTATGTTCTATAAAAGTTATCTATATGTGTATGTATATTAATGCATGCGATTCATGGTAGAGGAATACACATTATCTCTCTTCTAAATCGTGTGAAATAATTAAACATCTTGTGATACATTTATATATATTAGTAATGGCATATAAATAACATATATTGATGTATGTATGTATTATATAGATGAATACAATAAAAATATATTTAAATTACACACAATAACACACATACACAGAGAGAAAGAGATGTGCTAAATGTTTACAAACTTAATACAATTATATATATAATTCAAAACTCTATTCTCAAAATGTCATCGCCGTCTTCTTCTTGTGGGGCTTGAAACTATCTGTTGTTCACTTGAGGCGCGGATACATCTGGCAGACGATTCGCTGGCGCTACAAGATGTGGCTGCTCATAGCGCAGCAGTCTGGCCTCCTGATCCGCAAGCAGCTCAAGCAGATCCTCCTGCTCCTTGCGCATTTCCAGCACCGTTTCAAACATGCCATCGCCGCGCTCCCTTTCCGATAAAGTTAGTTGACGCAGATGCTCCACTTTCTCATTGAGACGTATATTCTCAGCAAAGTACATGTTGGCCTGATAGCGTGCCTCATTCAACTCCTCACCATTGCTGGGTAGTGTGCCGTTCCGTGCAATTGCCAATGACTCCTGTGACTGCTCATGTGACTGCTCCTGTGACTGCTCCTGTGACTGCTCCTGTGACTGTTGCTGTGAGTGTTGTTGTGATTGCTCCTGTGACTGTTGCTGTGACTGTTCCGGTTCTGGACTTTGTTCAGCTGCGCTTAGTTGTGCCTTAAGCAATGTATTCTGATCGGCCAGTTGGGATCGAAGTGACTGCTCCTCGCTCAACTTTTGCTTCAAATCAGCATTTTCCTGCTCCAGCTCTTTGTTCGTTTGCTGTAGCGTCTGTATTTGTCCATCCATGCCGCGTATAATGCCTTTGTATTGTGCAACAAGTGCGGATGCCTCCGAGCTAAGCGTCAACTCGGTCAGCTCAATGCCATCCACATCAAAACCGCTGACCAGCTTGGCTATTAACGCCTCCAGACCCTTGTAGAGCTTACAGTATTCAAAGTCGAGCAACAGTTCGCCAGCGCATTTGGCGCGTATCTGTGCCTGCTTGCAGGCACGACTATATGCCTCATGGCGGGACACCTCGCCCAGCTTGTTGCAGAAGGTCTCCTGGCCAATGCGCTTGATGATCAGCTGGCTGATGTCCTCGCGCCGTTGACCCTCCAACGAATTGTCATTGAATTGAATGCAGAGGCCCATGAGAAAGGCGCACATGCCTTGGACCAGATACTCCCGCTCATCATGCTCATTGGCGCACAGTTGGGCGGTCAAATATGCCATGGTGCCTTGGGTGGCCAGCAGCGTTTTGACAGCACCCGGACAATGGGCCAACCAAACGCTGAGCAGCATCAGCAAACCCACTTTGCTTTGCAAACGATAGCGTTCCTGTTGCATCAGATTGGTGCACTGCTCCAGCAGCGTAATGGGACGCTGTCCGCCTGGCGTGGCCAGCAGCACACGCAGTAACTCCTCCTTTTGAGCGACATTCTCCACCAGCGTATGCATAATAGATACGGCTGAGAACCAATTGGCCAGCGTATCCGCAGAGAAGAGGCCCGTGCAGAGCAGCTGACCCGTGGACAAGGAGCTGACATCTGTGGTGCTGGATGGCAACAGCGTTTGCACTACCGCACGCTGACCATCCGAATTGCGATAGACGAAACACTCGAAGCAATAGAGCACGGCACAGCGCAAGGCCAACAGTTGCTTCTCATTGATCATGGACATGAGCAGCACCACAATGGCTGGCCTGGGCGGCTGACTGGGCGCAAGAACGCGACTTAGCTCATCCTGATTCTCACGATCACCGCGCACAACCTCCGCAACGGCATTGATGGTCTCGGTCAGTATGTCCGCCGGTACGCCGCTGCTCATCAGGATGTCGCAGAGTGCTTGGAGTAACTGGGATTTTTGCATAGCACGCTGACAGGCGCTGATTACCTGCTGCTGATTGCTGGGCGTAACCAAAGCACGCACCACCTGCAGCATGCAATGGAAATTGGATACCTTTTGTGGTGTCCAACCGCCGTCATCCTGATCGCTATTGACACCGCTCAAAATGAACATGGGCGCTAAACGTTGTATATAGGAGCCCTCCTTAAAGAACTGCTGATTGCTTGAGTTATTCTTAAGCAGATTGAGCAGCAAAATGAGGCAATCCTCGACAACAATGCCACCATCCGAGCAGCCCTCCTCCCGCACAATATCAAACAGACGATCAAATGCGTTCTCAAATGCAACAATCTTTTGTATATTGGAATTACCCTTGGTTAGCTCAATGAGCAGCAGGAGCACATCATTCCGAATGACCTCACGACTGTCTGTTAGCAAATCCATTAGCTTGGACACGCCCATTGGACTGATGAGCACTAGTTCCTGCAATTCCCGCGTCTTGTTCGCAATTAGCGATGTAATCAGCTGAATAGATGCACGACGCACACGAAAATCATACTCATCCAGATAGCCCATGACCAGGCTGACATGCTCGGGACTCTTGATGAACATCTCGGTGAACTGTTCGCCCACGTTGACGCTTACGGCCGGATTGTCGGCCTCCTCATCAAACTCCTCGCTGGTCACAATGTTGCATAGTGTGTCCAGCGCATAGCTTATGATTTCCGCATCTTGACCATCATTTTGGAGCACTTGCACCAGCGGCGGCATACCCTGTGCGCCCACCTCAATCCGATATTTGCGTGAGAGTGCTTTTAATGCACGGCAAGCATCACGGCGATCCTCGAGCAGCGTTGATGAGTAAACACGATCAACAAGCTTCTCCACCGTTTCCGCTGCACTCGGCGGCTGGCCCTGCTCCTGGCCGCCGAGCACGGTCTTGATGCCACTCTTCAGGAACTCCATCCACGCTTTGAGCTTAGTTCAGCGACGTGTTCAATATATGTATATGTTTTCAATATGGTGAGTTCCACTGTATTTCCACTAGCTTTTTTATCTGACACGTCAATTTTTATAAAAACATCTTACGACCAGTGTGTACACATCAAATGGTGTTGAAAAATCGATTCCCGATTACTTGAAATAATCAATATTAAGCCCTGTTGCACTACCAAGCGCATTGTTATCGCGTCCTCAAATTATCGATCAAAATTTAAATGGTATTCTAAAATCCCCCAAAAGCATTTTGACATTGGCTTAATAAATTACCAAAAACTAGTAATTTTTTACTGGAGGGCACGTTAAAAATGATCCCATTTATCACCATCGCTAACTTGGCGCACATAAATTATTAGCAAAATTCGGAATATCTATCGATAGTAAGTGCAATAATATCGATAAATGCAATGTTATTCGCACTTTACAGCCCTGATTTGAAATACATTTCTGTCGACAATAATAAAATAACAACAATAAAATATGCTTGAATTTGTCACATACGAGTACCACGTTGTTTTTTATTAACCATGCAACAAAATATTTAGTATAAGTATTAATGTATGCATAAGTATGGTTAGTACTTAAAAACTAATAGATCTGTGTACATGGTATATGGTATATGCTCAGATAGTACATCTGACTTGAAGTAATTATTATTAATGTATAAATATCATTTCATATTCATCTTATTTTGTAAATTTCTGCCCAGCGCAAATTCATTGTATAATAATCCATACTGAAATTTGCAAAGCAGCCGTAAAAAAATTGTATGTACAAATGATGTAATCTAACCACGAACCAACGTATTTGCAATTCATAAAGTCTTTAAAAAAACACATTGCCAAATGTTGTATATATATATATATATCGTTATATATCGTATTATATTATAGTCGTATTACAAAAAATCTATATGTTATAGAATGTATGTATATATATTTTAAGGTGGTTTGGTCTACTTAAAACAAGGACCGTCATATTTGTACATACAACGTATATGAGCTGAGAATTATTATTTTTCTTTTGACCGCAGATATTGATCACAAGAATCGTTTTCTTTATCGATTTCCTTTAAAATCTGTTACCTTATTCTTACAAATTTACTAAAATATAAATGTATGTGTATATACTACGGTTACAAATATGGTATATAAATCTGTTTTGAAGAACTCAACTCAACACATAAAAATAAATTCGATAAATTATAATTCTATATACTTTTTACAAAATTTGGCTAATTTTGGAGCAGTAACTTATTTGGGTTGGGTGGTAGGAAGGCATACATTTTGGTCGACTCAACAAACTAAACGTGATGTCAAAATAAAATCAATATATCGTATACAAAATGGAATTATAGTGGGTCATGACGTGGGACGCCTATTATTAAGTACGTAAATCGAATATTCAGTTAGAAACCCTCTGCTTTACATCGTCTTATATACCCGACAAAGGACACATAGCATAATTGATAGCTTCATTCGGATACAGGTTAACTAAAATTGCATAGTAATGACATCCAGCAGCTAGCACCACAAATAGATGCCATATGGCGTGTGCCATGGGAATCAGGCCGTCTGACTTAAAGAACACAATGCCCAATATGTAGAAGGCACCGCCACATTTGAGCTGCAACATGCCATTAAACGCATGTCCAGTTAACATAACAACGAGCGCTGGACCCAGTCCTATTACAATATAAAAGAATGTCTCCAGGCATTTGTAGCGTTCGTGATACATCTGTAAAGTGATCAACATGAATATGAAAATAGTAATGATATTGCAACACAATCAACTAACCTGCTGATAGGCAATGCCAAAAGCAGCCATCAGCCAAATGATCCATTCCATGCTAAACATAATGGTCGAATGATCCGTCTTCTCAAGCGCAAGCCACGGAAAATATGAGCCAGCAATAAACACATAGATCATGGCACGATCGCAGCGATGCAAAACATTCTTTAAATCACGATACGTGTGCCAACCCAGTGTGGGCCAAGACTGATCATTTTTGGGCGGTCTAAAACAGAACAAAATTATTAGTTGATACATATTATAGTTGTATATTTGAATATAAATGAAGACTCACCTGTGCTCGGCACAGTAGCAGGAACAGTGAAAGAATGTGGATACCGTAAAGAGCATACATAAGGTGGTGCCATAGACCCAAGATACTAGATACTGGCTGGAGCTGTTGGAGCGTTCAAAGAGTTTGATGACTGCAAAGACGGCGGGTATTATCCAAACGCCATGAGTTATCACATTAGCCACCTGCTCGATCTTTATTAAGAATTAAGAATTGATATGTTTAGACAAATGTTTTTGTTTAGGTATAATTACTGCTGGCTATAATTTACCTCTGTGGGCTGATAAGCGCAACCGGGCTTTGCTTTTGCATTCTTCCATTGTATGTTGCGCAGCTGAAATTTGAGTTTTGAATTCGATTGTATAATGAATTTCCATAGTTGGCTAAACAGATATTCCACACATGAGTATATATTTTGTATGTCCTGCACGAGATTTTTCATCGTCGACTTTTGCTGGAATATTTGGTATAAACAATAAAAAGGCCCATAACATGGCTGTTAACTTTAACAGAGTAGCAATATTCCCGTCTCAGTAGCCAGAAGCAACAGTTTTATGAGCACTGCACACGTTAAGTGCACCGCTTGCTTACATTGCCGCAGAACTGCTTGAACTTAAACACAAACATGTTCCCCGCCCGCATTCAAAATTTGAGCGCGATTCCTTTCCGGCTTATTGCGGTAGTATAGGAAGCTGCCTCTTTAATGAAACCAAGCAGCTTAGCCGGCAATTAAAATGGCTAACGGTTATTAGGTAATTATTGGTTTAAGCAGCTGGTTCTGATTACAATATAGACAACAATAGAGTTTTGGGTTGAACCGGCTTGGCGCAAGAGAGTTGTGCAGCCCTGGTATTGGTGACATTTTCAGTATTTTTTAAGAAGTATCGGCATCAGCAGCACGAACCGCTGTTAAGGTGCTAATAAGAGGCTGTTAAGTTAAAAACGCGCGAATTACCTTAACAGCACCTTAATAGAGCTTCGCTGCCAACAATAAATGTTTTCTTTATTAATCTTCAATAAAGTCAACCTGCCTCAACTGCTAACGCATTCAATTATTGTTTTGCAATTTCTAAGACCCAAATTCCGATTTTTTGGATAGCTGTTTACGCTGTGGCCGGTGAGTAAAGAATTACAGATTTTTTGTAAAAAACGATTAACGCCCGTTTTTACAGGAACTTTTAATAGCTGTATGGTATTATTGCTCTCAGTAGATTCGAAATATTTTTACAAATAAGCGTAGTTACGAAAATATTTTGGTTCATATATGCCTATTACTGTATCTTGAATGCTATTTGAAGGCATAAATGCACGAAATAAAATCAAAATACGAAGCTTAACAGGAGCACAACAGTATAATGACAGAATAATAACAGCAGCATAACAGGAGAGTAACAGCCAAGCTGTTGACATCATACCTGCATACTGTAGTATAAATATATATTTTAAATTTAAAAGATGCATTAAGGCAATTTAAATAGCTGGCTATGATGTATTTAATCAAATGAAATGTATGCCATGCCCTTCAAACTGTATCTTTTGCTTGTCAAACTGTCGTGCATTTCAAACGGCAAGGCGCGCCTTTAAACATGACATGCTGTGACGTCAGCAGCTCACATCATTTACGCTCTCAGAGCGCATACAAAATAATGGCGATACCTTGGACTGGTTTTGAACCGCTCGCTGTTGTTATTTTGTTGTTTTCTGGTTTGTGTCTTGTTGGATTTTTGTCGTGAACGGACCTCGACGCGTCTCGCGCGACCGACAAATTGCATTTTGTTGTTTTTTTTTTCGTGTGTGCCGCGTTTGTTGCGTTTCAAATACGCGTATTTACTTTGATCGCGCGTATCAAAAATGGCAGCAGCCGCAGCCGCCGAAATAGCCGCAGCAGCTGAAATTATGCAATGAAGTGTGTAATTTGTATGCCTTGTTTTTGAAACGTATATTTTTATTTTGTGCTTTTTTTTTTTTAATACAAAACTAAAGTTCAGATCGCTCTGCTTAGCTGAGTGCGCTAGAGTGTCTGTGTGTGTGCGTGTGTGTCTGTGTGTGTGTGTTTGCCAATATGCAAAGAACTAGCAACAAATAAAGAAAAAGAGCTTTCCAAACTAAGAATATAAACAACGCAAATATGCAATGCATTTTGTGTGTGTGTGTGTGTGTGTGTGTGTGTGTGTATTGTGTATGTGCCGAACTGAACGCGCCTTTGTAGTTGGATGTCGCGCAACCAGTTTTTTTTTACGTACATATTCAACAAGTTTCTGCTAAAAACGACAGCGACTGCATGTGTATGTGTGTGTGTGTGCGTCTGTCTGTTTGTGTGTGTGTGTGTGTTGTGTAGCTGAGCGAAATTTGATTTTTAGCAAATGAAATTAGTTGCAGCAAACGGAAACCAAAAAGTAACTGCAAACCAAAGTCAAATTGCAGCAGGCAGCCGCAAACAGCAAATAGCAAAAACAACAACAACAACAATGAAAGCAGGGCATCCAACAGCGCAGCGGCAGCGACTGCAGCGCCGCCACATGAATTTCGCTATTTATGCCTGCGTTTATGCGCTAACTTTTTGTACGATCAGTTAATAAAAAACGCTTTTCATCAAAATGCTTCTGAAACTTGAGTTTTATTTTGCTGATTAATAAAAATAAAGAAAAAAAAGAGCCGAGTGCATTATCATGTTTGCAGTCTACGCATAAACATTTGCGTTTTGCTGATGCTGCAGCAAATGCGTGTGTGTGTGTGTGTGTGTGTATGTGTGTATGTGTGTGAGAGTGAACGCGCGAGCCTCTCAATTGCGCTGCTTAGCCAGCGCACTCTCTCGCTCTTACGCTGTGTTATGTCGTCTTGCGATGCTGCGCCTGTATTCATGGTGTAATAATTGAAGGTGGTACCAGTTGCAAGCAGCGCATTTGGTGTACTTTTTGAGGTTTATATGCGTTTCGAACGTTAATACAACTAGTGATGGCACGTTAAATCGAACGATTGCTTATTTTTCTATCAATTAATGATTAATACACTTTCGATTTATTTGACCAATTAATACAAAATAACTGTTAGGGAAAAACGAAACAGTTGAACACAAAAACAATCTTTACAATTATTATTTATAAACTTCGTATCAAAAATTAAAAAACAAAAATATGGACCAAAACAACATTTGTTTTAAATATTTGAGCAACAAGTTTTATTACTCTTTCAAAAGCGTATGTTTATTTATGTTAATTTAGCATTTCAGTCGATTAATCGATAAATTTCTTTTGAAATGAATTGCAATTAATTGTCTTGACTTTTTGAGCGTTTCACAACTAGTGATGGCAAATCAAATATGAATAATTTAAGCAATTATAAGTTGCAAGTAACTAAGCGATTAGTCCGTGTTTTCCGCTGACAAATTATTTGCAATAATAATATGCTAGCAATGTTGCATTCAAAATATCAATTTGTGTTTAATATTTATGCGATTCATTGGCTGCCATATTATGTTGAAATCTGAGCAGTTAAATTGTTTAATCGAATGATTTCTATAAAACAAACAAAAATTATCAACTTGTATTATATTACGAATGGTCGAATTTTCCCGATTATTTTTGAGAATATTTGATTAATCGCTAGCGAATTTTTGATATTCGATTAATCGCGTGTGAATTTTTGATATTCGATTAATCGCAATTTCGAATTTTCGTTACAATTGAATCGTTAATTGAAACACAATATCCGATAATTAATAATTTCTCGGCTAATCGTGCCCATCCACATTAACTGACAATTGGTAACTGACAATTACCACCCAATAATGTTACACCGTGTTTATAACAAAATAACAGTTGGTTGTCGTTGTTGCTTTTGCTAAAAAACACTTCAAATTTAAGAACATGCATTTGAATTAAAAACGTTAGTATTACAAATAATTAGTCAACTATATATGTGTGTGTGTGCGCTTGTACACGCACGTTTGTATGTGTATGTGTTTTGATTTGCCTTGTTTTGCTTGCTTTTAAAATGTGTTTTTGTTCTTGTTTTTGTATGTTTGTCTTATGTTTTACAAATATAATAATGAAAATTGCAGCCGTTTATGAATGTTGAATGTTATTGTTATTGTTGTAAATACATTATATATAACTCAGCTGTTTTTTGTTTTTATTTCTTGCTTAAACAATCAAAAAACATTTTCACTTTGTTTTATTATACAAAACACATTTGGCATAGTGCTGGCTCGTTCCGAACTTGAACTAGTTTGAACTGAACTATTGAACTATATCCAATCCGGCAAACGGCAACGAGAACGGATCCGTTTTCGACAGTTATTCGATTAAAGTTCCTATTAGTTCATTTGAACATTTTAGTTTCTAATTGTTTCAAGCTTCAACAATTTTAAGTACGGAACTTATAACTTATTAGATGCTTTATCGGTCAAGCAACTAATTGAACGACTAGTTCATTTATCCGTAAAGGAACGCTTAGACCTTGTGCCCGTAAAGGAACTAAAGAAACGAATAGTTCATTTATTCCGAAAGGAACGCTTAGACCTTTTATTCGCAAAGGAACTAAGGGAATGATCTATTGGAACGATTTGTTCCATTATCCGTCAAGGAACTAACTGAGCTAATAGTTCTTTTATCCGTAAAGGAATTAATAGTTTTTTTTTTATAGGGAACTAAACTAGAATGTTAAATCTTATTGTAAATTACTTTTTATGACGAAATCTAATTAAATATATAATATATATTAAAAAATATTGAAAGCTATGCTTTGCATCTGCGTACTCTGCATGTGTGTGCGTGTGCGTGTGTATTAATTGATTAATTAATTAAAAATTCCTTTTTTGTTTTTGCAGTGCCGCATATTTTTTGCATTTGTTTCGTTTGACAAGAAAAAAAAAGAGTTGCAAGTGTTAAAGCCACAAAAATAACAAGAAATTATATATATATTTTGTTTGATAATTTTGGTTTTTACTTAAAATTATGAAGCAGACGCAACACAACAAACATAATTACAATAATAATAACAATATTAATAATATTAACTTCAATGCAAATATTAATACAAATGAGCCACAGACAGCAAATATTACTAATAAAAAGAAACATAACACCAATACAAACACAACTAACAAACAACAACAAAGCTACAACGATACTACGGCAACAACAACAGCAGCAGCAGCAGCAACAGCCTCTACAACAGCAACTACAGCAGCAGCTGCATCAAAAGGCAAATTAAAAAACAAACACATTTACTTTGTGCGACGTCGCTTTCGGCGCAACAATTCAAACGCCTCTCAAATCAATATCAGCAGCAGCAACAACAACAACAACAACAATAAAATTAAGCATAAAACAAATTTCAGCAGCGCAGCAACAAAAACAACAACATCAGCAGCAGCAGCAGCCGCAACCGCAGCAGCAGCCGCCGCAGCAGCAGCAACAAAAACTAAAATGGGCGGCGGCAAAGATATTCGCCGCGGCCTGGAGCCATTGGAATTTGAGGAATGCATTGTCGATAGTCCCGAGTTTCGTGATAATCTCAATCGTCACGAAAAGGAATTAGATCACACTAGTCATCAGATCAAGCGCATTATCAAAGAGGTTAAAGATCTAATGAGTGCCGCTAAAGGTGAGTACACAAACACAAACACACTCTCTCTCTCTCTCTCTCTCTCTCTCTCCATTGGTTAGGCGCTCTCTCATGCGTGAGATCGCGCTCTCGCTCTCGTTCTCCATATGCAAGTGTATGTATGTGTGTGTGTGTGTGTGTGACGATGCCTGTCAAGGTCAACCAGTAGCACAAATAAAACCAACAAACAATACACAAACAACAATTCCTCAGCTCTATGCGAGCGAATAGTACATAGAATCAATTTCAATTTGCCCCTAAGTACAAACACTACACTACATACATACATACATGCATACATACAATACAATACATACATATAACGGCACTTACATACTTTTTGCTGCCTTTTGTTGTTGTTCTTCTTGTCACAGTACTTGGCGTATAATAGTATGGTAAATGTTTACTTTAATCGAACTCAAAAATATGGTTTTGGTATCAAAAAAATCGAAAAAATGTAAGCTTGCGATTTCCGTTGGCTGAGTTTGACTTTTTTGCGAAATTTATTAAAAAAAAATTCGTCCAAAATTGTCAAATCCCATACAAACCGAGTCCTTCAACAATTCAGCTACTCTGTTAACGTTTACAGCGGTGTTATTGGTACACTCTGTTTTCATAAAATGGAAAAAAAATGCATATTGGGTTTGTGAAATGTTCATTCGTCCGTCCATCTGTCAGTCCGTCTGTTTTTTCCACAGTTTTGAAGCTAGAGCAACCAAACTTGGTATACACGTTGGTATATACCATAGGCAGACAAAGTGTTAAGATCGGCCAGATCGGACCACTATAATATATAGCTGTAATAGGAACAATCGGAATAAGTTTTTGCATGAAAAACTTTTTTGTTTTTCAAGATAACTCGGCCAAACTCACTTTACCTAAGCTTAAGAACCGTTTATACATGCTGACAAAACTTCATCAAAATCGGACGACTATATCATATAGCTGCCATAAACTCACCTATTCTGCGTTTAATTATGTTCTTTCAATATTGACTAAATTTTTGTTTTAGATAGAACGACTATATTTTATAGCTGCCATAGGAACAATCTGTTGAAACTTAAGTTTTCTTATGAAAAATTTTTCTGTAAGGGTATACATATATCTTCGGCATACCGAAGATAACATTTCTTTCTTGTTTTATTTATCGATATTGAACTATAAAAATGCAAAAGCTTAGAACGCGTTCACTAATATCCACTCACAAAAAGGTCGGTTTTTCCACTTTAGCCATTTTCACGTCAGATCTAGTTATTTCTAAATATTTTTATTTTTCAAAAATTCAAAAAAAAAGGCTGTACAAAAATAATCTATTAGTCGATGTAATCGATTTTTGACTGTGAAATGAGCATGCAACATCTATTCTTTTGAATTGCTACTATTATCGATAAATTACGAACAATTTCATTATTAATATTCTACACGATTAATCGTAACAACAATCGTTTGTAATCGATTGTAGTCGATTATACATGACTATTAATAAAATTTACTGTGATTTGTTTTTATTAAATGATTTTCCGGATTGAATTTACAATGCAATGTTTAAAATCGATGTTTATTTCGAATTTGCATTACTATACTAAAGTTTAAAATATTTGTTTATTGATATTTATTTGATTGTTGACTTTTGAACCTAAATCAAAAGATAGTTTAACAATTTGTTCATTTATAGTATGTCAATTGATTCACACAAAGACATATTCAAATGATTCATAAACCACGCCCAGGGCAATGCCAAGTTTAAGAACATTTAAAGCATATGTATATCGATTGTCGATTGTCTTTTTGGCAATCTTATCGATCGAGGTTGAATGTGCTCAGTTATCGCGATAAGCATACGGCATTAAATAAAAGCATTTGACCATTTTAAGTTAGGTTAACCTTGACGTCTAATTATGTAAACACTTTGAATGTTACGTTAAGTTACGTGAGAATGTGGGATGATCGATGCATGAGCCGTTTTCGAATTCGACTTGGAATTTTGGATTTTGAGTTTGATTTCAATTTCAATTCGAAATTCGTAAAAGGCAAAGACACAATCGTTGAAGACCATAAATAGTCAGTACAGCTGCAAATGTATTGTAATTTTAATATATTTATATATTGTTGCTATCGATTGACAAGTCGACTTACTTGATTGACTGACTGACTGACTAACTGATTGATTGACTGATGAAATGCATTGACAGCCGCAAATTGAGTGCAACTAAAGTTGTAAATAATTCAAATTGTTGTTCAGCGCCTTAGGGGCACTTCAAAGTCACTAGCTTGTGTGTGCGTAGTGTGTGTGTGAGATGGTGGGGTCGAGGGCAGGAGGTTGCTAAAGAGCAAGTTAGTTGAAGAAACGCCACAGAAACTCAGACGGAAAGTCAAATTCAAAATCACTGTGAACATCAGACCACGCTAGTGACGAAGCATCACGAAGGGTGCGAAAGGTGACTTGCCACAGAAACTAAAATTTTGTGATCGTGTTTCCTATTAAAAGCCAACAAATGTTTCTTCTAACACTTTTCTGGTAAACCGCTGTTTGGCGGTAAAACGTTAAAAACCGCTAAAAACAGCTAAAAACTGACACGCCCACGTTTTCCAATACAGTGGACGCTCGCAAATTAAAACTCATACTCATACTCATATTCACACTCGCACTCACATTCACACTCATACTCATACTCATATTCACACTCACACTCATATTCGCATTCCTATTTGTTGCTCAGTTTGTTAACGACATTGTTAGCTTCATTAGGTTTGTCACCTTTCCATATTTGTGCCTGCAAATAGACGATCAAGTAAATACGAATCAGCCCAAAATCATGTTAAAATTGTTACAAAACATACACCGACTGCTATAATACCCCGTAAAGAGTGTTGAGAGTTTTGTGATTCTGGTTTTTGATATTAACTTTACAACAACATTTAATTCCACCTTAGAGACAAGTTTGGTGGTCCAGTTTGGGAATGAACATAATCGATTAGTTCGATGAACGATTTTTCAAATCTACAATCGATGTTGTGTCGATTAATTGTATCGAATAAATCGATGTGTCGAAAACATGACTAATAAACATAAGCACTTCAACACTTTCTGTGATGATTGATATACGTAACAAACTAAAAAGAAGATTTTTTTTTTTTTTTTTTTAATATATAGCAACTTTAAGGTTTCTGACAAAATTAATTTAAAAAAGTTCAAAAAAAAAAAAAAACTATAAATAAAAATAATTTTTTTAAATTAAAATGAACAAAATTTTAAAATCTAAAAAAGTTATTGATTGGAATTGATTGGATTTGTAAATAAATGTATAAAATAATTAAAAATTTATAAAAAATCAAGTAAAAATTTATAAAAAATCAATTAAAAAAAAATTAATTAAAAAAAAAAAATTGACTGGAAGATTAAAAAAGAATTAATGATTAATATGTTGAAAAATGTTTGCATTGTTTTTTCTGATTTGATGATTTTTTAAGAAGTTTCGACAAAATTCATTAAGAAACTTGAAAAAATAGATAAAATTTCTAAAAAAATGGATTAAATCGATAAGTCGATTGTTGTTTACAAGCCCAGTCTCAATCAAATCCATGTTCAAAAAAGTACGATTTCCAACACGTATCTCAAGAATTTTGTGTAAAATAGGCACTCTTGGTTTCTACTTGATTTTAAACTATTTATGTTTGTTTAAGAACTAAAGTGAAGTCGTCACAATCAAAAATTGTACTTGTACATCAATATATATATATATAAACATATGTATATATATTTACTTTGACTTTTCATCAATGCTTCAGTACAAATACAAATACAAATACTTGTTCTCGCTGTGTTGTTGGATTTGCCGACACAATATATGGGTCAATGTGACATATTTTTGATTGAAGCAACAACCATACATACATACATACATAACAAAACATACATACATAGTATGTATATGTATAATACATACATATGTGGAGTTATCAAAGTGCGAGGCCAGTTTCAAAATGCAAATGCCCAAAAATGCTCAGGCGACCTTCAAAACTGTTGATGTCTGATTAGGTGTGGCTGATATGAAAACAAAAACAAAACATAAAAATAAAAACAAATCCAGTTTTGGAAAGTGTTCTAGCTTATTTTGTTGATAATACAAAACGAGTCGAAACATTTGCATAAGAATCAAAATTTCAGTTTCGGATGATCTAACTGTAAATAGTTATATATTTCAAGTTCAAAACAATTATTCCAATATTGTTGTAAACATTTTGAAATTTTGAATTTTGAAAAATGTATTTTTTTTATAGATGCATTATACTTGATTAACAATTGACTTGCTAAAGTTATTAATTTTAAACTTAAAAAAAATATACATTAAAAAAAATGCACCGATCATGAGAGTTGCCAACTTGTTCGAAATTTATTGCTACTTTGTGGGTTGCAAAATTTGAAAAATAAAAGTCTAAAAAAAATAAGTTAATCAAAAAGAATAACAAAAGTGGAATAAGTTTAAAACAAAATTATTTCTAAATTCAAATTATCTAGAGATTTCTGTAAAAACACCTAAGACTTGGAACTCGGTTGGAATTTGGTTGGAATTCAGTTGCAATTCGGTTGAAATTGGCTTGGAATTTGGCTGGAATCTGGTTGGAATCTGGCTAGAAGAGCTTTACGTGGCAACCCCAAAATAAGTTGTTTATGCATACATTGATTTCAAAATAGTTTGGTCAGATTCGATCCAAATCGGTTAATTATATGTATATATAATGTATTTAAAGGAACCATCGTTTGAAAATTTAGTTTTGTTTGAAAAAACTTTTTTTTTTGAGTTTTCATTGATGAAATTTTTGAAGGGCATTAAAACTTTGACAGGCAAAAATGAGCTGTTTCTTCGTCTTCTATGTATGTATGTTTGTTCAGGTATGTACGTGTATGTATGATATACATATATATCTTCATATGTATGTGTGTATGTACTTATGTATGCAAAATGTTAACGGCTTTTCAGCGCTGAGCTGTGTTGTTGTTTTGTGTGTGCATAAATTTTGATCGTCTCGTTGTTTGAAATGCGATCAATCTTTCGACCAACAAAAGCAACGATTTTGGACTCTACACACATGCACACAAATATGTATGTGTGTGTATATGCATAATATATTGTATATGCATGTACTCGATGTGTATATGTTTTCGTATCTGGCGAACTAAACAACGCATCTTTTTTACGTTTGAATTTGTTATGAATCATTTGATTTTGGTTGTTTTTGTTTTATTTTTTGTTTGGTTTTTGTTATTTTGGTTTTTAGCTTTTGGCTTGAGAAATCGTTTGCCGCCCCCTGCCCTGCCGCATGGCCAAGAAACCAGTTTCGGTTGAAACCGCAGCTTATCAGCAACAGCAGCCTCCACACGCTCTCCCTCTCCCTCTCTCAATCTCAATCTCTCTGCCTGTTGCTTGCTCCAGAGAACATTAGAGTTTAAGCTCAATGCACAGTAAAAAAAGTACAATAGTCGCTCGCATAATTAGAACCACTTTGTTTTTAAGCTAAAAACAAAAAAAGTTTGTTTTTTTTTTTAAATCCAATAGATTTCTTATTCTACTTTATTTAATTTAAAAAAAAAATTAAAACAAAATAAAATTAAAAAAAAAAATAAAAAAAGAATTGAAAAAAAAAAAAAATTAAAAAAAAAAAAATTAAAAAATTAAAAAAAAACAAAAATATGTAAACGAAACTATAATTTCATAATACTTTTTAATCTAATGTTTTACAAGCTTCAGTTCTAATTTCTGCAAGATTTAAATTTCTGAGAACTCTAGTTTCTGAGCTACTAATGTAGATTAAATAAAGTTCCATTTTCCATTTGTCAACTTATTTGTTTTTTTTTTTTCAAGTTAACTCAATCTAACTCAATCATGCTTAGTTCAAGAAGATAATTCTGAATAAATTTGATCAACAATCGATCGAAAATTGAGTTTTTACGAACAACTTTTCTGCAAGTTTTTCATTCTTTTGGTGTGGTTTTATTGAGCCAAACGTTTTGAATTGAATGCTATAAAAGTTTTCAATCAAAATGTTTGAAAATTACCGTGTAGATAGCTAGAAAGAAAGAAAGAAAGAGACAAAGAGAGAAAGAGAGAAAGACTGACAACGATACAGAATGATCGATTAGTGGCGCGTTAGTTACTTTAGATAAGCCCCAAAAGAGAAGTGGCGATGCCTGTTGATTGACAGGCCCCACCTCTATAGCTTTTCACCTTTTCACCTTTCCACCTTGTTTTTTGTTGTTGTTAACTTTCCTATGCCCCACCTCCACCAAAAACACTAGAAACACCTTGAGGATGACGCACCCATTGGCTTGTCTCGTGTGCGGGTCCAGGCCTCAGCAACGATCGTCTTAGGCCCCCATGGATACTAAAATACAAATACAAATACAAATACGAATATTACGAATATGTAACTTTTCCCAAGCTAATCAGCGCATTAGTCGATTAACTATTACGAGTTGGTGCTTAAACCTATCCTACCATTTTCCCATTCTTCTATATCCCCCCATTCTCTATTTTGTCCCACAGTTTTCTGGTTCTCTGACTTTGCCTTTTTGACCGATTTGTCAAGTGTGGTTAGCTTAGCGGTCGCTCTGTGGCTTTGCATAGAAGCCCAGTTAAAATAAATAAGAACAATATCCAACTAAATATATGCTCAAGTAAGCCACATACCCTGTAACACTTGTGACAATAACTTTTTTGTTAAAGTTCCATGTTTATTCGATCGTTATCAATTCTTTTTCAGATGCAAATATTTATTTTTATAGTTTTATTAGCTTTGTAAAATTTTTCAAATTTTTTTTGAGCCCAAATTAAGATTATTTGTCTTGTTTTTTAGATTAATCTTCTTTTTTTTTATGTCATTGAAAAAATGTTTTTTTTTAAACATATGAAAGCTTCGGTATCTATCGCATATAGAAACTATCGTTTGATAATAATATCATATCCTAATAGATCCAAAAAAGTCTTCTTTCTGTCTGTTATAATTTGTCTGCTATAATCTCTTTTGTGTCGAATTGTTGAAGAGCTGTAAACAAAAACCTGCCAAAACTTGACAACAACAAACCAGCGAGAAAAACAACAACAACAACAATAACAACAAATATGAACACGTGAAGCATTCTTTTAAATTTGTAGTTGTTGTTGAACTTATTTAGCAATTTATGCCAGATTTTTGTATTTGTTTTATTCAGTTATACTGCCCACACCTGACATTTTTAGCGTATATAGCAATTCTTGATTTTTTCGCCTTTTTTTTTAACATTTTCTTTTATTTTTTCTTTCATTTTGTTTTGGTTTTGTTTTGGGAGCAGCTATTTAAATTGCGCGACAGGCACGCAAACCAATTGTTTGCTTGCCTGCTCTCTGTCTTTATCACTCTCTCTGTCTCTGTCTTTGTCTGGCTTTCAATTGGTTAATTTTCAAGTAGTACGAGTTGGGGTAATTGGCATTTAAGAATGTTATCGATAGTTTGGTATATCGTGCCGTTTGGGCTTGAATACAGGTGTATGTATGTAAGTTGCTCATGCTGCATTTTGTAATGCAATTGTTATCGATAGTTATCGATAGCATGTAATATATACATGTGAACGTTGCTGTCGTTCCATCTTTTGATGTGCTCTTGATATCGATAGTTATTGATAGCACTAATTATGTTATCGATTGCTAATTGAGATATTTAGTATTACTTTCAGTGCTTTAATAATAAAACATCGATTTGCATTGAATTCTCACAGCATTTCGATATTGCGTTATCGATATTGCATTATCGATATTGCGGCCTAATAGCGCTGTACTTAAGCCACTTGAGCACTGCAGCAGCGGCTTCAAAGCGGTGTGGCAAGTTCGTTGAAATTCTTGCGAATAGCAAAGCCAAGTTAAATATTTACCGAAACGATTTGATCTACATATATAGATGTATGTATGTATGTATGCATGTATGTGTGTACGATATGTACACAAATAATTTTTGCACTTATCGAATTTCGCACTTGCGCACTCGTATCACTTGAGCTTAAAGTTTCATTTGCTTTACAGCAGCATTATTTATGATTCTGTCAAAACAACCAACAATAAAAAAAAATAACAAGTAAGAAGTCTACCCGACTGCGAAACACTCTGTATCAAGTTCTCAGATCTGCAGCTTGTTCAGGAAGCAGCAACTTGAACTTCAAATTTGGTGTCTCTAGTCTTAAACATACGGACAGACAGAAAAGCAAAAGAAATGACGAATTCCCAAACGACTTGAAATGAATATAAATACCTCATAGGATCGAACATGAATCCTTATGCCTGTCTTATAAACTTTTTTCAGAATTTTATAAGCTTCTTGAACTTGAACTTCAAATTTGGTGTCTCTAGTCCTAGACATGCGGACATACGGACAGACAGAAAAGCAAAAGAAAGGACGAATACCCAAACGACTTGAAAGGAATACAAATACTTCATAGGATCGAACATGACTCCTTCTTTTAGCCATTTATAAAAAGAGAAGAGCTCTTTAGTCATATGACTAGTAACCCCCACTCCCCCCAATAAAATGGTCGCCGTTTTTGTTTATAACAAATACATTTACTAAGCATAATAAATGGCCTCGCTAAGTGCAAAACAAAGCCAAGTAAATATATGTATGCATGTATGAACTTATAAAGTGTGTATTCTCATTTCAAAGATAAGATAAATACAATCTAAACCTGTACAAAGTTCTAGGCATTCAAATAACAACAACAACATTAAGAATATTTAAATAAACTTTGGCTAAATGAATTTCCATTGAAAGTGAAGTCTCTCCAAACAGTTGTTGAGTCAACCCAACTCGAAAGAAGAACTCAGAAGACGCTTCTGCGAACCGATAAAAGTACCTTTTTCTTCATCTTCTGCTGCTGCTAACTTTTAAAGTTGCCAACAACAGTTTTGTTACTGGGAATATTGTAAAACACAACGGGGTGAAAGATACTTTAAATGAGTTCAATGAAATCAAAAAAGACGCCAATTAAAACTTAAAAGCTGGCATTATCGGAAAACACTAAAAGCAATTCAACTGTTCTTCGAATATCAAATGTAATCAATCTATTTGTTTTTCTGTTCGAAACTTGATTTTTCTTTCAATATTTAATTTATTACTATATTACTAGATATTGTAGCTACATTATAAGACTTGCATTTGCTGATCCAAAATAAATGAAAATACTTTTATTTAATGTCTTTACTAGTACTTATTCATTATAATTACACAAAAGATTTAATCCAGTAGCTCTCATGCGGCTTGACTTTTGTGATCGATGTGTGACGCTTTGCCAAAGCAAAGCGAAAAACGCTGACAGCTTTTTTTTTTGTTAATTTTTGAATGTGTTGCTGGCAAATGTGATTGACCTCTCCCGACTTTCGACTGCCCATTGATTTTCATTTCACATATCGCATATCTGTATATATTGGTCAAAAACTGTGCACTCAGTAAATATTGGGCATTTAATTACATGTGGTATTGAATTGCTGACTATTTGAGATATATTTATTTTTGAAAATGAACTCAGTTTAAGATGGGTTGAAAAACAAACAAATTAAGATAAAACTTTCATACATATTGAAAGAATGGCGATAAGTTGATAGTTTGAAATAAAAGAATATGTTATGTATGAAAATATATCGAAATAAAGTCGATAAATTGATAATTCGGTATCATGTTTTACATTTTCACACCGATATGTCGATGGGGTATTTACAAAACGTTACGAAAGTGCAAAGAGTGAAGGTGAAATATAACAATATTTTGAAAAATATCGAAATAAAGGCGATAAATTGATTATTCGGGATGATGTTGTACATTCAAATATCGATATATATTTTTGAGTTTTTTTTTTTTACAAAACTTAATGAAAGTGTGAAGAGTGTAAAATTTGAAGCTTTGCATTATGAAGAAAAATACAACAATATCTTCAAACATATCGAATCAGGCGATAAATTGATAAATCGGGATAACGTTTTACATTTATATACCGATTTATCGATACACTTATTACACTTGCGAAAACGAGAAATGCAACAATATTAAATTATATATGTATTTTAATCTAAACATTATCGATAACAGATATCGCGTGTGTCACGTTCGATAGCATTTTAGTGCTGCTTTCTTCTGCTGAGCGTGGCAAACGTCATCACGATTTGAATGATGCGCTCTCTGCAATATGGCATAGACGAAAAAAAGAAGTACAAGGCCTCGCTAGCAGCTAATCAAAACTGAGAGCGACAATAAAACAAGATTTCTTAATGTGAAAGTGACAAATGCTTTTGGACAGACAGAAAAAGAGATAGCCAAAATGAGATGAAAACGAAAGAAACGAGCATAGTTTTTAGCTTCACCTGCTACGTGATGAACGCCACTGTTGATCGTCATGATATTGATAATAATCATGATAATGATGATGATAATGATTATAACATTGTGTTAGTCATCGTCACCCAATACTCAATGATGATGATCATCACCTTTGGTGGCACCCAACAGCCTTTGGCTCATAAATATTAAAAGCCAAATAACAAGAAAACCATATGACTCCACAATCTTAACGAACAATGCCCAGAGAAATGATAAAAAAAAAACAAATACATAAAGTCAGAGAAGACTTAAAGACACGCTTGCTGCGTTCGAGAGTCGAGAGTTTGCAATGATAAAAAACCTAACCAATGTCAATAACACCGAAAAACCCTTTGCCTTGTCCTTGAGTTCGGCTTTTAAGCGCATGCTACACCCAAGTTTTGCCAGAGACAAACTTAAGACGGCTTTAAGCCGATTTGTTGCAATTAAAACGCATAAAATATTTGTTTATCGTGACCTAAACGGCTTTTTCAGGGTGTGGAAACTATATAACTATAACTGACAGATAAGCATTAGTCCACACAAGACATGTACTTTCCAGTTCACGGAATTTAGTGAAGTAGATCATCGAAAGTTCAGCGAACTAATCATTCATTTGAGTTCTTTTTATCGCTCAATCTAAAAAGCCTATCCAAATATTCAACTCATGTGGCTTATTCATTATGTTCTTCGATAATGGCAAACTGACTACTGAACAATATTGGGACTCAATTAAGTAATGAACGATATTGGAACCCAAATGACTAATGCACGATTTTGTGATTCGAATCAGTTCAACGATTCAATGGGACTCAAATAACTATTAAGCGATAATCCGAGATGAAACGAAACAAGTCTGAGTGATTCGGTATAGTCCAATTTAATAGAGAATTTCTACTGGAATTTGAAGTTTTTTGCTTAAACCATTTTAAAATCAATGTGGCAGTCCAAGCTTGTGACGAAGCATCACGAAGAGACTATATATACAGAAAGATTGAAAGATATGCTTCGTTAGCCCGATGAGATCGAGTTAAATACTTATTAAAAGGCATTACTTTTGTAAGCAAACTAGTTCATGAGATATTGAGCTAGTGACGAAGCATCATAAAAAGTGCGAAAGGTTACTCTCTATATATATAGAAAGAATGAAAGATATGCTTCGATTGTCTGATAAGATCGAGTTAAACACTTATTAACAAAGAAACGACCTTTTCTGACTTAATTGGTATATGAGATATGCAGCTAGTGACGAAGCATCACAAAGATTGCGAAAGGTTACTCTCTATGTATACAGAAAGAGGGGAAGACATTCGATAGAAAAGTAAAGACCTTTTGTAACTCAACTGGCTTATGTGATATGGAGATACAGGTGGCTCAGGAATTGTTTAAATACTTTTTAACGATACCTCGTTCAATCCAATCCAATCCAATCCAAATTAAATATTGCAACTATTTTAAATAATAAAACTAATTGTGAATAGTATACGATTATTTTATTTTTTAGATTGTTTTATTTGTAATTATACGCTTGTTCTTTAGTTTAGTTTAGACACTTGGCAAACATTTAGCCGCATTTTCAATGGCCTCGATCTTAGCTCAAGTTTTCAAAGTCTAATCAGCTTACCAAACAAGCAACTTACTAGCCAACTCACTAACTGCTCTGTATCCCAATTTGTAAAACAACATTTGGCTTAACTTGGCTACCCGACTTCCCAAATGGTTTTTATAGCCACTACGATGGCTAATTATAATCAGTGTTGCCACCAAAAAAAAAACAAAAACGCACTGATTTGTGTTAGAAAAAAAAGCTTAAAAATGTCTAAATTGTATAAGTATAACTGATTTATATTATCTTTGATATTCGGAAACGGTGAAACCCAAACATATAGGGCTGTTTTCATATCCGATTTCGATCATAACATTCGGAAACGGAGTTATTGGCTGTTCTGAATTCCGCATATCGATGCTTAGATCACAAAATCAAAACCAATTCGGACTGAAAAGTTCTCGGAAATTGTCAAATAAAGGATTGCAATTTTAATGGGTTGCAATTAGCTCAGTTCTTTAAATAACATTTGAAAATAGCCAGACCTGGCGTTAAAAAAGTTGACATTTGACATATTTGATGCTATCAATGATGATATAGATAATTGCAGCACAAAGTTTTTGTCGATATTTGCAAAAACAATATCGATATTAATGGAGTTCGTATTTATACATAGATTGAAGAAATCGATACGTTTTTGTTATGAATTGAGCTATAGACCCAAAGATAGAAAAAAAATGTTCAAATGTTTTGTTTTAAGAGAAAATCCCGTTTGAAATTTAGCTTTTTTTTTTTAAAAAAACTTTAGATTTGCATTTCAATTTTAGGACATTATATAACGTATTCATAAAAGGAAGTTTTTGAATAATCCTAAATCTGATTTCGAAGATATTGACAATTCTTCGAGTGTACTTCTTTTAAAAATCAAAAATCTAGCTTTTTTTTATCGTTTAGCTTGGACATGGCCACCTAAACATTTTTTTTTTAAAAACTTTTTTCGAATTCAGCAATTGGTTTTACATAAGAAAATTATAGTGGCTGTTCTTTATATTTATTTTTTTCAAAATTTGTTGCATAGTGTAATAATAATAAGAAAACAGATTTGGCAACTGTTTACTGTATGCATACAGCTGTTATTGTTATCGATAACTATCACAACTATAACTAAAGCTATCAAATTTCTAGAACTTGTCAAGCCACAAAACAAAAACAAATCTGATAAAAAAAAACTAAGATGTACAGACATAAAAAATAGAGAGAAAACAAAAAAAAAAAAATTTTAAAACAATTTCCTTGTAAACAAGCAACAACATTTCCGCACACTCAGAAACACACACACAACACACACATGCAACAAATCTCTGGGAATTACAACTTACAACTTCTTCCCATGTTGTTGTAAGCTCGTAAGTTGAACAGTTTTTTGTTGAACGGTTGTTTGTAAATAATTGTTGTTATTATTCTTATAGTTATTGTTAGTATTATTATTATTGTTATACGCTTTAATGGTGCCCATTTTTGCGTGGCATTTGTGAATATTTTTGTGATTTTTACATTGAATATATATTGTACAATGTACATGCGTCAAACATCCAACATTAATTTCCTTGCACAGAAATATTTTTATTAATATTGGTGAATGGTAAATAATAATATGATATGGCCGGCAGGCTAACAACAGATGCGTGCAGTTCGTGCCAATGAATGAATGTTTCAGCACTTGAAATGAAACAAAATAGAAAAAACCACCACAACAACAACAACAATAAACAATAAGAACAAGAAACGTGAATAACGTATTTAAAACGTATACAAAAATCATTTGTAAAAACAACAAACATGAATTCCAAATATTCCGATAAAGGGCGCTGACGCAAATGCAATCGAATCATTTTCTCAAAATAAATCACATTTTTATGCAAACCAAAATAAAGCTTCCACGAAACATACAAAAATTATTTTCTTCATTTCTCAACATTTTCTTCCAAATGCTTCCTTTTGATAAGGACACTTTATGTACAACTATATAGCCAATAAGCACTTGTAATGATTGTAACAAAAGATATATGTGTCCATTTTTGACTATAGATTATGTGTATAGTTTTCAATAATCACTTTTTAGATCGATAACGTTTCATCGAATGTTCAATTAGATTGATGATATGATTGCAAAAGTGATCAGTTGTTAACAGTTAATAGCTTTTCATTTCAAGATAGCTTAAAGTGTCAAATAAGCTGAAGATCGATTGTATATATTGTATATAGACAAGCATAAAATGGTCACAAAAGTCCAACAATATTGACTTGTAAAGTATCCTAGCAAACCGTGAGAGTCTTTAAAGAGCTCTTAATAACCCATCAAAACATTTTCGGAGCGCTCCTAAATAGGACTCTTAAAATGATCTCATTGGAGACGGTTTTCGGAGGCAGCACCGTTATTGCTCTCAAAACGCTCGCAATTGCGATAGTTTTCGAAGCGTTCATTGTTTTTGCTCTCAAAGCGATCCTAATCCGAAATACAACTCGCTAAAGACAAAACTAAGTTTTCAAATCACATATGTAAGTTTGTCAAAACTGAAACCGATTTTCATGGTATTTAAACCAATGACTTCGGCTGATTGTGAAAAGTTAAATCCAGTTTAGTTTGAAAGTTGATGTCAAATCAAATAAAAAAGCAAATGGTTCTCTTTAAATACTTTACAATTTTTTGTTGTATTTTTTCAAAACATTTTTTTTCGTACAATTCGTTGAATGGCCTCCAAATATTGAAAGCTCTCTAAATATCGTTGCATCGCCAAAACGTCGATATACATTGAATCGTTTTTGCCACAACATCGATATATATCGGTTTGTTTTGGTTCTAAAAATCGATGCTACGATATTTTCAATATTCTAACATAGCTAACCGTTAGTTATTTTTCAACAATTTAATAACACATCTTTCTACTTGTGAGCACATTTAGATTGTAGTAACTCAATTTCTTATATTTAGCTAAAACTTAATAATGGCAGTTTATGATAATTTCGATCACTTTTCGAATAAGGAGCTGCACGGGCTCATGTTGGCGCAAGGACTCCCTAATATACCCGTTGTTGACAGCACTCGCAAAGTGTTGATTAAACGTTTGCGTGCGTTCATTGACGGTAATGCCGCATCGAAGGCAACTAAGACAACTGAGACAACTGAGAAATCTGAGACAATGGAGACAATGGAGACAACTGCTGCTGATGTAACAACAACTGTGGACAAATCAGAATGTGGCGCCACTGAGACACATCACAGCGGCAGATCATCATAAGTTGGATGCTGTTGCTAAGGAACTAATTGCTCCAAAGATAGACGTCCCAGCGACCCGCCACAATATGACAAACAGTCGAAAATAGGAGCCAGCATTTTAAACGTACAGTTGTGGTCAAATTAATAGTGTCACTTTTAGTAATTCATTAAACATTTCATTTCAACATTTTCTCATGGAATCAATCAAATCTTGGCGTTTCTCTCGAACTGTCACTGTCAAGATATTCTTTAGCTGGTTGGTTTAGGCTTTCGAGACTCCATTCTTCATGTCAAACCACATATTATCAATTGGGCTTAGATCTGGAGAATGTGCTGGCCATTCCATCGCATTGACTCCATTGGAGTACAGCCTTTGTTGGCTCATGGTCGTTGTCCTGTTGCAAATTCAATTCTTCACTGGTATATGCCAGCCATAGCCTCAGCAAAGATTGGAACATATTTGGAATGATCCATGATTTCTATTGGCTCTCCCAACTCTTAAATCAAACTCTCTAGAGATCTCTGTGACAGCTAAGTCTGTCTGTCCATCTGCTTATAAGCGAACTAGTCCCTCAGTTTTAGAGCTATCGTGATGAAACTTGACACAGATGCTTCTTCTGTCTGCAGGTCGTACATATGCCAGAACGGGCTAGATTGGACGACTATAACATATAGCTGCCATAGGAACGATTGGTTGAAAATAAGTTTTTGGATGAAAAACTCTTTTCCTTTTCAAAATAACTCGACCAAATTCAGTACATCTAAGTTAAGGCATATTTCATACATGCTGACTAAATTTCATCACAATCGGATGACTATATCCTATAGCTGCCATAGGAACGATCGGTTGAAAATAAGTTTTTGTATGAACAACTTTTGTATTTTTCAAAATAGCTCGACCAAATTCACTACATTTAAGTTAAGGCATATTTCGTACATGCTGACTAAATTTCATCATAATCGGATGACTATATCCTATAGCTGCCATAGGAACAATCATGATGATCATGATGATGTTTTTGTACGCACAAAAAAAAGCTAACTTTTCTAAGCTGTTTCCCCAAAAATTGTGAATATGAAAAACAATTGAAGTGGTTGAATGAAAAGCAAAAGGCTACAACACGTCAATTTGTTTAGCACTTTAATTAAAACTAATAATAATAAGAATAACTAATAATAGTGCATCAAAAGATTTTATGGCTAGTTTTGTAAATGTTGTACAAATGGTTGGCTGGCAAAAATGAATGCAGTTTCTACTAGCACAATGTATAATATATGGTAAATCGTATATAGATGCTATACATATATATATACCTATATATTTATAATATGTACTAAATATATACATATATGTACAATACATATTAACAGCTTCTTGTTTGGCTGCATTTGTATTTTGTCGCGTATTTATTTATTATTTCTCAGCTTGTTTTCATCACGAACTCCAGATCCAATGTGTGTGTGTGTGTGTGTGTGCGTGTGTTGAGTGTGTGATTGTTGTGTGTGTCTGATAATCGCAAGTGCAGTTGCTTACACACAAACACGTCACAGCCGCAGCATCGACGTGGGTGCGGCATATAAGTATCACTATACCCCATTCTTCTTATACCCCCTTCTTATGCCCCCTCGTATAACCCCCCTTTCCACTGCTTCATTCAATGTTGCTGTAGCTCGAAACGTGCTATTGCACAAAATGCAAAGTTTTCACTGTTTTCTTTTTCTTTTTTGTTTTTTAATATCACATTTGTTGTATATTTTTCAACGCCTTTTTTTTAAATTTAATTTCTTGATCTTTTCTTAATTGTAACTTGTTGGTGTCTTTGCATTCATATCACGGATTTATCATCGCTGTGTTATTAACGTGTGTTTCCCTTCCAACTCCTTCAACAACTTATTATTATCAGCTTGGATTTTGTCTTATCTCTTATTTTTCTTTTTTTATTTTTCCTTTTTATCTGTTGTAAGTTAACATTGCGTTGACTGATTCCGTCGCTTGTTTTCTAATCTCCTTTTTTTTGGGCTTATCACATCAATCAATGCGTTGCGCAATCGCATGTTGTCATCATGATAATATATCTATATCCTTATATACATAGACAAATCTATTAACCATTATTGCAAATGCAATTTGAAAGTTCAGAAAACACAAACACAATAAAGACAAAATTATAATAAAACAAGTAAGAACGTTGCAGTCGGATGCACCCGACTGCGATATACTCTTTTTTTCGCCTCTTTGCGGAGTCAGTGGGCGTGGCAATTGAATTTCTGCTCAAATCTTTAAAGTTTTGCCATCAATTAAAATTTGGTTGGGCCTGTTCTACAGGTTTGGGAGAAACAAACATTGCTTGATTGCAAGGGCGGGGGTGGGCGTGGCAAAAATATTTTTATCCAATCTATTAAATAGGGCAACAGAATTCAACCTGCAAAATTTGGTGATTCTAGCTAAAGGGGTGGGGGAGATACAGACTTTGCCTATTTGTGGGGGCGGGGGTGGGCGTGGCCGAATTTTTTTTTTCCAGATCAATGAAGGATGTGATAAGTAGCCCTTGTGCCAAATTTGGTTACTCTAGCTATAAAACTGTAGAAGACATAGGTTTTTGCGGTTTGTGGGGGAAGGGGTGGGGGTGGGGGGGAGATCTTGACACTTTGTCTGCCTATGGTATATACCAACATGTATACCAAGTTTGGTTGCTCTAGCTTCAAAATTGTGGAAAAAACCTGCGTTCATACAGACAGACGGACAGACAGACGGACAGACGGACAGACGGACATTTCACAAACCCAATATACTCTTTTTTCCTTTTTTTTCAAAAAAGTTAAAAAAAGAGTATAAATATTTGAAAAATTGAAAATTGGAATTGGAAAATTGCTAAAAAAAGAAAATGCAAGCGGAACACATCCACCTAAAAAGCCGAATCAAATTTGACGTCATTGTGAAAAATCGCACACATACGCGTGTATATATACACACACGCACACACACGTACACACGCACTAGTATAAGATTTGTACATGCAAATAAAACAAAATAAATTTCCTCAAGTGTTTTAACAATTAGCACTTCATTTAAGTAACGCTGCGATTGTTGTTGCTGCTGGGCGGCCTTCGCCTTCTCCTTCAATGATATCAAACAAAAAACTCTTATTCACAATGGCCAAATTTCCGCTCTACAACAAAAACAACAACAGCAACAAAAACAAACAATTTACCTTTTTGAAATTAGTGCAAAAGAAGGCAAGTTAAATACATAAATGTTTTAAGCATACAACAACAATTTTCCATTTCTTTATATGCATGTAGAATTATAGAAAAAAAAGGCAGGCAGAATAAAGCACACAAAATATTGAAACAATTTTTTTTAGATATTTCATTTTGTTTTGTTAACAAAAAAGTTGCCAGCGCGCAACAAAGTCAATTGGAATTGGAAATGTGAACATCTATCAGATACCCTATACAAGAAAAAAAATATATATGTAAATTATCTTGAAATAATCGTTAATTTCGATTATCGATTTTACAAAACTACAATCGATATTGGTTCGTTAAATCGTTTTATAATAATAAAAAATACATTTTTTAAGGAAAAACAGTTTATTTTTTTATTTATACAAATATTTTAAATATCGATCAATTTAAAGTTATAAAAAAGTATTTAATATTTGATTAATACAAAACTTATCTTTATATTTTTATATATTTTTATATATTTTTATATATTTTTATATATTTTTATAGTTTTTTATATATTTTTATATATTTTTATATATTTTTATTTATTTTTATATATTTTTATATGTTTTTTAATTATTATTGTATAATGAATTTAACTTGTTCGATTTTTTGTAAAAAATATCGTTGATCGATAATTATAGACTATAATCGTAGCAACTAAAAAAGAGTTTTCATTTCGTAGCTAAAAAGCAGATTCAAGTATGGCTAGCAATAGTTTTTAAGTTTTTATTTAGGTAGGTATTGTTAAGCTTTTTTTTAAGCTTTGCGATGCACAAATTCAAAAAAGGGTTTCTACTTTTGTGTTTGTGTGTAAATTTCAAATAAATACTATCGATAATACTATCGATATACCCGCTTTTAGACAGCTTGACTATTGGGTATGCAAACTAAGATGCGAGAATATTTAAACTAAATATAAATATGTGGCTGGCAAGCGAGCGGTGCGTATTGCATGCATGTGTTTTGACTCAAATTTGGCGCAAAATGTGTGGCAACAACAACAGCAATAGCAGCAACAATAATAAGTACAACAACAACGACAACGAACAGCACGAGCCGCTGCTCTGCTTCTGCTTCTGCGCCTGCCTCGGCCTCTGCCGTTTAACCAACAGCCGTCTCCGGGTCTACCCCAAAGGCGAGCACATTCAACAGCAGCGACTTTTTGACCAAACTTTTTTTCAACAAACGTGAAATTCTTTTCAGCTTTTCAGAATCGCCTCATAGATTTTTCCAATGTGTACGATATTTACCACGGTGAGGTGATATCTATATACATATCAGCAGCATGCCAGCTACCCTTTCGTTTTTTTTTCTTCAGTTTTTCCCATCATTGATCTCTTTTTTTTTTGTTGTTGTTGTTGCTGTTTTGGCGGCATTCTTTTTTATCACACATTGGGCCAAAATAAAATTTCAAAGTAATAAAAGAAAGAAAAACCAACAATTGTAGCTATTGTTCAAGTCGTTTGAGCTATTTGCTCTATTTGCGGCTAGAGGGTACTTTGTATTTGTTGCGTACTCTCGGCACTGATCTTAAATGCTATTTTTATGGCAAAAGCCATAAAACAGTTTTACGCATTTGTATTTGGGTTCAGTCTTAAGAATTTCTTTCTTTGTGCTGCAAAACTTGCGGCAGTTGATAATTGACCCCATCGATACTATTGATGGTTCGAAATATACGAAAACAAACTCAATAAGATGGAAAAACAAAAACAATAAATGATAACAATAGTGAATAGAGATGTTAAACTATCGGCATTGCCGCAATCGATAAACCGTCAAAACTATCGATGGCATTTTACAAATTTGCAAAAATAGATATTATCGATATTATCACAGAAATTCGATAACGAAGCGATAGAAACATCGATAAAAACATAAAACATAAACATTGATATTATCGATATATTTAACAATATGTTCGGTAGGATTATCGATATAATAGATAGGAACTCCGATATTATTGCTAGACTTCCAGATTTATCGATATTAGCGGTAGAATCATGGGTATGATCAATAGCAACATCGATATCATCGATAGTAACATCAATATTATCGATAGCGGCGCCGATATTATCGATAGGATCACAGAAAAAGGAATGTAAATCGATAGGAACATCGACATCGAAAGGATATCGATATTAGCGATAAAACTATCATTCTTAGCGAAAAGAATTTCGATATTATCAACATCATAATTATTGATGAAAACATCGATATTATCGGTAGGAACGATAGTTTGATGTCACTAATTAAGAAACAGCTTATTACAGTAAAAACAGAGTATTTAGTAGTCGAAAGCTTCCGATTGCAGCGATTTTACTCGCTTTTTTTATTATTGTTTTTAAATGTTCTTTACACTCTTTTCGATCACACACATACCATTAAAATAAAAACCATAAAGTGTTTGGCAGTGTTGGGATGTGCTGAGCATAAATGATAATGGATACATTTTTAGAAAAATATTTAAGCTGATATATGTACACCGATATATACAATACAATATACATATAATAATTTTATGAGCTCATGCGCTGATATCAGTGAATGGCCAAAAAAAAAATACAAATGGCCATAAAAAGAATATGTATCTTTTAGCTATGTGTGTTGATGTGCCCAAACTGATAGCTAATAGTTTCTATAATTTTAAACATTAGTACGTTTGCTTGGCTGCACACAGTGGCAACAACAAATACAATAACAAAAATGATCACAAAAGATTGCCCTAGTTTGGGCATGGCGCTGATGTCACGGCACCAAAATGCCCATGACTTTTGTTGTATAAAAATAGAGATTATTAAATGAGCTAAAAGATACTCAAATATCAATTGCACATACACACATACAAAAGTGAGAGTTGCAACTAAAATACAAACAAATGCAAGAACTTTTCATACAAAAACTTAATTTTGAATCGATCATTTCTGTATTCAGTTGGCACACACCGCACTCGTTAAGCCCACTGCTTGCTTGCGTTTCCGCTAAACTTTTTTATTTATTTTTAAAATTATTTTATTTTTTTTAAATTTTTATTTTTTAAAATTTTTAATTTTTAATATTTTTTTTTAATTTTTAATTTTTTTTAATTTTTAATATTTTTTTTAATTTTTATTTTTTTTAATTTTTATTTTTTTTTTATTTTTTTTTATTATTTTTTTTGATTGTTTTTTTTTTTTTATTATTCTTTTGATTGTTTATTTTTTTTTTATTTTTTTTTTAATTGTTTATTTTATTATTTTCTTAATTGTTAATTTTTTTTTTGTCTCATATTTTTTATATTCTTTTTTTATTTATTTCTTTTTATTTTTAAACCAAAAATCATAAATTGAGAGAAATAGTTTTTAATTCAATTTTGGTTTGAATTTTGAACCAAAATATATAGAAATTGATAGAGTAATATTATTTCATTCCAAATTCGTTTTTATTATTAAACCAAAGGCAAAGTTAAATGTTTTTAATCAAATTTTGGCTTAAAATTAATATGAACTAGGTTCCAATAATTTTAAAAATAAACTATTTTGCAATGAAAATTGAATTGAACTCCTTCAAAGTTTTAAATGACTATTTAAAACAATATTTCTTACTGTGTATGTGTATAGATCATAAAACAAGCTGAATCACACACACTTAGCTGTATGGGCGTATATTGTTTTGGCCAACTTCATGCATATACATATACATAGATATATGTACATATGTGCTGTATCTAAATCGTACGGGCGTAGGTAATGTCAACTCAACCCAACAGATATTCAATCTTTGCCAAATAAGTATAAAGTCAATTAACTAAAAACAAAATCGAGCTTTTATTTTCGTTGCTGTTGAAAACCAAAAGTGACAGAGAGAAAATATATTGTTTTAATATTTGCTTTTTTTTTTATTGTCTCATTTTGATAATGTCATCGGCATGTATTACCACTTTTGGTCACAATGGCCACAATGTGACTATTAACCTACTAACTATTTTGCATAAGCCAAAGGCAATATAGGACAGCAATCTGTGGGTTGATCTCAAGTCTATAAATACAATATATAATACTATATATGATTTAATACCTTGAATCTTTGCTCATTTTTAGCTATTTAGTATATCCATTTAATAGGTTTTTATTCTTGGTAATTATATTCTGGAATATAACATTATTGTTTATTACACGATCGTTAAAAAAGCAACAACATTTTCGTATACTACAAATTTACACATTTGAAAATGGTACCTTTTTAAAAGTAATTAGTATGTTTTTTAAAATAAATTGAAATTTTGTATAGTTTCTTTCTCTTTGCCTGCTTCATACACAAACTTAAATACTATTTTTGGTGAAATCTAACTAATAATAAAAACGATAAATACATACAAGTACAGTAAGCCCTCGATGAACGCAAATTTCGGTTGTTGCGAAGGCCAAGGACAAATTTTTTATTGGCCAACAGAAGCTGCTTTCAAACACAGATGACTTTTTTAAACTACATCGAATAAATCGAGACCGTACTGTACTAAAGAAGGCAGCACGTCAATGCTGATGCTGATGTGCAGATTGTGGTTGAAGGTGGAGCAGGAGCAGGAGCGGGATACGATGAAAGGAAGGGGCAAAGTGGCAAACACACAACCTTCGATTGGGTGAAGGGCAGCTACGGTAGTTGACCAAAATAATTGCAAATGAAATTGAAAAAGTAAAAGTGCTAAGCAAACAAAAAACCAGTTAAGAAAAAACCAAAAACAAAAACAAAACAACTTAAAATTCAAAGCGTACCTTAAAGTTTCACAGTTGCATTCATGTGCAAATTAACTTTCAATTAGTTACAACAACATCAACAACAACGACAGCGAAACTATAACAGAATTTTGTATGAGACTCTGCTGCAGGGCAAACTACACAAGCCCCACCATAGCACACAACAAAACTTCCCCTTCCCCCCCCCAAGCAAACCCAAATACCAAGTAACGTTCAACTGCTGCACGACAAGTGCGCCAAGTGCCAAGTCGAAGTCGAAATCGAAGTCGAAATTGAAGTCGAAGCTAAAACTAAAGTCGAAGCCAAAAAACCCGAAGCGATTGTGAATATTGCGCCAAATTTGGGTCATTTGCAAAGGTTGATCGAACGGCAACGGTTCGCCAGTTGAATAAGAAAAAAACAGGGAGAAAAAAACAAAAAGAAAACAAAATTCTAGCGAATTTTGAATGCCCTTACCAACGGTATATAGCTCGATCTGATCGAACTCTCACAAAGAAAACGTTCATGCTTCCTTAATCTATTGCTAGACAACTTTCGCACCCTTCGACACTAGCGTGGTTTGCCGTTCACAGTGATTATATTCTATTCTATATACCGACATGCATACGGACGAAAGCACAGACGGACAGACAGAAATTGCACAAACTCAATAAACTCTTATTTTTTAATGTTTTTTATTTAAAAACATTTTTTTTTTAAAGTACCTGTAAAAATGAAGTAGAATAGGGAATACTAGACTGATCACCTTAGATGGATATATAAAAAAAAACTATTAAAACAACACTAAAGAAAGTCAAACAAACATATTTCAAATGGATCCCAATGCAATCTTCAAAATGTTCTTTTATAATTCGCAATTGGTTTAAGCGTTGTTGAAGTTTATAGAGTATGCAGTACGTACACTTGGAAAAGTTATTGAAACCCGTTAAACAAGTGTATAATACAAACAAAAAGTTTAAGCTACAAAGAACAGTTATCTCTGGCCTCTGCCGAATATTAAATACCCTACCTGAGCTCAACCAAAATCAAACAGTAGAGCATGCCATCAGTTTTGATAAAGTTTTGCCAATCTCTCTAAGGTGTTTTGCTAGTTATATTTAGCCCTGTTTCGAATTCGTATTCCGTTTGAAATTTGCGGAACCGAAATCGCTTGCTGTTCTGAATGCCTGCGGAATGAAAAGTAATTGTCAGATAACACAAGGAAGTCAAAAAACAAGTTCGTAAAATCAATTTTCTAAGAAAAGAACATTTTTCTTATATTCTTTATCATATTTGGAAAAGAACTAGTCAAATTATTCATTAGATTAAAGTCAAATCACATTTATAATATTCAATTGAAAAACTGTCTGTAAAACAGCAACGAAAACGTGAAAGCAAACGTAGCTGTTCTCGATTCAGCGATGTCTACTAGATGACAACTAAATAGACTTTTTACTAAGAAAACTCGGTATCGAAATCGGTTTCGAAAAAGAGAAAACGAAACCATTCCGAACGGAAATCAGAACAGTAATTCTTAAGTTGTTTGTAATTCATTCGTTTTTACTTTTCAAAAACGTACTGAATTCGGAACAGGCCTGTATAACTTTTTGTCTAAAGAAAATTCAGCGATTCAGCGATGAATATTAAATTCTGCGGGACGGGCGGAACGTGGTAATATATTTCTGATTTGGTACGAAATCAAATCCATCTTGAATAGCAGCAAACATTATCTAAACAAGAATATTTTGAGGTCGTAACGTATATTATGGCAAAGTTAAAATGCTCTTTATAAAGGGTATTTAAATCAACAGCGCGACTCGAAATGTTACAAACAATTGTAAATTGTTGTTGCTGTTGTTTCTGCTTCTTGTTGCTGTTGTTGTTCTGTGAGTCATTCGAACAACCCAATAGCAAAGATACTCAAGTGAGTTCAGGCTCAGACTTAAGATCTCTAGAGACACTAAGGGAGAGAGTGAGAAACAGAGGGAGAGAGAGAGACTTGAGATATGCATGAAACAGCCGCCGATCGATGACAATGAACGAGCCATAAATTTATAATTTCTTACTTTCTTTTAATCGGTTTCTGACTTTTTATTTTTTTTTTTGATTTTTGATTTTTGTTTTCCTTGTACATTTTGCTGCTGTTTCTTTGATTTCGTTTTTGTTTTTGTTTCGGACGTTCGTTTGTATGTTGTGTTGTGTTGTGTTGTGTGTGGGTTAAGGCGACTTTAATTCGGGGTTTTTTCTTGTCTTTTGGGAGTTGTTCTGAACGCGCAGTGGACAGTCGATAAGACAATGTAGATAAGTAGTACATGTGTAAGTAAATATGCGGCTATACATATATATGTATGTACATATATATGATATGGCCCTGGCAAAATGATAATACCAATATGCGTCAAGAAAATTATGACCCTGAGTAATAGACTTGCTTCTTCTTTTTCAAATACACACACACACACACACACACCGTCATGCTTACTAATTTCTTTTGGCTTTTTATTTGATAGGTATACTCGTTTTCTAAGTATATATACAAAAATATCGCTCGAGTTTTTTATATGGGCATCAATATCAGCATTTAGCACTTGGCAACTTGTTTGTTTTAACATCCGGTGACGCCGTCATCAAGACACACATAAGGCATATCAATTGTTTTATTATATATTTTTTTAACTTCTATTTTTGCAATTATCAACAGACCAAAAACAAAACAAAACAAAACAAATCAAAAATTATATAAATTGAACAATGCATTCAAAAAACTTTGTTGCCATTAATGTTATGTATATACAAACAAACATATATAAAATTGGCATTGTCAAGGTCGCTGTTGTTAGGATTGCATGCTAGAAAGCGCAAAATAAGGATGGGGTGGGGCCAGAGGGGCATGTAGAGCGGAAGAGAGCTAACGAGATTATATTGACAAATTAGCGCTCATTGAGTCATACTTAAAGTCTGTAAATTTGTCGCTTGACTGGCGAGTTATAAAAACGCAAAACAAAACTATATATTATTTCCGTAATAACCGTCAAAAGCTCTAATTAAATGCTATAAATAAACGTTCAGGCTATTTATTTTTATGCCCTGTTACAAAAAAAAAAAAGAAAAAAAAACAATGCCCTTAAATGTTTCTCCATACGATCTACTATACTCTATGAGTTACATATTCACATTTTGGTAGAGAACGGTATCGAAATTCGGTACCTGAAAAGTATTTTCCTTCCGATTCTGACAACCCCGTGATTTTCAAAAAAATATGGAAGAAAACTTGACTTGAATTGTTATAGAACTTCTCGTGCTCGGCTTTTGAATGTTTGATTCCGCCCGATTCCAAAAAGAGACCCCTCGGGAATTCCGTCCCGTTTGCTTCACAATGTATGATATACAGGCCTGTTCCAAATTCAGATCGTGTTCGAAAAGTAAAAACGAATGAATTCCAAACGACTTGCGAATTAGTGTTCTGATTTCCGCTCGGAATGGTTTCGTTTTCTCTTTTTCGAAACCGATTTCGAAACCGAGTGCTCTTAGTAATAAGTCATCTAGTAGGCATTGCTGAATCGAGAACAGCTACGTTTGCTTTCACGTTTTCGTTGCTGTTTTACAGACAGTTTATCAATTGAATATTATAAATGTGATTTGACTTTAATCTAATGAATAATTTGACTAATTCTTTTCCAAATATGATAAAGAATGTAAGAAAAATGTTCTCTTAGAAAATTGAGTTTAAGAATTTGTTTATTGACTTTCTTGCGTAATGTGAGAATTACTTTACATTCCGCAGGCAAAAAAGTAAAACTTTTGAGTATTTCAGAACAGCAAGCAATTTCGGTTCCGCAAATTTGAAACGGAATACGAATTCAGAACAGGCCTGATATTTATACAATCTGTGTTTACACTAGTTGAGAGCCATGAACACACATAAAGTGAACATTGCTATACTCGTCGAAGCTTATTTTTGTGTCAAAGTGAAACTTTCGAAGTTTAGGTGCATAATTTTGAAAAAGAATCATGCGCTTTCTAGTATTTCTTAATGCCAGCCAGCAAATCAATGCCGCTCAATTATTAAGTATGACTAGTAAATAATTATAATCGTAAGCCTTGAAAACCAAGCTGTGCATTGTTTTTTCAAATTCTCAGACTTGAGAAACTTGAGTTTGCAGCTGTATTATTTCTCACTCTAAACAAATTTGTTGTTATAAACAACAAAGAGTTGTGTTTATATATCGATTAATTAAACATCATTTTTAATGAATTTCTTTCTTTGTATTCCAGGTAAGCTGATGTCAAACGTATTAGATGCAGAATATAAGCAAGTATTTTATTATAGTTAACTTGGCTAACTTACAAAACACTTTCAACTTTATTCTGTTCAAGATTTATTAATTTGATAGATTTAAAAAAAAAAAACTATTTGAAATGTTGCAAGTTTGTTGTTTGGTTGGGTTTATTTGTTTTTCTTGACATTTGACTGAGTTTTGCTATTGAAACTTTGGTTGCAACAGCAACAAGCAAAATAAAAACAAGTAATTAGCATGCCACATGTCCGCCCAAGTGTGTGTGTGTGTGTGTGTTGTAGTTGTAGTTGTTGTGTGTAAGTGTGTGTCTATTGCCAAGACAAATACTACAAAAGATCAACAGGTTGTCAGTCAAGTGTTTGCCATTGCCTCACTTTGTCTCTGTTTATTTTTGTACTATAGGTCTCTCTCTCTCTCTCTCTCTTCTTCTTTCGCTCTCTAACTATTTCTCTATTTCATCCCATTCTCTACCTGTTTGCTTAGCAAATTACAACTTTTTAATATAAATAAATTATAAATTAAATGCACAAACAAAGTGTGGCTATTTATAAGAATATATTAAACCAGATATTAAAAACAAGTAAAAGTGCTCCAGTCGTAATTACTCAACTGCCAGATACCCTACATATGCAGTTTATTACTCACAAATAAGAAAAAAAAAGTATATTTATGCAGTTCATTGTTTAACGACTGAACGATTCAGATTTGATATGCATAAATTAGACCTGTAAATGAGTGATTCATTTTTGATTTGAATCTGAGAATCTTTCAGACATTGAACAATTTGAAATTTGAATTCATTCATTTGATGAAAATGTGATTTGATGAAAATGTGATTTGAATTTAAAGTTGATTTCATCAAATATGTATAAGTCTTTAAGACTTGAAACAAATTTCAATACAATTTGTTTTTAAAGTAAAAATTCAAAATCAAATTTCAACACAGTTCATTTTTAAAGTAAAGGGTCTAATGTCATAATTAAAGAAGACTTTTTGTGACTTGAAACAAATTTCAATTCAAATCACTTTTTTAAATTGAATGAAATCCACTTTAAATTAATTTTACATTTTTTTTTTATATTATTTTATATTTTAATGTTTATATTTTAATGATTTATTTTATATTTTAATGATTTATTTTATATTTTAATGTTATTATTTTATTGTTTATTTCATTATTATATTTATTTTTTTTTAATTTTCTATTTTTTTGTTTCTTATTTTCTATTTTATTTTAATTTTCTATATTTTTTTTTATATTTTTTTTTTAATTTTCCATATTTTTTTTTTATATCTTTTTTCCTACACTTAAACGAGTTAACACTTACATTTCCAATTTAATCAAATCCCTTCTCTTATGCATTTCATGTGCACAGGGTATCAAAAGTACAACAAAATAGAATTTTAAATAAATATTTTATTATATACAAAGCTTATAAATATGTATCTATATCTATTTTATATAAATATATATGCATATGTTTGTATGTGCATAGTAAAGCTGTCTTGGTTGGGCGTCTCTTGTTGACTTTATCAGCGTTCGCATTGCGTTCAAGTTGCGTTTTCATTCTGTTGTTGATGTTGCTGTCGTTGTTGTTATTTGTTTGTTTGTTTGTTTGTTTATTTATCTGCGTAATGCGACTCGCTGTCGGAATGCCAAGAAAAGATCTGACAGTACAAAAAAAAAAAACGAAACAATAAGAAAATCAGTGAAAAGCACGCGCACCATGCCTTTATTTTATGTATGAACTTTTCTCTGACCATCAAAAGTGCAAAGAATCAAAATGAAATTTAGGAATGAAAGTGGCGAAGCTTAAGAAATTTAGGATTTGAACTGTAATAAACAATCGATTTTTGACTACGAAATGCGTAATCAATAAATATATATCATCGGTTTTTTTTACAAAACATCGAACAAAATAAGTAGAAAGAAAGAAAACCATATTTTAGTTTTCTTTTTCTTTAAATTTTATTTAAATAATATTACACATTAAACATATCGATTAATTCTATGCGATTAATCGAACCACCATAGATTAAAATTTTGTAAATTTGATTATGGAGCTAATCGATTGTTTTATAATTGCATTGTCATTGCACTGTCTAAATTCTTCTCGAGACAAACAATCCAAACGATCCTTACATAGCAACTACTTTCATGTCTACAATATAAATTCCAGACATTATTGCGCGTTGTGTTGCATGCAAATGATGCGAATGAAGCTTCGGTAGAAAGGAATGAATTCCAGTCTCAGTGCCAGCTACAGACTACAAACTACATACAAGAGTTATAAATACTATATATTATACATATACATATACATATACATATATATGCATATATATTGCACATTTGTATGTCTAACTGTCATTTAAATACAAATAGACGAGTATACTATATATCAAAGTGAATACGTGTTTGCTTGCATATATGGTCTATAATGGCGTCTATTGAATCGATCAGATTAAAGACAGTGTTTTAGCTATATAATTCAAAACTTTTTTTTGAGATCTAGCCGTATATTTATATATTTAATTTAGAGGTTGCTTCAAAAGCCTCTTGCCTTTTTGAATAATTCGAAATGCATCTAAATTTCAAAACTAGCTGAGTTTTGTGCGTTTCGCTTTCTCATGTTCACAAGTCTTTAAAAAACATAAACTGTGGCAAGGCTTCTTTGAAAAGCATTAATAAATCAGCAATGCAGCTGGCAATGCTGGTTATATGTTGCCAGACTGTTAATTCAACAGCTGACTGTTGTTTTTTGGTCAAGAGGAGAATAAGCAAAATCCCAATAAATTCTGGATTTGTGGCAATTTAAAAAAGATATTCTCCTCAAAAGATATAAGCTTGCTGTTTTGTGTTGCTTTGACTATCGAAACCTTTATATAAAATCAATGTTTCCTTATGTTTCAAAATAATTTGAATGACTTTTATACTTTAATACATATATTCGAGGGGACATTCCGTGTACATCTGTATCTTCAGCAATATCTTCAAGTTACTATATGCATAGAAAGCTCGTCTACTATTTTACATAGTATTTTTTTTTTTTTTAAATTTTTTTTGTTTATTTTTTAAAATTTATTTTTGTTTATTTTTTTTATTTATTTTTGTTTATTTTTTTTATTTATTTTTAATTTTTATTTTTTATTTATTTTTATTATACTCTTTTTTAATTTTTTTTATAAAAAAAGAAAAAAGAGTATATTGGGTTTGTGAAATGTCTTTTGTTTATTTTTATTTTTTTATTTTTTTTAATTTTTATTTTTTATTTATTTTAATTATACTTTTTTTTAATTTTTTTTTATAAAAAAAGAAAAAAGAGTATATTGGGTTTGTGAAATGTCCGTCTGTCCGTCCGTCTGGCCATCCGTCTGTCCGTATGAACGCAGGTTTTTTCCACAGTTTTGAAGCTAGAGCAACCAAACTTGGTATACATGTTGGTATATACCATAGGCAGACAAAGTGTCAAGATTTTGACCAAAAATACAATTGCCACGCCCACTTCTGACTCCGCAAAGAGGCTAAAAAAGAGTATATCGCAGTCGGGTGCATCCGACTGCAACGTTCTTACTTGTTTTTTTTTTTTATTTTTTATTTATTTTTATTTTTTATTTTTTATTTATTTTTTTATTTTAACAATAATTTTTCAGTGTTACCATATAAGGACATGTACATGTGTACATAAGGTGGCAACGCTGCCATATATATATATACATGAACATGCGAATGCTATTAAGGTGGCAACGCTGCAATATGAAGTAAACGAACTTGTAACTCATGAGGATGAAGTAAATTGCAACAAAATGCAGCTAGTTGTAAAAACGTGAACATGCGTTATTCAAATTCAGTAAATCCATGTAGATATGCAAACGCAGCAACATGAGAAAATGGTTCTAAATCTGATCAAAGTTGGACTATAATTAACTGAATTTTTTAGTGTAGCTTGACAAGTTTGTATTATGCATAGAATATCAACTTAGTAAAGATGTACTTTTTCTTATTTGAAATAACTTTGATAAATATTTGAATACTATAACATAAGAGCTGATCAAAAATGGAGTTTTTGTATAAAGAGAAGCAATTGAATTAAATATTGTTCGTAAAGTATTTGGCATTCGATAGGGCTGAATGGGTTTTTGGTTTGAAAGGAAGGTAGGGAGGGGGAGGGGCAAGTTGCAAGTAGTTGGCTGATTGAGTAAGTTGGCTAACTGGCAGGCTTCAATTAATTTTGTTGGCTTGAAAGCCAGAAAGCTTTTACGCAATTATTGTTTTAATTGATTTTGATTTTGACGTTGTTGCGTTTACATTGCTTGCATTGCTGCCTGCATTTGTTTTCCTGTTTGAAAATTACAAGCTCATTTTCATTTACATTTTACCACTTACCATTAACAATTTCTTTTTGCTTTGTTGTATTGGTTGTTGTTGCTGACTTTACACAACAGGTAAAAGCATTGCGAATGTTGCTGTCCGTCTGAACACAGCAACATGTTGCATGTTGCAAGCGCCGGCCGCAACATTTGCCTGGCTTACGTGCGTCGAAATTTTCGTGGCAAGCAATTTAAAGTTCAATGTACAACAACAATTGCAAAACTAAAACTGTGTGTGTTATGTGGCCAAGACTCTGTGTGTGGTGTTGTTGTTGTTTTTGCGTGTCTTTGTATTTGTTTTTAAGTATCTCTCGCCTGAGTATCTGCATTTGTATTTGTGTTTGTTGTGTGACGTTGTCGTGTGAGTTGCAATTGTTAATTAAAATGCAACAACAGCAGCAGCAGCAGCAGCAGCAGCAACAACAACAACAGCGAACAATAGAAAACATTGGACAATTTCCCACACGACGTCAATAAAAAGGGCGCTTAAGGGGCGGGGCAAGTTGTAAGGTGTAAGCACAAATGCACTAAGAAAAAAAAAAACAAAATCTTAATTGATAAAAATCAAAAAATATTTGACTTAATCAAATTATGAAAGTAAGAATATACATATATATTCCTTAAAATCAAAAATGCATCTTTAATCATGTTTAACCAAAATTTTATTTAATTAGACGATTGCAGCCTAATGGGCAGGCATTCTATTCTGAAATACAACACCTCGGGTTCGATTCCCAGTCAAGAAAATCTTGACTTTAGTATATATCAACATGTATACCAAGTTTGGTTGCTCTAGCATCAAAACTGTGGAAAAAACTGAGTTCATACGGACGGACAGACGGACAACACACATTTCACAAAACCAATATACCCCTTTTTTTCAAAGAAATTAAAAAACAGTACAAGTACAATACAATTTGGCTCAGTGTAAACATAATAAGTGAAGACGACAACTCACGCACCCAAATACACTGCCCTCTTTCCTCAGGTGTGCTCCTCACCTGTTTCTCTGTACTCTGTACCCTTTACTCTGTTGTGCTCTCGCCCTAATAGCAATTGGCATGCAAAAAAAAAAAAAAAATGAGCAATTAATTTTGCAACATGTCTGTCCAACGGGGATTGTCTCATTGTCTGCGTGTGTCTGTAACTTTATTAACTGGATTTCAAATGGCAATGGAAATGCAAATAAGTTAGTTGGAGGACACAGCTAGGGACGGTCATCTTTGATGCGCTGTAAAAAAAAACCAAATAAAAGTAACCTTTAACTTGAAAACAATTGCTACAGACTTTGAAAATTGTTAAACTTTTTGTATATATAAGCAATTATTTGTAGAAAAATGGTTTTCGAATTCCCATGAGAAGTGAAACAAAAAGATTTTTTCATCTTATAATGAAGCTTTTGGCTTACATTAAACAAAATTAAAATAAACTAACTAAGCGTAAATTATAGCCAAAATATATAGCCAAAACATATAGCCAAAACATCTAGTCAAAACATACAGCTGCCATAGGAAAGATCGTTCGAAAATTTAGTTTTTTAAACCTACTAACTCTGACTTTTAGTATGATATATGCATTTTGACAAAATTTCAATCTAAATCGGACAACAATCGGTTCAAAAATGAGTTTTTGTATGACAAACGTTTTTGTTTACAATATATTTGAACTAATCTCGCTTGCACTCAAGTTTATTATGTTAAGTTTTATCAAAATCAAGCTGTCATAAGAAAAATTGGTGGAAAATTAAGTTTTTTTTTCTGAAAATTTACCGTATGCGAAAAATTTCATCGATCTCCGTACTAAGATTAAGGGTATAATCTTTTACTTTCTTCTTTTGAATTCATGTTGACTAATTTTATTAAAATCGAGCGACTGTATCTTTTATTTTTTATATGAAAAAATATTCCCCAAGTGTTTACATATATCTTGTTTTTTCTTTCCCATCACGAAATCAGACCAAATCTTAAACATTTGTTAAGTTTTAAGCTAGAGTTGGGTTACTAATAAACAAATTCATTTTCATTTCTGGTGTCCTCAAGTTTGCCTTTGCCAAAACAGTTTTTTTTTTTGGTTTAATAAAGCATTATTTGATTTGTTTTTTTGTCTTCTTCCTTTTGACATGATTACGCTCTAATTGAGCCATAAACCTTGGCTGCTGTTCATTCGTTCTTTCAACAGTTTGTGCCATGATCGCCAAAGGCCGCTAATTGCAAAAAAAAAAAAAAACTAATACTAATGCAGAACAAACTTTAAAAAAGTAATGAAAAATTAATTTGTTAAAATGAGCACACCAAATGCAATCGAAATAATTATGACAATAAGCAAAAAAAAAAAAAAAAAAACAAAAAAAACAGAAAAGAAAAAACCACAATAGTATCAAAAACAACAAAGAAGAATGCAGCAGCGTTTAGCTATTGAGATACTTAGATACAGATACAGATACATTCAAAGTAGTTGAACTGTCTGATTGGTGGGACAGACAGACAGACGGATAGACAAACGGATGGACAGAACGATGGCATTAGAGCTGCTAATGATCATAATGATGTTTCGTCTTCTTCTACTTAAATGGTGAGGTGCAGATGAGATGAACTCAGTTGAATTGAGTTGCGATGAGACGTATCTATCGGCGACGCATTGCCATTTGTGGCAGCTACTTATGCGTGTCATGTGGCAATTATGAATGAAAATGGCCGACTAATTGCGAAGTGAAATAGTCAAGCGATAAAACAGCAAGATGATGAAGAAAAACGCGGCAAAAAAAAGAAAAGACAAAAAAAAAAGTATCTGCAAGATGCGTGTAACAAAATACGAATGCGGCTAGGTGCCAGTGGCAGGGGGAGAGGGAGAGGATTGGCCGAGTTTGTTCAAGGCGGAGGGGGGAGCGCGGAGAGTTCAGTGCGGTCATGTGTGCAAATGTCAAAGTGCCGCGCGACCCGTCAATGCAGCCAAACTCAACGTTGACGTCGCTGTCGCCGTCGACGTTGACGTTGACGTTGACGTCGAGAAAGCCAACGGGCGAATAAAAAGCGCAAGTTAATTTTATGCGGCTCGCATATTTTTTTTGTTTTTTTTCTTTCTTTCTTTTATATCTTTTTGTTGTTGTTTTTTTTAGTTACATTTTATAAAGTTTGTTGGTTTTTTTTTTGTTTGCTGCTGCTGCTCTTTGTTTAATATTCAAATTAGGCGCTAAAAAATAAAAAAAAAAAGCCAATGGACATGAAGTCATACAACAACAAACAATTAACCATAAACTTGTGTGTAATATTTTCACTTTTATTTGTGTGCTTTATGTGCTTCTTCTTTTTATACACTTGCTTGCAGCGGGTATAATAATTTGTACACAAAACGTGTAACAGCAAAATGGCTACGCTGATTTTATAAAATATATATATTTGTGTATATTTATGACCAAAATCAATAAGCTACTCTTTTTTTTCGAACTCTCGCATAAGTTTGGACGTTGCAAGATGAAAGTGCAAGAATTGCATTGTCTAAACACCGCTTTAGGCCTGGCCTTCTGTCTTTAAACTTTTCATGTGTATTGAACACATATGTAATTGATATTGTAAATTCAAAAAAAAAAATATGCATAAATAGGCGCATTTTGGAATTTACAAATTAACTAGAGCTTTAATTTAGTATATGAAAACTAATCTCATCGATTTGGAGCAATCCGTCAAAATTTGTTATTTTACATACTTTTTTTTTTGTTTCTTTTTTATATTTGTTATAAATTTATTTATTTTTTGTTTCTAAACTATTACTTTTTGTTTTTTTTTTATTTGTTTCTAATTTTATCTATTTGTTGTTTCTTAATTTATTTATTTTATGTTTCTAATTTTTTAATCTAAGTTTTTTTGTTTCTAAATTAATTTTTTATTTCTTTTGTTTTTTCTTTTCTTTTATTATTTTTTATTTTATTTTACTTATTTTTTATTTTATTTTTTATTTTATTTTTTATTTTATTTTACTTATTTTTTTTATTTATTTTTTAAATTTTTTTTTAAATTTTATTTTTTTTTATTAATTTTTTAATTTTATTTATTTATTTTTATTTTTTATTGGATTCGAATTTATTTATTTTTTTCTATATTCATTTGACATTGACATTGGTGCCCAAGAAAAGAAGTAGCAAACAACTTTACAAAAAACGTATAGCTAACTCCAATTGAATATGAAACAATTAAAACAAGTTGCATTCAACACATACAAAGTTAAATAAATGTAACTACATATGTATAAAATGTTAGTTAGATAGTACTACAAATATTGCATTCAATTGCTATTCCCAATACCATTTGCAGTTCCAACAAGCTCCTCCCTGCTGCCTGCTGCCAGCTGCCAGACCGATTTGATGCGATTCGCAGTGCCATTTATTACATTGTAATCGAAAACGGTTTTCCACATTGGCGCATTTAACAAGCAGTTAACATACATATAAATGGATGTATATGTGTACATATGTATGTACATACATTGTACATATGTATATGAAAAGGTGCAGATAGTAACTACATAAACATAAACTGGGGAACTGCCCGCTTCATTGGTTGCACGGTGGATGGGGTAGATGGTTGTGGTATTGGCTAGTCGTAGAGCTGATAAAATAACGATAGTTTTAGTAGCTATCGATACTATGGCAGTAACTTATCGAATTGCTAATTAAAAGTAAAAGTTTATAAATATGTAACAATTGTATCGTATATAGAAAATGAATTACTGCATATATCAATTTACTCGAAAAAAATAAGTATTTCAAAAATAGTTGGTGAAGTATTTGATAAAGTATACCAAAAAATTGTCGATTAAGTTTTTTTTAATTTCAAAAAGTAACAAAAATGGATAATATCAAAAGTATGCCTAGTGAATTTATCTTAGAATCGTTTGTTGTTTATAAGGAATATCGATGTGTGTTAACAAAAAACTATCGATTGTGATAACGATTATTATAAAATTAATACTATCGGTATTTTGTCAATAAATATCAAGGCTTTTATACCAATGCCGTCGGTATTTTGTCAATAACAATAATAACAAACTAAAATTAACACTAAAAAACTATCGATTTCGATAACGATTTCAAATGAATACTATCGATTTGTTGTCAATAGCACTACAAACAATGTATCAACGCTTTGACGCAAACACTTTCGATGTTTTGCCAACAAATATCAAAACAAATTGAATACTAAAACACAAAAACTTGACATTAGCAATACTATCGATAGTGCCATCGATATGTTTTCGGCTCTGATGGTTAGGGTAGAGTAAAATCAAGTAAAATAGGGTTGGGTGGGGCAGCATTGGACTTGACATTTGCTTCAAAATGAATCGGACGCTTGATTTCGCTTGCAGTTTTAGATATATATATATATACTATATATATTTTACGCAATATGACTCTGGTTGTGGCAATGTCAATGGCTGCTGTTTTGCCTGGGTCATTGGCAGCAGTAACATTTGTTGTTAACTCTCCGTTAGAGTCGTTGGCCATTTTGCCATGCATGACCTAATCCGCACTCCATTATTTGCCATAATTGTCAACAGCTTTTATTGCACATGGACTCCAAAAACCGTGCCCCAAAACCCATTGAGAGATATACATACATACTACATGACATATTTTAATTGAGTTTGAGCATAGAAAGACAACAAGAGAGGTCTGCGTGTGTGTGTGTGTGTGTGTGTGTGTTGTCGACCTACGCCCAACTGTAAGTGCTCGCATAATATAAACCACATAGAAGTGCACTTCAGCATCGTCATCACCATTCATCCTCATCACCAATATTAACATCATCATAGTCATTGTCATTTTCATCGTCATCGTCATCGTCAAGTCAACGTCTTCAGTGTCTGCCCCCAATCAACTTGGTGCTGTATATTTAATTTCTGTGCTTTTATTCTCTTCTTATAGTTGTTGTTGTAGTTGTTGTTGTTTCCATGCCGTCTTACGACTAACTGCTTGCCTGCCAGTCTGCCTACACCTTCAACCTCCAGTTCATAACGGAAACAGGCAATAATATACAATACTACTACAATACTGGTAGTTCAAAAGCTAATAATATCAACAAGCCCATCCATCCAACACACACTGCACTTTGAATGCTCTTACAATATTTGTTCAAACTTTGTTTGCTTCGAAACTGAAATGAAATCTTGGTTAGAGAAATATTTTTGTTATTTGTTTTTACCAAATGCAAAAAACTAGATATGTAAAGATTTAAGAAATAATCGATGTTCGATTATACAACATTTAGAGTTGATGTTGCTTTGACAAATCTTTTAAAAAACAACAATTAATCGATGTGCCGAAAACGTAGAGCTTTTAAAATAAGTTTGATGCTGATCGGTTACAAATCAGAAAAGTTGCATGCAACAGTTTTCCGACCATTTTTCGACTTTTCAGGAAAATTTTCTAAAAGTGGTTGGTACATTTTCCGGAAAATTGGTATGTAATGTTTTTACACAGATTTCTGAAAATTAATTTAAGCCCGATCTGATGAAAAACAGATAATTTTCCAAGTTTTCAGGAGGACTTTTCCAAATTTGAAAATAACTTTTTTTATATATTGTTATGTGAAGGCTGGAAAATGAGTCTTCGCCCTTTTTATCACACATTTTCCACGGAACTTCCCGCAAAATATAAAATCAACAGGCCACAATATGAATAAAAAGTACGTTTTAAACGATTTCATGGAATCGTAGCATAAACGTAGTAAATATTGTAGTACTCGATGTTTGTCAAAAGAGTGTACTACTTTGTACTTGCTGCTGCTGCTGTCAGCAGTTGACAGTTAGTGACAGCAGCACATCTCTCTCTTTCTCTTTTCTTTTTCACGCTGCATCTCTTTCTCTTTAGTTTATGTGTGTGTGTGTGTGTGTGTGTGTGTGTGTGTGTGTGTGTGTGTGTGTATGTGTCACTCTTGACTGTCACTAAGTCTGACACTGATGACGAGATGCCAGCAACAGTCGCCTGCAAAAACTCTCTCAAACCAACAACAGACAACAACAATAACAACAACAACGAAATGGAACAGAAAGTGGATCAACATTAACCTTTTGGGCCCGTGGGCAGCGTCTGACGACGCTGGGACGCTGCTGGCGTCATTGACAGTGCAATGGCAATTACAGAAATTAAGTAGCCGCCAAGTCGGCCAATGTATTTATCCGGAACCAATAAATAACACGTATACGCCCCATCGCCAGCCAAAGACAGAGCACATCTATACATAAAATACCAGAACAAACATACATACATACATACAAAACATATATATACATACATATATATATATATTTGCATGTTTATACTTGGAAAGCGCAATTAAGAAAATATTGTGCTACTTAATTTGCCTGATTTAATTTACAATTAGTTTTATAAAACAAAAAGGGTTACTTGCGGCAAATTTGTAACTTTCAACTACAATTTAGGTGTTTACTAAAAGTATTGGAAAGTTTTGTATACGTTTTGTTTGTTTGCATAGGCCATAAATGGACTTTAAATAGCTTTTTAGATAACATCTTCGATTAGCAAGTCATAATCGGAGTGCTAATGAATGGTGATAAAAAATGTAGCTTGTATTTGGATTTTTTTTTAATTTTTATACTCTGTTTTCCTAAATGAAAAAAAGAGTATATTGGGTTTGTGAAATGTTTGTCCGTCCGTCCGTCTGTATGAACGCTTGTTATACTCCTTTTTTAATTTTTTTGTCTGTCTGTCCGTCTGTCTGTATGAACGTAGCTTTTTCCACAGTTTTGAAGCTAGAGCAACCAAACTTGGTATATGGTTGAATTCTGTTGCCCTATTAAATAGATTGGATAAAAATAATTTTGCCACGCCCACTTCTGACACTGCAAAGAGGCGAAGAAACAGTATATCGCAGTCGAATAATGAACCTAATTATCGATTTTATTGTTTTAATTGATGGAGTCTAACTGTCGTTTGTTCAAGATTGTTTCTCGTTCATTTAATTTGTATTTTCGTTCGTTTAAGTTCACTTCTCGTTCGTTTAAGTTTCATTCTCGTTCTTTTGCAACCGCTAAGGCTACAAACAAATGAAGAACTGGTTCGTTTAACCAAAAAGCAGCGACTACATTTTCTCAACTTCAATTAACAATTTATCTGTCTACAGTTTCAGTTCCTCAGTCTTTAATAACTAAATCAATGAACTCTGGATTACACAGCTCGAAGTGAATTTTTGCTCGTCGTATCAAGTATGAACTTCTAATAGCCAATTTAGAGACTTGCTGCACTTTGTCTCGTATCTTTCAATTAGAATCTCAACTGCATGTTTCGATTTGGTCTTTTTTTTATTTTTTTTTTTTGGTAAATTTTATTTTTTTTGTATTTTTGGCTTGGCCTTTGTCGGTTACAAGTTACAAGTTCTTGCGGCTTGTGGGTCACAACATCGTGCCGTACTTAATTAGGTCTAATTAGCTATGCCCCTCCTCCTTTCCTCTATGTCTCCCCCTTCCAATCCCAATCCCTTTGCTCGATCTCAACGCTTGGCCTGGATTGGAGGTAGTAGCCGAAACCAATTAGAGCAGAGCTTAACAATTTTCAGCAATTGAACTGAACGCGGGCTATTGCTGGCTTGACGCTTAATAGGTAAATCCAATTAAAAGTTCTTAAAAACTACAACAACAACAACAACAACAGAAAGAGAACAGCAGCAACAACAACAAAAAACAGCACCTGCTACAAAGACGGTGCTGCAGCAAAATGAAAAGTTCATTTAATTTGGCTGCACTATAAAGTACACAAATCTACACACATATACACACACACACACACACACACACACAAACACACACACACATACACATACACATACATATGATTAGAGAGCAAATTGTATGATGAACCCAAAAATTACCGCTAATGTAAGTAGATTACAAGAGAACCGTTGTGTCTTCAGTTCTTTCATAATAATAATTATAGAAAGACGCAGGCAGCACTATAGTCGATTGGGCACGACTTGCAGATACCCTGTAAGAAGTTTAAAGCAAAATGTTGAACAGTTGTTTGTTAACATTTGTAGAACTTTAAAAGAACTTTAAAATTAAAATATCGTTCGATAGTTTTTGATTACACGTTTTCGGTAATACTTTTGATAGTTGAGCTAAAAATGAGAGGTATACTAATATATTTCATATTTAGCAAAATATATAGCAAAAAATTACACAATTGTAAATGTAAATAGTATTTAAGTTCGATAACTCTAGTTCTCTACACGATAAATAATCGGCTCTGTGCAATACTCGATAGTTACAAGTATTTTTAAGAAAAAAGTGACGGTCACACTCTCTTCTAAGATGACTGAGCGTTAGATTTGAATAAAAATTAAAATATGTTTAAAATAAAAAGGTACCATCGATAAATATCGATACAATCGATTGTGCTACAGTTCTACTACAGTTGTCAAGGTGAAAGATCATTTGGCGTTACCAAAATCTCATTTTTACATTATTCAAAGAAAGATTGTGCTATTTTTCATTGAAATCAACTTTTTCAACTGAAACATTCAGCATGTGTTTCTTAGAAATTGTGTTTTGATGTTTTATCAAAAGTTTTCAAGAAAAACGAGCGTTTTGCCAACTTTTGCATAGATCATTTGTAGAGCTTGATAATACAGTTTTTAGGTACAGTAGACGCTGGCAAATTAGAATCATTTTGTTTTTAAGGTAATTCTAATTTCTGAAAAATTCAAATTTCTGGACAATTTTTGTATTCGAATATAAATCAAAAATGTAGAAAACTTACTTAAAAACAAGAAAGAAATGCTATCTTCTTTCTGCAAGATTCAAATTTCCAAAAATTCTAGTTTGTGATCTTCTACTGTATTTTGAATTTGTACAGGGTATACAAAATTGAGAATAAACGAAGCAAATTCATAATTATGATTACAATGATTAGAAAAATGCTGCTGCTGTTGTTTTGGATGATGTTGTTGTTATTTTGGATAATGTTGTTGTTGCACTGCTGTTGTTGTTTTTGTTGTTGCTGGTGGGCAGTTGCCCAGACATTGGATTCTAACTAATTTTTTGGTGTCAATTTACACGCGTCAATCAAAATCACACGCACACACACGAATGTATATATGTATATATATCAATAATAATAATAAAAAAATAAAATAAATAAAAAGCAACAAAACAAACATAAATCAAATGTAGGCTACAATTTTACAAGCGCCGACAAGACACAGACACAGACACAAACACAGAGACAGTCATCATAATAATAGTATTATACCGGGAGCAATGACATATGGACATCATGCTGGGCACCCCCCTCCTCTCGTAGCCCCACGCCCATGCGTTTCAGCCCCTACTCCACTGCGCAAGCCCAATACGTTTCAATGTCTGTCCATTTGTCTAAACTGTCCGTCTGTCCGTATGTCTGCCTGTCTGTCTTAACTGTCGCTCTTTCACTCTGCGCCTAGCCAAAGAAGTGACAAGTTATTTTCGTTTATTATTTTGACATGTTGTGCACTTGTGATTTACACACTCGCACACACACACACACACACACACACACGCACGCTGATGAATGCCGGCAAACGGAATCTAAAGATAGTCTTCATTTGGCCGAAACATTCAAGCAAAATATCTTAAACAGAAGTTCAATGAAACTTTACTACAATTGTTATTATACCCTGTAACTATAAGATTTGTGTGCATATACGGTATACCGAACTAGTGTAAAAGCTCGTATGTAACAAGTCCCAAGAGATATATATGCGCGTTAAATACGATTTTTGATCACGAGAAGCTGATCTTGATTATTTGGTTTATACGTCTATTCACATCGATAAAAAATTAGAACCAAAATTTGGTGCATAAAAAGTATCGATAGTGCTCATTATCAATACTAGCAAAAGTTTTAATTATAAAATTTAAGTATTTTTGTAAATCTTGATTTGGAGAATCCAAAATATAAACCAAAAAGCGCCATGAATGAAAGACTTTCGAAAGTAGAACTAAACAATCAATTGGTGACTATTGAAATATCGATAGTAGAACTAATCAATCAATTGGTGACAGTTAAAATATCGATAGTAAAACTAAACAATCAATTGGTGACTATTAAAATATCGATACTAGAATTAAACAATCGATTGGTGACTATTGAAATATTGATTGTAGAATTAAACCATCAATTGTTGACTATTGAAATATCGATAGTACAATTAAACAACCAATTGGTGACTATTGAAATATCGATAGTAAAACTAAACAACCAATTGGTGACTATTGAAATATCGATAGTTTTTGTCAGCACTTTCAGCAACAATTTCAAATTTAGGCTTTCCAAAAACCATAAATCAAGTTTATCTAAAATGATACTGGGTATCTTCTAGTCGATATACATTTTACTACAGCATACTGCTTGTTCTTGTTTTCGCTGTTAGTGTCATTGCGTTTGTGTTTGCTTTTGTTATTGTTGTTTTAGCTGCTGCTACTGTTCTTGTTATATCTATGAAATTGGAGACTGTGTGTGGGTTTTAAATTAGAGGTCTGTGTCTAGAATTATACTTATCGCCATATGTACATATGTGCGATTGCAATCGTATTAGCCAGAGCTAGAGCCGATCGAATAGGCAGATTGTGACTAACTACAGATTACAGGTTTGGTTAATTATGTTTTTTTTTTATGTATTGCACATATGTATGTGTTATCTTCTGGGCGTAACTAAAATCATAGAAATAAATAAATTAAAGACAACAAGTTGCATAAAATGGCATTACCAGTGGTGTCACAGAAATCTTTAGAGATTTTGCATTCGCTCAAGTACTTTAAGATACATATTCTATTATACATACTATACATACAATAAATATTAAAAATTATCTTAATCAATTTTTTGATCAAAAAGAGTAAAAAAAGTGAAAATAAATATAAAACAAAATTATTTCTGTGCGCTCACAACTCTTTAAGCAAAATCTCTACAGATTTCCGTGACACCCCTGTACAAAATGTTATCTAAAGTAGTTTTTTAAAGATCAAACAATTTTCGACTGAAAACTGAATTGATTTCCATGCGGAATATCTTTTTGGTTGCATTGATAATGCATTTGAGTTTTATTAATTGCGAAATCAAATAAAATTGTGGATTTCAGCACAATTTCATCGTGTTATACAACTTTTAAATATTAAAAAAAAAATAACAAATCAGATAATAATTTTGATTAATTTTCAAGTAATTTGAATTGATGTTTGTCAATAAACAGGAATTTTCGAAAACAACAAAAGAATTCCTTTTCGTTATTCTTGCTGAGTTTTCAGTATAATTGTTGTTGTTGTTCTTGTTGTGGATGCTGTTGTTGTGGATGCTGTTGTTGTAAATGCTGTTGTTGTAGATGTTGTTGTTGTAAAGCTCGTTGCGCGTGTTGTGCATTTTTCATAATCACTTTGGCACTGCGGCAACGCCCCTTTTTGCATTAAGGTACCGCTAAAGACATTGTTGTTGTTATTATTATTATTATTATTATTTTTTGTTTCTTGTTTTTGCTGTTATTTTGTTTTAGTGTTCGCTCTCTTTTGTTTTCTTCTTCTATACGTACGATGCATTCGAGGGTAATAAGGAAAGTTATGAGCCTAACTCAGAATTGATTAGCAACAATTTATGTAATTTTCAAGGTCATAATACACGCATTGTATTCCGTTCTTATGTACTTTCTTATATGATTAAAATCTATTGTAATATATTATTAATGCTCGATATTCAATTTTCAGTCACAAAAGTTATTTTGTTACGGTCGAACCCAAAAAAAATAAAACATTCTGTATTTTTGCCATTTTCGAAACTGATCAGCATCAACAGCAGATGTAGCCATGTCCGTCTGTCTGTCTGTCCGTATGAACGCGTCGATCTCGGAGACTATAAGAGCTAGAGACACCAAAGTTGGCATATAGACTCTGTATACCATATATATAATACTACAATACAGACTCCCAAAGCCACAATTTTGAAGATACAGCTTTCATTTTTGGTACACATAAAAGTTGATCAGCTGCGTAACGATCGGATAGCAAACATCAAAATTATGGAAGAATCTATTACCCCCGTATCAGTAGGCAGAAGCAACAGTTTTACAGGCACTGGACAAATTAATTGTGTTGCCGCTGAACTGCTTGATATGCAAGTTGGGAGCAGGGAGTCTCGTAGTCGGGCACACTCGACTAGAGCATTCTTACTTGTTTCTTTGAAAATAACTAATTTTTATTTTAGTTCCTTTCCGTATAAAGGTACTAATCGTTACTTTAGTTCTTCAGCAGTTTAAAGAGCTATTCGTTAAGTTCCTTAAGTTTCTTTAAGGATAAATCAACTAATCGACTAATCCTTTACGTTTAAAATAACTAATCGATTCTTTAGTTCCCTTCTAGGATATAGAAAATAATCGTTTTAAGTTTCTTTAAAACGAACTAGACGTTCGAACCATATTCGAAAATTAACGCAACGAAATAATGGAACTTTAATCGTCGGTATAGCTAAATAGTTAAATTCCAACTTGTTCAGATCGAAATGACACAGCTCTAAAAAATTATAAGTTTTGAAATCTGTGTCGATTCATTGTAAGGATTGCCATCGCTCGATGTGACTAAGCACTTTTTAAACAGCCCTCGTTGGGTGCGTGTGTCTGCATCTCTCTCTCTCTCTGTATGTGTGCGTGTGTGTGTGTGTATTTTGTTGTGCATTCCATAAAACGCTGCGTGGCGTTTGACAAATGACAATGACGGTTGACGTTGGACTTGGCTGGCGTTGCAGAAAGTTGGGCCCAGCCCGAGGGCGGCTGCACTTTCGCAATGACTACGCTAACAGTCGGAGACAGCAGCAGAGGCAGAGGCAGCAGCAGCAGCAGCAAAGAAAAAGAGTTAAAGGCAGAGGCTGGCTAACGGTTTGTCAGACGACGGCAACAACAATGACGACGACGACGCAGCGATGCGTTAAGCAGCCGCAAAAAAAAAAAGAAAACAAAGGCAAGGAGCAAAGCAAAGCAAAACATACAAAAAACGAGTAAAAAATTAAAATCAACAAATAAGCAAAGTGCGCGTAATGCACAGTAAATGCAACCGGCAAAGCGGGTAAAGGGGGGGGGGGGGGAGGGAGGGGGGACATGAGAAAGGGGGTTTGGCAGTTGGTGTTGACTTTAACTGCAAACTCTGACTCTGATCAATTTGCCGGTACATATTTTATGTAGTACATATGTATGTACATACATCCATGCATACATACATACATACATACATACATACATACATACATACATACATACATACATACATACATATATACTTACATACATACACACATATATACATACATACATACATCCATCCATGCATACATTCATACATTCATACATACATACATACATACATACATACATACATACATACATACATACATCCATCCATGCATACATACAGACATACATACATACATACATACATACATACATACATACATACATACATACCTACATACATACAGGCAAAGTAACCTCCTTGACACGAACATTGAAACCATGGCTTAAATCAACGCTCCAATTGATTCGCCATCCACCTTATTTCCCCTATTTGGGTCCCTCGGACTTTTATCTGTTCCCAAACCTCAAAAAATAGCTCATCAACAAAAAGTTATCTCACACGAGGATATCACCGACGCTGTATTTTGCAGATCTTCCGGAGAATTACTTTTTGGACGATGTTGGAAAATAGCTGGAATGAGTGTATCCACCTAAAAGGGGACCACATTGAATAAATTAAAAATAAATTTAAAAACATTTTGTTCATTCCCAAGGAGGTTACTTCTTATCCCAACTATTATATACACCGAATTTAACATGTTTATAATTTAGGTAACCAAAAATAAATATCTGTAAACGTAAAAATTCAATAACAATTCTATAACAATTTTAGTCCAATTTTTCATGTCATAGGACTTCGGGTTGATTTCGGTATTTGCGGGTGGGAAATAAAGCTTTCAGGACGCGCAGAATTGGAGACGGGTTTCTTTCCCAATATCTCAACATTTGCAGCAATTGAGCTTTAAAGCTGCGATAGGACAAAAGTTGTGTTGTTTTCTGAAAAATTGTGGCAACCAAATACAGTAATTGCAAATTGTATAACATTTTTTATAGTTTCATTAACATTGTCATTGAGAACAATCGCTTGAAAACACGCCCTTTATTGTCTTGATTTTGATAACTAATGATTCGATAACTATTGTTATAGCTGTTATTATTTTTAGCATTTGCCTGCTTATCAGCTGATACAGTCACAGATGACGCAAAGTCAAGTTTTATATTTCATTTAATTGCAACAAAGAAAGAACTAATGTTGCACGACCACAATACGCTGTTATTATTAAATAGAACTTTCGATTAGATACAAAAAATAATTGCTATAATAATAACAAGTTTTTAATGTAATATGTACAGTCACTGCGCAATCAGTTAATATGCAATTCTATACATTTCAATGCAATATAAAATATGGATGGATTGATGCAAGTATTAGTATTAGTTAATCAGTTAGTTATGCAAACTAAATTGCAGTTAAGTGATATAGCTAATTAAATGTTGATAAACGAATCGATAGTAATTACGTGGCTTGCTTTATCATATGATAAGTTAATCAAACGTAATGTATTACTAAATATATACTCGTATTATACTATATACTTTCTCTCTACACTAACCAGAAACCCCACCGATTCAATTCACGAACTCTGGACTCACTCTGGATTGGGTGTGTGTGTGTGTGTGTGTGTGTCTCTCTGATTAATGCGCTGAAATTAATGGCCAGACAATAAAAGCAGAAAAAAAGAAGACGAAGAAGAAAAGAAGAAAATTGCATTTAGTTGATGGGCGTGTGTTTAAATAAATAATTTTTCTTTATGATTTGTGTAATTTAAACTGAAATTATGCAATTAATCAAGAGACGCCAGCCCAGAACTTAACTGAGAGCAGCAACTCATCCGTGGATGAGGTCTCTGCTCAGCTGCTGCCTCTGCCTCTGCCTCTGCTCTGATGTCATAAAACTTCCATAAACGAATTAAGCCACTTTGTCAGTTGTTGTTTTTGTTGCTGTCGACCAAGAAGCGTGTGCATCAACATAACGAATAAGCCGCCAACAAAAATACATATAAGCTAAATGTAGGCCAAAATAAGAGAAATGACCTTAGCCATGTCCAAAGATTTGTACCATGCCAAAAAAAAAAACACACTCACACACACGCAAGTGAATGCTGTGAGCGACGCCAACGCCAACTGCGGCTGCGCATGCGCAATTGCTAAAACTGAGGCAGAGACTGCGACAGAGACTGCGACAGAGACTGAAGCAGAGATTGCGGCAGAGACAGGCAGAGACTAAGACAGAGCCTGATTTTTGTTTTCTGACGCGTTCTTTGCGGCATGATACCCTGTGCTTGAACTATAATGGGGTTTAATCAACGCACACACCCGCACTAGAGATAAGAACGGGACGGGAAAGATGGCTGTGGGAAATAAGGCCCCAAAAGAGAAAATGAAATAATGACCAAATTTGGGGTGTTATTTCAGAATGAAACAATACCCCTTTTTCAAAAATTAAATATTGTATATTTCATTGCTTTTTGCCTTATTTTCATTTCGCGGAGCCGAGAAAGATTTTGAAAACAGCGGGACGGGATAAAATCTACATTTTTATAATAATTATCATTTTGTTTTATGAACAAATATGCTTGATTAGGAAAATAACCGTAAATAGCTAAAAGCTAATTAAAATATGAATGAAATGAATTCAATTGTTAAAAGCTGACAAAAAATATGCTTTTTTGAGGGTAAACATTTCCAATGGGATCAGGACGGACAAACGTTTTTCCTGAATTGGGACGGACGGGAATGGACAAACAATATTTGATTCGGAACGGAACGGAATTGAATTTCCTTTGCCGTTCCCAACCAATAATTGAAAATGTATAGACGTTTTTCATATCGATAGCTATTTAGTCGAGCTCTAATCGATATGTTTACAAATTTTACTAAACTGTACTGTTTGCAACAAAACTTAATTATAACACAAACAAAAATAGACTTACTTTATATCGAAAGTAACAGTTGTGGCTTGATCTAATCCATTGATATTTGTTTTAAGAGTACCTACAATTATTCAAAAATGATATTTTAACTTTTTTGCGACTCGAAGCAATTGTATAATAGTGGGACTCGAATGATTATTGAACGATTTTGGGACTCAAATGATTTTCGAATTCGAATTAGTTTAACCATAATGTAGATCAAATAAAGTATAAAGCTTCTCGGAAATCTTTTAGTTATTATCGAACTATAATATGTTGAGTATAGGGAATTTTGAAGTCGAAACTACTGAATTCATATTGGAATTTTTCATTTTTTTTTAAAAGAATCTTTTTTTTTGGTTTTTGTTTTTGCTTATTGTGAGTGTCTTTCTTGCCATCTTATTCTTTTGTTTTTTTTTATGCTGTGTTTTTGGATATGCTAAAATCTGGAATTTAATGTGCATGTGTGTGTGTATGTGTTTGATTATGTGTATGTGTGTGTGCGATCCTGACCCATTTAAATACTGAAGCTTTCCTCAACTCAACGCTTAAATTTCAACGTTCCAAGTCGATTGGGGCTTTCAACGGAAGACATTTGTATGCACACTTAATTTGAAGTGACAATTGAATGTGGAAACAATTTGCAATCAACAAGATTGTGAAGAGAATTGAGCTGTTCAGATGTTTTAGTTAAAACAAAATGATCTAATTATAAATTTCTTAAATTTAATAAAGAAAGTTAAGACGCATCATTTCCAATTTCAAATCAAAAGAATACCTCTTCAAGCATACTTTCTAGTTTACACTGAAAATATGTTTCGTAATGAAAATTTCTCGGAAAATTTAACTGATAGATTCAAAATGGTATTTAAACTGCATGAAACATTTGAAATTGTGTATTATGTATTAAGAAGGCAAATGGGAATGGAAATGGAAATGGAAATGGAAATGCCGGCCGGCTAGCAATTAACATACGCATGTGAAACGTATAAATGAAATGATTTTTGGCTAACAAAAATAACGTTAACAGCGAATTAGTATCTAGACAAATTCAGAATAATGTCTGCGAAAAGTGGCAACAAATTGCACAGCAATCAAACAAACCAAAAAAAAATAACTAAAAATCAACAGAAAATTAAGTACAGAAAATAGATATAGTATATATATATATGCATATATCAAAAGTTCATGACAACAGCAACAATAACGCTTGACTGCGCGCGATCTTTCAGCCACAAACTAACAACAAAAAGTAATAAAAAAAAAAAACAACAACAAAATAGATATAAATATAAATATAAATATAGAGAGCTGGCAACTGTTATTGTTTTGTTGTTGTCGTTTTTGCGGTTAACAATGAAATGTGCAACTTACAGTTTGAATTTTCAATGACCTTGAATACATTTACATGACAATACACGTTGAGACTAGATAATAGTTGTAAAAACAAACATATATGTATATGTAAGATTTATCACGGACAAATGTACGCATCGAAATGTGAAAACGATCATAAAAGTTCATAATTATAATCGCTATTAAAAATAATAATAATAAATATGCATGAAGAATGTTTTGCTTGAAACGCTTTTTTGTTTCTTCTTTATCGAAAACGTTCCAAACCATAAAACTTTCACCTACAAATCGAACACTAAATGAATTCGTATAAAGTCTTTAAAGAAAGTTTAGAAGTTTTAATCGTCAGAAGATACAAAAACAAAAAAAAAAAACGAACGAAATATAGAAACGAAAGAGTAGAAAATCAGCAGCTATTCTGAGCTGGGCGGCCCACTCAATTTACTTTATGGCTTATTAAACTTTTTTTTTAATGGCTTTTAATCAAAAGACAAGCTATTAAAAGTTGTGTGCCCATCAAAATTTGACAAGCTATACAATTTGGCCAGCCAGAGTATTACGAGCGATGGATTTATAGTAGCTTAGTGTGGCTTATCAACCAGCTTTAATTGGCCATTCAATTCGCATTGTTTGTACGACTGAAAACCAGGTACATCGTTCTGTTAGTGCATTTTAATGATCTTAGTAATTGTTATCGTGGCACACACCCCCAACATATACATACAATATATCTTCCTGATGATGAACGATCTTATTTTTGCCAAGATATTTGTGTAATTAGAGAAAGTGAAAGTAAGCAATGCCAAGGAATATAATGAGGATTGTAAAAAAGAAAGATAATTACAAAAATCTAAGGTTTATTTTTACTTAGTAAATGTACCTAAGTTTCATAATAACAACAAATAGTGAACAATTCTTTAAATTTGAGAGGTTAAGGATTGGTTTGTAAAAAACAATCGATTAATCGTTTTTGTAACTACGAAATGAGTATTGGAAATTATCGAGCATCGATATTTTACACAAAACAAACAAGATTATTTCACTACAAAAAATGATAAAAGTTTATAAAAAAAAAAATAATAATTTTTGTCTTTGAAATATCTATTATCGATTTTCTTACGATTAACCGACACACCATCGATTCATTCGTTGAATTAATCGATTATTTCAGGATTATTTACGTTGAGGGTAAAAACTCTTGAAAACTGAACGTTATTTTTGTAAAATCAATCATCGCGCTAATCGATTACTTCTTGATTATTTACATACCTAGTTAAGGATTAAAACCCTTGTCAACTTGAAACTTATATTATAATTGCGATACCAAATACCTACCTGCTTAATTATTATATATTTACTTTTTTGCAGTACTTTCCACACGGATGAAACAGTTGGCCATTCTGCTAAATGATTTCAACTTTGAGTGCATAGGCACTGCACAAACAGACGATGAGAACGTCATTTGTGAGAGCTTAAAGCGCTTTGGTGCCATCATTGGCACCATTGAGGATGAACGCGAGAAAATGGTGAGTAGTCGAATGTCAAGCATATTTATAAAGTTATATATATATATTGATTTATATCTATATATTTGCAGTTAACACTCGCAGATAAGCATATTATTGAATCGCTGGAGGACTTTCGCAAAAAACAAATTGGCGGTGTCAAAGAGAACAAAAAGAAGTTTGATAAGAAAACAGAAAAGTTCTGTCAGTCGCAGGAGCGCTTTCTAAATATGTCAACCAAAAAGCCTGAGAATACGATACAAGAGGTAAGTGCAAATATATATATATATATATATATATACTATATAGCTTTATATAAATAGATATATATTGAAGCTTAAATCACAAATGCTGCCAGACAATGTGCAATCAAATTGAGCTCAACTTTTTTCGTTTACAACAACAAAATTGCATTTGAAGTTGAAAGTTGTGCCAACAAAAATGTTGCCAACACTTGCTCCCCCTCAACTCTCAGCTCATCCCTCATCGCTCAGCACTTAATCCAAGCATTTCCTGTGTCTGTGTATTCTAGTCATGGCTGCAGTACATGCCCCAAAATCTAATTCCAACCCTCCACCCAAAACTCCCCCTCCCCTGATGGCAGTTGTTTTTCGTCTGGTTTTCGCATTTCCACTACTTATAGTACACAATGCATATAGAAAGAAGGCTCTGTGCTCGTAAAAAAACGCTCCTAAAGTTCCATGACCTATGTCAAACTGCATCAATATTCAGTAGCTGTTTGTATATAAAGTACAGTGAACATTCTTAAGAGGCGACTTGAAAAAAACGGACAAAAATTAACCAAGAAATGGCATACTTGTTCAATCGAACTTGTCTTCAAACTTTCTTAGGTTTACACTAGATCTCAAAAACTATTAATAGTTTCGATAGTTTGAGACAAAAATTCGAAAACAAAAACTTTAAAAATAATAAGATAATGAATTAATTCAATTATATCAAGTAATATATAAAATAGTTATTTGTAACCAACCGAATTTCAAGAATTTGTCTAAACTTAAAAACAAGAGCACAATATTAAGCGCTTGATTACCTTTCAAAATAATACGTCCTGAAGTGTTCAATAACCTAAAAAAAAAATAGATGTTTTATGAAAAATATTAAAATAAACAATTTATTATTTAGGTTAAGTTTTCTTTCCAGATGCCAAAGTTTTAATTTAAGAATATAAACATGCCGACATTATTTATTTAAAATTTCAGCAATTTAAAACGATTCGGAAACAGAAATGTTGGAAACTTTAAGCTGAGAAACTATCCAAATTTTAGCTGAAAAATATTCGATAGCGGAAAAACTATCGATAGTGGCAAAAAAAAAAGACAAAAAATCGATAGTCAGAGCTATTTTTAAGTAAAACTCAAACGTCTAACGAACTTCAATGAATCTCCCTTAGGCAATTATCACTGTAGATTATATTTAACGAATACGTACACACAATGTGGCATGCAACGCGTTGCATTGACTGCTATTTACTTTGCACTTCAGCTGACTCCAGGCTGTTCCAGGGCCTGGGCCTTTTGGCTGCCAGCTTGTAACTGGCACAGCACATAATGTGTGTGTGTGTATCTATGTGTGTGTGTGTGTGAATGTATCTGTGTGTGTGGGCGTGCGTTTGGTTGCTACTACATGCATAATAAAAAAGTTTTTGGCCAAAAGTTTGCTGCCACCACACTCAACTGCTGTGTGCATGCATCCCTGACCTGCGCTGCGCCTGATCCTGCCTTCCTGAATTTTCTATAACATTTCTATTTTTAGTACCTTTTGCCAGGACATGCGCGCACTGAGCCGCCATTTTGTGGGCAGCATGTTTCCGGTCATGCATTTAATAGTAGTATATAGTATTACACACAGAAAGCAAAGGAAAAAAATTTAAAAAAAAAAAAACAATATTTAAACTATTTTTTAAATTGAACTTAAGTATTTAAAACTTTAGTTTAGATAACATATAAATAAATAAGAATTGCTTCGGCATTTGACCCCAAAATTATTGAGGTTCAATAAACTGCAATGTGTGTTTGTGTGTGTGTGTGTGGTCCACAGGGAAGTTCCCAGTGTGATTCAATCTGAGAATCTGGTCCATTCGGGCAATGCTTTTGAACTTTTCAATGAGTTGAGTTGAGTTGAGTTGAGTTGTTTTGGCCATTGCCACAAGCAGCAAAATAAACACAGTTAAACAATTTTTGCTGCAACGCACGCAAACGAAATGCGGCCAATGTAAACAGGCTGTCCCGGTGAGCTCTCTATGTAAACTAATGATGCATTCAACCCATCGCATCGCATCGCATCCCAACCCATTCCAACCCAGCGTAACTCAACTCAACCTAATCAGCCAATTTCATAATGATGATGCCACATGCAGCGTTGGGATGCGCTGACGCTGACGCTGACCGGAGGCTAACTAATTGCATATTAATGCAATTGCCATACAGTTGGCACGCGTTCTTGGAAATAAATAGCCAGATGCAGTTCGCTTGCCTTGCCATATGGAAATTGGGTCGATTTTTTGTTGTTGCTTAGATTCCAATAAATATATTAATTGGAACTAGCCAATGGCAAACTTTAGCAATTGGGTTAAAGTTTATTGCAAGGATTGGTGAAAACACAGAAAAGCCAATTCAGAGTCTGAATTTCAGACCAAGACGTACATAGAGAGAGTAAAGTTCTATGTTAACTATAAGAATAGAAATAACATTATTTGTTACATGGATAAAGTTATTATCAGGTCTGTTTCGAGTTCGTATACCGTTCGAAATTTGCGAAAATTATATTGATATGATATTCTTTATCATATTCGGAAAAGAGTAAGTCAATTTGTTTATTACATTAAAGTCAAATAACATTTATATATTATTAAATTGAAAGTTTCTAGTACTTCTAATCGGAACAGTAAAACTAATATGTCTGATTAATCGGAAGACTCAGTTAATCCTTAAATATGTTGTGTAAGAATATTATATCAAGCAAAATGCTACGATCAGAAGAATAGAGAAGATTTACTAGTTAAAGACTGCCACGGAAGGAGGCAAGCGACTATTCGAATTTCAGTTAAGACCACGGAGGACAATAAGAAGAAATGGTTTTTGTATAGATTCTATTCTGAACTGATTATTGATATATGTTCAAATGGTTTCTATACCAGTAAACCTATGTATTGCTTTTGTAACTGAATATTCAAACGTTATTCGGAACTTGAGTTAACAAAATTGAATGAATAAATTTACTTTTATGTTTTTTTTACTCCCTGTTCCCATTAAAAATGGGAAAAAGGGAGTTATAAAGTACTGCAAATGTGTGTAACAGACAGAAGGAGGCATTTCCGACTATATAAACTATATATATTCTTGATCAGGATCAACAGCCGAGACGAACTAGCCATGTCCGTCTGTCTGTCTGTCTGTCCGTCTGTCCGTCTGGCCGTCTGTCCGTCTGTATGAACGCGTCGATCTCAGAGACTATAAGAGCTAGAGACACCAAACTTGGCATGCAGGCTCCTGTATACCATACGCAGATCAAGTTTATTTCAAATTTCGGATGCACCCCCCCGCAAATCGCAAAAGACTCCCACAGCCACAACTTTAAAGATACACATGTATGTTTAATCAATGTCTTTCGGATGTGTAAATTTCAACACGATCGGATAAATAGGACAAAAGTTATAGAAGAATCTATTACGCCCGTCTCAGCTGGCAGCAACAACAGTTTGACAAGCAGTTTACGAGTTAAGTGCACTGCTTGCTTGTGTTGCCGCTGAACTGCTTGAAATGCAAGTTGGGAGCAGGGAGTCTCGTAGTCGGGCACACTCGACTAGAGTATTCTTACTTGTTTTTTATTGTTTTTTTCTGTAATAAGTATTTTACTATTGTATATCAAAACTTTGAATATTAGGCTATTAAAAGCGAATCAGTAAATCGATTTTATTTAATCACATTTAAGATTTATGGGGCAGCCGCCACCATGCTCCATATACAACCCCCCTTGTTGGCTCATTAATAATGCAAACAACATTAATTGACTGACTTTTTGTTTTATTTTTGTTGATTTGACACAATGGACAATGTTGTATGTCATTTATGTGTGTTCATTTACAAGCCTGTCGTTTTGGTTAACCTCAAAAAGTATCTGGAAAGAATAAAATCACGAGCTGAAATCAATCAACATGTCCTTCCGACTGCCCAGCACTGTTTGTATTGTGGTTGCAGTCGCAAATGTTGCAAGTTGCAAGTTGCTGAAACTGAAACTGAAGCTGTCTGTGCTGCAATCTGTAATATTGATTTTCTGCTTTGGCATGCGTGTCACGTAGCATGCCGCCCCAGACATCTACCTGTATCCCTGTTCCCATTCCCATTCCTATTCCTATTCCTATTCCTGTTCCTATACCATATCCTGACCCATTGTTGCCTTCTGTTGCCCCCAACACCCATGCCACTTTGTGGCGGTTTCCATGCCGGCCGGTTGGCCAGCCGACGACTGACTGTTCAGCATAAGCACCACAATTTGTTATCAGTCACGCGTCGTTTTTGTTGTCGTTGTTGCAACAGTCCCCCCTCCTTCCCGCCCACTCAATACCTAACGATTGCCACGCATCTCCTTCAATGCTGCTCATTGTTTTGCCTTTAAGCTCAGTTTCTTGTTCTTGTCTTTATTTTTAATATGTTGTTTTCACTGTCATGTTTGCTAATGTGCTTTTCCAGCCCCTCTCAAAAGGGTTCAGCCTGTTAAGCCTATTACGGTTCTACTGGCTGAGCCCAGCTACAGCTACAAAGCCTTAGACCGTTATTTGCATTGCCTTTGTGGCATCTAAAATTCTAGGAATTCATGCCAGGGCAGTTGGACAATAACTCCTTGCACGACTCCTACTCAGATACAGGTACAAATATAGATACAAATACAAATACAGATACAGATGCAGATACAGATACAGATACAGACATAGATACAGATACAGATACAGATACAGATACAGATACAGATACAGATACAGATACAGATACAGATACAGATACAGATACAGATACAGATACAGATACAGATACAGATACAGATACAGATACAGATACAGATACAGATACAGATACAGATACAGATACAGATACAGATACAGATACAGATACAGATACAGATACAGATACAGATACAGATACAGATACAGATACAGATACAGATACAGATACAGATACAGATACAGATACAGATACAGATACAGATACAGATACAGAAACAGAAACAGATACAGATACAGATACAGATACAGATACAGATACAGATACAGATACAGATACAGATACAGATACAGATACAGATACAGATACAGATACAGATACAGATACAGATACAGATACAGATACAGATACAGATACAGATACAGATACAGATACAGATACAGATACAGATACAGATACAGATACAGATACAGATACAGATACAGATACAGATACAGATACAGATACAGATACAGATACAGATACAGATACAGATACAGATACAGATACAGATACAGATACAGATACAGATACAGATACAGATACAGATACAGATACAGATACAGATACAGATACAGATACAGATACAGATACAGATACAGATACAGATACAGATACAGATACAGATACAGATACAGATACAGATACAGATACAGATACTGATACAGATACAGATACAGATACAGATACAGATACAGATACAGATACAGATACAGATACAGATACAGATACAGATACAGATACAGATACAGATACAGATACAGATACAGATACAGATACAGATACAGATACAGATACAGATACAGATACAGATACAGATACAGATACAGATACAGATACAGATACAGATACAGATACAGATACAGATACAGATACAGATACAGATACAGATACAGATACAGATACAGATACAGATACAGATACAGATACAGATACAGATACAGATACAGATACAGATACAGATACAGATACAGATACAGATACAGATACAGATACAGATACAGATACAGATACAGATACAGATACAGATACAGATACAGATACAGATACAGATACAGATACAGATACAGATACAGATACAGATACAGATACAGATACAGATACAGATACAGATACAGATACAGATACAGATACAGATACAGATACAGATACAGATACAGATACAGATACAGATACAGATACAGATACAGATACAGATACAGATACAGATACAGATACAGATACAGATACAGATACAGATACAGATACAGATACAGATACAGATACAGATACAGATACAGATACAGATACAGATACAGATACAGATACAGATACAGATACAGATACAGATACAGATACAGATACAGATACAAGTTTGGTGTCTCTAGCTCTTATAGTCTCCGAGATCTGTGTGTTCATACAGAGAGACGGACAGACAGACGGACACGGCTCGTTCGTCTCGAATATACATACATATATAGTTTATATAGTCCTTCTGCCTGTTACACACATTTGCAGTACTTTATAACTCCCCTTTTCCCATTTTTAATGGGAACCGGGAGTAAAAGTAAGAAAAAGGATGCTGCTTGGAATTGGTTTATTTTGTAGAGCCTTAAAGTATGCTTTAGAATTTTGATGGAATTGATGAATTCAGGTTGTTAAGCTCGATTAGCTTTAAGCAACTGTACCGTAAAGTTGGTAACAAGTTTATTTGACTTTAGCTCTTGAAATCATTTGCAGTCGCAACCCTCGTTGCGCTGCTAGCCCCCCTCGCTCGTTAAGTTTATGTGATGTCTGAGAGCACGGATATTGAGAGTCTGCTCCATAATGAAGCATGAGTATGAGGATGAGGATGAGGATGAGGATGTGAATCTTGCCTGTGCCTTATCAAATTCTACTGTTGCAGTTTCTTTTGCCGTGGGTTGTCTTGGACGGCTTTTGTTCTTTTGTCAGAAGGGTGTGAAAATGGGGGTTGGGTTGTGGGCTGTGGGCTGTTTGCCAAAGTATCATTTTGTTAAGCTGCTGCAGGTGCAAGCACTGCTTAAGGGATGCTAGCATTTTACTTTGGCAATTTCCGTTTTGCCAATAATGTCCACAATTGAAAAGAAAATTTGTTAAATTAAAGTGAAATGAAGAAAAGCGTTGACTTAAGGGCTACCTTTTGGACGACCCACGCAGGTTAGGCATACTGGGAAATGTCAGAGGATTGGCCGCTAGCTAATTTTAACACACGCCAAAAATGCTGCAGTGGGTGGATACACAGCTCATGTATCTGTAACTGTAAACGTACATACATATATCTATATCTACATCTACATCTACATCAATGTCTATATCTATATCTAAATGTGTGCAGCCACAGCACTGAAGTATCTGCTATATTTAGTTATGTGGGCGAAAAGTTCAGCCGGTAACAAACAACTTTTTGCCCACACAAAAATGCTAAAATTGATGCGTTGCGCTTCCTTTTTTTTGTTTTTTTTTTTTTTTTTTTGAGAGTTGCCAGTTTGGCGCTGGTTTAAACTTACATGCGCAACAGCAGCGCTGGCAACCCTGGCTACAGCAGAGCTTTCAATAAGAATTTAGTTGGGCGCGAGTTTGAATGCCAACTATCGATATATTTGACATAGTTGCGAATGTTTAACTTATGTTGCATATCAGGTATCTTTCGATTCCGCTCAGATGAATCGATATCGAAACTTTTAATTACTTTAAATTTTCAATATGCATTTCAACAGATCTGTTCTGAATTCCGGTACAGTTCGATATTTCTGGAAGCGAAATTACTGTTTTGAATTCTTAAAAACGTCAAACTTTTACGTTTTTGAAAGTTTTAAAGTAATTGACAAATTACACAGAAAATGTCAAAAAACAAAAGCTGAGACTAAGTTTTTGTAAACTTTTTATCTAATTTTGAAATGACTTGGGTAATTTATTCTTTACATTGACGTCAAATTACATTTGTAATGCAATGTTAGAAAAACCTTCTCTGAAACAGAAACAAAAACGTCTTTTCCAAAAAGATTTATTGCTTTTTAAACTTGATTTAAAAGAAAAAGAGAAAAATCGTACGGAAATCGTTCGAAATTCATTCATTTGTACTTTTCAATAAAGAACGTAGTTCAGAACAGGCCTGAATGTTAGATTTGAAAAGTTGTGAATTGAGAACTATGTGACAGCGCTTGAAAACTCTTTCGAAAACACGCAATAAAAAGTGAAAACGCTTATCGATATGAAACAAACAGAATTCGATAACTTTTGCAAGGCAATCGATAGTTTTTGAGCTTTTACTTAGCCAGGTCAGTTCTGGTCTCAACTTAATGGTTGAGCTTTGTGTGCTTTCAAGTGTCTATGCCTAACAGCGGAGAGAGAGGGTGAGCAAGAGTGCTAGATAGATAGAGAGAGAGAGAGATAGAAAGAGGGAGAGAAAGGAAAGATGAGAACAATGCGCTGGAAAGTATGCTACGCTCGTTGTGTGCAGCTGTTGTATCTGCATGTGTTGTTTTGTTATTGTGTACTCAAACGACCCTTAAATGTCGTTTGTTGCAATTACTACAACTTGTAGCAGCAACAGCAGCAACAACAACAACAACGACAACTGTAAATGTACTTTTTCACTTTGTCAAGTGAACCACAAGTGTTGACATGATGGTTCTTGTTGTTCTTGTGCTTTGGTTGTTTTAAGTGTGAGTTGATTGGTACAGTACAGCAATTAAGTATTATATATAATAAAGCATTTATGACCTTAGTATACCTGTGTGCAATGCACACAAATGCAATGTATATATAGTAGGAGTATATAGCAATGCAATTGCATTACTTACACATACATACATACTTGTACATATAAAGTAATTGCCTGGTAACGAAGCAATTGCCACTCCAACCGCATATCATTTGCTCGAGTCAGTTGCAACGTTAATATACCCTTACTAAAGCGGTGTTTAGACAATGCAATTCTTCCGTGAAATCAACTTGCACGCAGAATCTTTATTGAAAATACTTCATCATTTAAAGAAGCGTTTTACAAGACTTATTTCTAACATCTGTAGCACCTATTTTGTAAAATGCAAATGTTGCGCGCAAGCTAAGACGCGTGCTTAGACGAGGCAAGCTTCAAATTGCATGAAAAAGTGTGCAAGAAGTGCAAAGTTGAAACACCGCTTAAGCAATTATACATAAAACTTGCTAAATTACAAATAGTTTATTAAAAATTACTATGAATGATGATTTTAAGTTACAAATTTTCACTAATCACATCTATGTATTTATTTTAAATATTTTAAACAAAAAATACCGAAAAAATATTAAATTAAAAGACTTAAAGTTTGTTAAATAATTAAAAAAAAAAACAGATTTGTATGCAAGTATCGTAACTATTGTATGTATACTATCGAAATGCATATAGATATCAATCAACTTTTGTTGGATTTATACACTTTAAAAGTTACTTATACTGGAAATAAATTGAAAATATCAATAAGTCGAGCACACTTCGAATGCTTTTATTATCGATTATTTTGTTATTTTTTTTTTCGATTTTTATCGATAGTATCGAAATGCAGTATTAAGTCTTCAAAAATGTTTTAAGATTTGTATTTCGATAACAAAATGAACTCGCATTTTAACTAACTAAAAACTAATTTCTAAAATTTCATAAGAAGCCTTTGAATTTTGTCGAGCGAACTATCGATGCATTTTTAGCTCTAGCCAATAGCTATGTACATACTATGTGTGTATGTATGTATGTATACACATACTAGCACAATCGTTTAATTATATATTAGAGTGCATATATATGTATGTGCATAGGCCCGATTGGTTGACCCCATTAAACACTGGGTATAAGAGGAAACCAGGATAAGCGCAGGCGCTCTCCCGTGGACAGCTGCTGCTGTTGTTGTTGCTGCTGGTGCTGCTACTGCTGCTGCTGCTGTTGTTGTTGCTACTGCTGCTGCTGCTGTTGTAAGTGGAGCTGCTGTTGCTGTTGCTGCTGTCGTTGCTTCCGTTACGCTGTTGCCCTTTTTTGGCAAGCAAATGCGAAGTACACAACAGCAACAACAATGAATTTGCGCAGGATTTTTGGGTGCGCGTTGCCCGCTCAGTGTGTGTGCGTGTGTATATATGAGTGTGTGTGTGTGTGTTGAGCGTAGCAGCAAAAGGCTAAAATGCGTGGAACACACAACTAAAAACCAAATCAAATCGACACACAGCAGCAGCAGCAGCAACCAATTCAACTCAACTCAACTCAACTCAACTCAAATCAAAACAACAAATTCTACGAAAAATAGTTAAAATTCAAAGAAAAGCAAATAATTCAAACTAAATAGAAATGCGCAATTGTTTTGGGGCAGCCGCCTAAATGCATGCTTAACTTGTTTTGTATCAAATAAAATACAAAAGTGCTCCAAAGTAGTTTTTTGTTTTTTTTTTTTTTTTTTTTGCCAAAATGGCATTAAATCTAAATCGCATTGTGTGCGTTGTGTTGTTGAGCGCTTTTCTATTATATGCGTACTTTTATTATTATTTCATAATGTTAATTGTTGATGAAGCGTATTAGTTGTGATTTACAAACAAAAAAAACAAGAAGAAGTACAATTTGAGCCACTGCAGCAGCAACAACAAAACAGTTTAAATATGAATGCAGTGCGTTGCAGCGGCTTGCGTTTGTGGTAAGTGTCTCTTTGCTGAGCGACCAAAGGGTGCATTCAACCAACCCTTCACCGACTACTGCTGCCACTACCCTCTCTTAGCAAGCTGTGCGCAAGTGTGTGTGTGTGTGTGTGATTGAGTGTGTTGCAACTAACAGGTGTTTGACAACATTCCACAGCATTCTAACTGCAGCTCCTTCAAATTACAAAAATACAAGCAATTTTTGCAGAGACAAATAATATTGATATGACCATATCAATTTGTCCTAGTTAACAACATTTTTAGCCTTGAGCTCTGCAGCATCTTTCAACAAATTTGGAAAGCTGCAAAATATAAAAATTTTTTTTTTAAGAAAAGAAAAAAAATGGGCGTTTTTCAACAGTCTTTTACCTTTTTAACATTAAAAGATTTTTATGTTGAGGTCTACAAAATTATAGTTTTTTTTCTCATCTTTTGTAATTTTTCTTTTCATTTGTTTTTAATTATTTTTTTTTTTCATTTATTTATTTTTTTTTTCTATGAACTTTTAAAGTTTTTCTTTTTTAATTCAACGTTGTGATCTAAGAAATTATATGCTTTAGTTAAATAGTTTTTAAAACATATTTTGGTTAGAAATCTCTTCAAGAAATTGTATTTAAATTTTGGATAATGTCAGATAGTCGACTCAGATTGAAAGACCTTCAATTCAACCCAACGTTAAGAACTTAAGCACTTCGAATGAAATCAAAATGTGTATTGGGTGAAACAAAAAAGTAAAGTAAAAACAATAAATGCAAAAAAGTTGCAGTTAACATGAACATGAAAATGAGAAAACGCACTTTAACAAAACTAAAAATGCTTTCAATTTTCATAAGGAAATTGACATTTGGTATTCCAGAGATCTTTCATTATATTCTCAAACAATGTAAATGCATTTATGCTATGCGGACAGGCATCATTTCAAATATCAAAGTTCGATTGAAACAAGTCGAATTGAATTGAAAATCTGCACACAAAATAGATGTATCTATTAGATATAGATATATATATATATAAGCGTAAACAATATAATGTTGAGGCTACACTATATGTATACATATATAGTATATATATATACATATTTGATATTTATGCTGATAAATCAAAAATGTGGCTGCAAATGCTAAATGTCATTTGATACGTGCCAATGCGCTGCAAATATTCACAGCATATTTCAAGGGTTTGTTGTTTGTTCAATTTGAGTTTTGGCTAACGAAAATTGTTGTCGTGTGTTGGCATGTGTGTGTGTGTGTGTGTGTGTGTGTGATTAAAAAGTATACACCTACAACCGCACATACAGTATATAAAAGTCGGGCGAAGGTCAAAGTGCACTGCTTTTAATTGTCTCCACACGCATTTATATATGTCTCTTTACAATCTGAATACGCGTATTTCATACAATTTTTAATGCCTGTTTTTTTTTTTGTATTTGTTTCTGTTTCTGAAAGGCGGATGCCAGTTTGGGCATGCACGAGCGTGAATATATTCAGGAATCACTGAGCTATGTCCTGCGCATCCAGGAAGTGCAGGAACGCATCAAATTTGAATTCGTTGAAATACTGTTGGCCTTCATATCCGGCTGGCTGGTTTTCTATCACACAGCGCACGAACAAGCCGAGGATAGTCGCGATTATCTGCAGGATCTGCGGCACAAAGTCCAAAAGGTAACACTTCTACTTTAACTAATTCACAATATATCAACATTCATTTTAAATAAATATTTACTCATAGACCCGCGAAAACTTTGAGGAAGCTCGCGAAAAAGTTACCGAACTAAAAACCAAGTACATGGAAAAGCGCACGGTAAATATAATCAATTCACTTTGAGTTCAACAATTCAAATAATTTTTGCTAATTTATCAAATTAACTGCAATCGTTAGTTACTATTCTTAAAAAAACAATACAACCATTAATACGATTTAAGTTTAATCAATTTTGTATTCATTTGCAGAAATCCGAGGAGATTTTTACCAAACGCGGCTATTTGTTTTTGATGGAAAAGAGTAAGTTTTTGATTACAAGTACTCAAACAATCGGCTAATATCTAATAAGTTGGCAATGAGGCAGATTCAAACAAACTTTTAACTAAACTTTAAAGCAAGCTGCAAACGCTTTTTGAGCCAAAACACATTAGAAGCTTGAATTCCACTTCTTTTTACTTCCTGTTCCCATTAAAAATGGGGATAAAGGGAGTTGTAAAGTACTGCAAATGTATGTAACAGGCAGAAGGAAGCATTTCCGACTGTATAAAGTATATATATTCTTGATCAGCATCAATAGTCGAGCCGAACTAGTCATGTCCGTCTGTCTGTCCGTCCGTCTGTCTGTCTGTCTGTCTGTCTGTCCGTCTGTCTGTATGTCTGTCTGTATAAACACTGTGGGCTCGGAGACTACAAGAGCTAGAGACACCAAACTTGGCATGCAGGTGCCTGTACGATTAGAGTTCCACTCGACTAGTGCATTCTTACTTGTTTAATCTAAGCCGAACAAGTTTTAAAATCAAAACTAATCCTAAGAAAAGTTGGTAGACATTGTTGAAAATTATGCAAATAAAACCCGAAACTATGATGTACAACTATTTATGTGTGCGATGACGATTTGATTGACATCCCTAGTTAAAATATAACTTTTAAATGACGCCTCAAAATGTCAACTCATTGCCAATGAATATTAGTTGAAAGCCATTTGAATGTTTAATGTTGTCTATTGCTTATTGCTTAACAATCTAACAATAAATATATGTTTTGCTCTTTCATGTTCACCCATCTGTCAAACTATCTTTATATATATTATATGTATATTACATATGTATATAATTCTTAACAATAACACACTTTTGCACTGACTACTTCTAATTCATTGCCAATTTGTTGATGGGTCTACTATTATTGTGTGAATTTTTGTTTATTTGTTTTATTTATTTTTCTATACTCGCTAAAAACCTACTACGTATTGGGCAATTCTGTGAACTCTTTCCTGTGCTTTTGGTGTCAACTGCAACTGTGACTGTGCAACCAAAAATAAAAAAACTACCCACCTATCCCATCAACCAATCAATCAACCCAATCAACCAACCAACCAAAACCACACACTGATCTCAACTGCCTGTCAACTGCAAACGATTCTTAGGTTCCCTTCTGAAAATCTCACTTTTAGAGCCTTTCAAAGCAACATGGACGAAATACTATTGCACATTCAAGAAACAAAAGCGCGAATTCACAATGCTTCAGTTCAATCAGATGAATCACAGCTTTACGCGACCCGAGGCACGTGAGGACGAGAAACTGACCTTATTCTCCTGCCAGCGTCGTGCTTCGGAGTTTGAGAAGCGTTTCTGCTTTGATCTAACATTTAAAGAGAAGCCGGGCATTGTCTACACATTTCAGGCGCTTAGCGAAAAGGATCATCGCTCCTGGCTAAGCGCCATGGATGGCACGGAGCCGGTAAGTACTTGCAATTCAACAAAAACTAAAAATCAAAAACAAGAATCATAATCCTTAACGATTTCTCATTGCAGACGTATCTGGTGCCTGGCAAAATGAAGGCCAATGAGGCCTATCAACTGGACGAGACTGGCTTTGTCTTTGTGCGCCGTTGTATTCAGGTGCTGGAGGGACGTGGTCTCGAGGACGAGGGCATTTATCGTAAAAGCGGCGTCGGCACCAAAATCAACAAGCTGCTCGCTCTTGGCATGGAGCGCAAAGAAACTGAGGATGTATTCACAGATGATAAATATCGTGATCTCATGGAGAGCAACACCATTGCCAGCGCACTTAAAATGTATCTGCGCAATCTAAATGAGCCCCTCATGACCTATCACTATCATAGCGGCTTCATAGAGGCAGCCAGTAAGTGCTTCTTCTATCTATATATTTAGATATAGATACCAACTTCAACTTTAATTATATTTTTAATTAATTCTTTTCTTTTGGCCTACTCAGAAAAAGAAAGCCTCAATCAGCGCGTCAACGAGGTGCACAAGTTGGTCTACAAACTGCCGCAGCCGAACTTTGAAATGCTGGACATGGTCATCAGGCATTTGACTGAGTGAGTGTCAATCTAATGTATTAGTTAGTTGAGAACTAGATCATATAACTGCTAAAATGCATAGCAAATAGAGAAGCGTTTAGAGAAGCTAAGTAATCGAATCGAAGCGCATAACTAAAATGTATGTGCGAAGCTTTACATATGTATATATAAATTTTATAATTCGTTGTATATAAGTAGTCTTTACAAAAATGTAATTTATTAAACCTACAGAAAACAGTATATTGCAGTCGGGAGTAGCCGACTATCTAGATATACACCTATATATATATGCATAGTACAACTGTTTTAACATATCGTTTTGAAACTGCTTTCAGAGTCTCTCGGAAGTACGAAAAGAACAAGATGTCTGTTTTCAATTTGGGCGTGGTGTTTGGTCCAACACTGCTGCGTCCGCTGGAGGAGACGGTCGCCGCCATACTGGACATTAAGTTCAACAACATTGTCATCAACATACTCATTGAGAACTATGATCGCATTTTCAAGAATGATCCAAGCAGCGGCGTTAATGCTGCTGCCACAGCTGCCGCTACGCTGCATCCAAGTAGCAACAGTCCGCCAACGCGAATGCCGCGCGCCTCACAGGTGGGCAAGGCTGCCTCAACGGGTAGCGGGGGCGGAGGCGCAGGCGGCGTCAGTGGCGGTGGCAGTGTGGGACGCAGCTCAATGTATTCGCCGCAACAAAAGGTGTACCGCGTTGTGACCAAATCCAATTACACAGAGCCCACAATGTCCTCCAGCTTGCAGAATATTCCAAATGGCATGATCTATGCGCACGGACCGGCCAGCGCGAGCAGCAGCACACCACCAGGTGGTGGTGGTGGTGGCAGCAGTGGCGGTGGCGGTGGCGTCGTCACCAATAGCAGCACAAATGGTGGCGTCACTGGATCTACGCTGACCGTCTCGACGCATGCAACAAACGGCGCACGGCCATCACAAATGGGCAGCATGAAGAATCTGCATGCTATGACGCAGAGCGATATTAGTGGACGTCGCAGTGGAGCGAACACGGATGCGGCAGCTGCCGTTTATGGCATACTCGGCGCCGGCGCCAACACCAACGGTGGGGCAGCGCTGCAAGCGCATCATGCGACGCCGGCAACGGCAACCAGCCAATTGCGGCATGCCGATTATCTAATGGCCACTGCCACGCCCGTGGCACAGTCCGCCTCCAGCAGCCACATCTATACGAATGCCGCCAGCAATCGTCTCAGTCTTAATAATGTATCCCCGCCCACGGCCGCCATGCGCAAGGAGCGCCTGCTGCAGAGCTCGGGCAGCAGCAGCGCCATCATTGTCAGCGGCCCACAGCAACATCCGCCCGTGCAGCGTAGCCATTTTGGCTATGGACAGGCGAAGCATTATTCGCCTGTAGCAGCCGCATCCACATCCAGTTCCAATGAGAGTGTCTGCGATTCACTATCCTCCAATAATGGACTAGGCGGTGGAGGCGTTGGAGGCGGCGGTGCAAACCCTGGCGCTGGTCTAATCCCTAGTGGCAACAGTGCCAATGTGACGCGTCTGTTGAACGCCCGCAGTTCCATTGACTATCCGCCAATCACATCGCAGGCATCGTCGCTATCAACGCTACTGGGCTCCACCTGCGATGATATTGTGACCGCCACCGCGGCGCCATCAATGATTGGTGGCGCTGGCATGGGCAGCCTAAGCGGCAGCGGCTCCACCAACGAGAGTGCCGACTATGCACCTACCAAAATGCATCGCAATCGTGACATCAACCAAATCAAGCGGGATCTATCTGCGGGCACTGCGTAAGTTCAAAACAAAACTCAAACTCGAACCATAAATTAATAACTGACATAAATTAATAACTGTTTTGCAGGCGGGTGCGAACATTATACGCCTGTATGGGCGAAAGCGAGGGCGAGCTATCCTTTGAGCCAAATCAGATAATAACCAATGGTAAGTATATAAGACATATATAATATTAACTGTTAATAAAGCGATTTTGTATCTTTGCAGTGCGTTTCTCACACGAGCCCGGCTGGCTGCAGGGCACGCTGAATGGGAAGACGGGTCTGATACCCGAGAATTACGTGGAGCATCTGAAGCCATACCATTAGAGTTTGCATTCATATGATGTTGTATCTCTTTATTTTCCACACCCCAACCCCAACCCCAACCCCTACCCTTATCCTTTTACAACCAATTAATGCGTTTAGCCTAGTACCGTAAGTCGCATTAGCCTAGGGCTCTACGTAGTTAAGGGCGTTATTCAAAATCGCAACTGTAAAATTGTATAAAAGTGAAACTGAAAAAAGAAGAAGAACGCAACAGCGACACAAAACAAAAAACTAATGCTTAAATGGGTTTAGTTATGTATGTATGTATATGCATATACACTTATATATATATATATATATATATATATATATATATAGTTTGCTAACTCTAATTATAATTGTAATCTTAAATTTAGTGTTAAGCTTAATGTGAAGTGTTAAGTCTAAGCCATAAAAGCCACCAGTTTACTTTAGTATGTACGGCAACCAACCAATCAATCAACCAACAACAACAACAACAACAACAACATCATCAAATAGTTATCAACCACAACAACAACAACAGTATACATGATATGTATATAAACATAAATATATATATATATACATATATGTACATGTATATATTTCCATGTATTACAAAATGCGTCAACATAATTAATTAAGTTCCAAATATTCGATTTCACAAATGAAATTGTTAAAATAAAAATTATAATCAAATATGTAAAAGTTTGCTCGTCCTTTTCGGAACTAAAGAAAGCGACTGAGACGCACATAAAGCGGCAAACTTCAAGAGTAAAGTAATCGATAAACAACTATAACTATCTATATATACATACATGTATGCATAATATATATATACTTACATACATATACATATATATATATATATATATACTATTAAATACACATTGAAAAGAAGTAAAGAAGAGAAGAATAAGAAAAAGAACCCAAGTAACGGCAAAGTTAATTAATTTATTGTTGTACGCTTGTATTTGTTGCTTAATTATAAACAAACTTTTTTTTTTATTTGTATACCTTTAAATGTATATAATCTAACTATTAATGAGAAACAAAAAATATGCATATATATATATTTAACTGTACATTGTGTGCACATTTGCACATACGAAGTTAGCAAAGAGCAGCATCTGAATATTTCCAAAAAAAAAAAAAAAGTAAAAGAAAAAGAAAACATTTTGTAAAGAACAAATATTTACAATGAAATGTGAATCAAAAGTATATGCATTTTCAATTTTTGTAAACAATAAAACACCAACTAAATATGAGCGAGAAAATATTCAAATTCAATTGGTTTGTGAGGCAACAACAACAGCATCGCATCATCAACAGCATCAGAAGCATCAGAAGCAGCAGCATTAATGCAATATGATAAGAAACTTGACTTGACTTTTATAGTAGTACTATATGTATGTATGTAGTATCTTATATGTAGTATCTGTAGAGACAGCACGCATAGAGTCGTCCATTTACTCGCTGGCACAGCACAATCCAGTCCAATCCACACACCCAAAAACGTACTTGCATTCCTCATTTGCTAAATACCCTTTAAATACATAATTAAAAAACAAATATAACATACATAACTACTACATAGAGTACGAGTACTATATAGTATCTTAAATGGAACGTTCCACGAAGCAAAAAGTTGCTAGTTAAGCAAAACTAACCATATCAAATGCACAACAACAAATGTCTATCGACTGTAAAAGCAAATAACTCCCGCATTATGAAAACCCACCAAAAACAAATTTAAAATAAATACATACATATACTACTTAACAAGAATATAACCCAAGCATTCCATTAAATAAACACTCGCAAATGCATACACGGCACACATTTACACACACACACACACACACACACACACACACATTAATAATAACATACATACATACATATACATGTTTATTTAAACAAAATATTTTTGTTAACATGTTGCCAAAAAACAAAACTGAATAAACAACCTGCAAAACAAATTAATAATATAATAAAAATCATATTTATAAAACTTAAATATAACATAACTCCAACTGTTTTTGTGCTCATACATGTATGTATTATCCTGAATTATTGGGAAATGGATTGATAGCTAACTTTTAAGGGGTTATATACAGTTGTGATGGATGAAAAAAATCGATTTTTTTATTCATTATTCTTTAATATTTCAATATTTCATAACGATCGGAGCATTCATATCGAAGTTATATATCGCGATTATCTCAGAATCTTGTTTTTTCGGAAAGACCTTTGCGGCGGATACAATTATTTCAAAACTATTGATCCGATCAAAACCAAATTTATACCACTTATTAATATGTAATGCCAAATGATATGATGTCCCCCGCAAGTCACTTTGAAAAAAAGGACATCCAGTAATTCGCCTATAACTTTTTTGTTATTTGATTTTTTTTTTTAAGTTTCAACAAGTACTTCAAAACAAGCTGTCAAAAAAATTGAAAACATATTTTTCGCGGTACAAGTGTTTATTACCCCTTAAGGTAATTTTTTACTGCCCTCCACGCCAAACACGATCCTTAAAGTGTGAGATTGGTCTAAAAAAATTTTAAAAAATTTAAAAACATGATATCCAGTGGCAGAGGTCGACTTTTTTGCAGAACTAATTAAGAAAACTTTATTTAAAGTAAACAAAGTAGTAGGGCTGTTGAGATCGGTCAAACTATTAAACAAAAACTGAGCAATGTTTTGGTCCGGTATTTCATTGAAGATTTACCAAATTGTATTCTCATTTTAAGGGTATATGTAAAAAAAAGGTTATTTTATTGGATGATTTTAAAGGAGGGCCAAAAAGTCTAAAACACATTTCACAACATTTTAAGCAGATATGTACTATATAATTGTTTGAAAAATTGAAAAGCCGAAAATTGAAGTTGTAGAAGTAGATTCATTTATTTATCATTATTAAAACATTAGAAACAGTAAAAAGCAATAACTTTAGTTTTCGATTTACACATTTTACTTATTTCTTAACAGTTTACTAGAGTGCCTAGTACATGGTACATATTCACAAATATGAACGCACAGGTGTTTAACCACAGGTGTTACCATAAGCAAGATATGGTTGTTTGGAACATGAATATTCCTAGTGGAATTAAAATGTCCACGCTATATATGTAGATGTTACTGGAGTCGATCCTGCGCCCCGTCCCGTACATATATGTATATATATACATACATATGTATATATTTTTAACGTGAGGGCATAAAGTTTAGAAGTTCATAATTCATGATAATTAATATCTATTTTATTAGTTTGTCATATTTATGCCAATATGCGGGTCAACGTTGAAATTTGTTTTATAAAATCACAAGTTTTTAAGTAGTATTTGCATTTTTCTATTGAGGCGTTTGAAGTTTTCATTGGATAATCGCAATAGAAGTAAAAAGATACGCTAGTATTCGCAGACATTGATGACAAAATAATGTGTGTCAATAATAAAGGCTGCGGGGAAACGACTGGTTATGAATGTATGTATGTATGTATATATCTACTTCATATAGCCGCATATGGATGTATGTATGTAAGTATGTCTAATTTTGCTTTTTGCATACTTCTGCAGTACTTTATTACCCCATTTTACTTGAGCTTTTAGCTACATGGTGTACAAAATCCGTGAAAATTTGTAAATATCCTAGCATGAGTCCATTGAGACTGTCGAAGGAAATTGAAAGTCCTCCAGATTGACATGCTAAAGAGTTCTACATAAAGCAGGTAATTCATTACTAGGGCAAAAGCAAATGCATATTGCATATTGCAGCAGATATAGAACATGACTTGCACTCGTTGTGTTTTGAGTCAGCTGATCGTGTTGCTGTTGCCGCCATTTGCAGTACACAGCTGTCGTTGATTAGTGTAGCGTTGCCAGATGTGCGCGAAAACCACGGCAAGTGAAAAGCATATAATTGTGCAATAAATAGCAAACGATCAAATAAAGCATATTAATGTTTGCTAAATTAGCACTGTGGCAAACTTTGAATGATTAATTTGCTGCAAATAACGTTTGGCGCCAAAATGAAATTTACCCGCACACAGTTGACAGCGGTCTGGCAGCGCTAGCACTTCCCGCCTTTTTATTGGGAGAAACAATTGTGCGACACAATTAATTAATACGTCGCAGTGGTGTTGTCGTCCATGCTTTAAGAAAAAAAAAACAACAATAGCAATAATAAAAAAGCATAAATAACAAAACGCAGTTACAAACGCAACCAAATCGCCAACAAAAAAAACAACAACTCAATGCGCCCGCAGCGCTGTGAAAAAAGTGAAAAGTTTTGTTCTCGTTGACGTTTCGGTCGGTTTTGTTGTTGTTGTAGCTGCTGCAGTCGCGCGCTCAATTTTCGCCCAAAGTGAATAGCGGCCGCGCCCGCTGCTGCTGCTGTCGCTGCTGCCGTCAGCAGCAACGTACTCAAAGCCAAAATAGTGTACAATTTGCATACACAACTTAATTGCAAGAAATCAATTAAAACGGCAACAGCAATAGCAATATCAACAACAACAATGAGCAACGAAATGCAGGGGCAGGAGCAAGAGCTCGGCGCCGAGGTGGTCACCAGCGCCACCCCCTCCGTTGACGATAGCCTGGAGAATATGCGCTGTAAATTTGAGAATCTGTGCCGTGATCTAAACATGGATCGTCAGACCGAGGATGAGGCCTACAAAATGCTCAACGAAGTGCTGCAGCATTATTCGCTGGAGGTGCGTACATACGTAACACGTATACATACACATACACATACTCATACACATGCACACATAGATACACACACATACAAGCACATACTGAAATATATATATATATATATACATTTTGTTGCAGGGCGAGATCTTGCATTGGTTCTGCTGCGCTCTCTTCGCAGCCTGCCGGCAATCGACAACGCCCACTGTGGGTGGCCAGGATGCAGTTGTCATGGGCAATTGTGTGCCCTTGAACAACTTGCTACGCAGCTGCCAAATGAGGTAAGTATCTAATGGATGCATCGATCTATCTATCTATCTATGTATCTATGAGTGCTAAATGTCTACTCTCTCTTTTAGTATCTATGAGTTTAAGAACAAGATAAAACTGTGGTGCGAAATGGCCAATCTGCCGCAGGACTTTATACAACAAATTGAGGAACTGGAGCGCAAGTTTAGCATCACATTCACACTCTACAAGAAGTACAGAACTATATTCGAGCAAGTTTTCTTGTGTCCGCCCAACGAGAAGAAGCACTCGAAATTTAGGTGCGTCTCTTTCCAACTTTGCCAAGTCAAGTCATTCATATACCATTCTAATTTCAGCAATAAAATACCGTACATTAAGCTAGACGATATCTGCTGGCGCCTGTTTCTATGCGCCAAGAATCAAAAGCCAACAACAACGCTCGATCTGGTCACATCGTACAATTTAATGATGTGCTGCATTGATCTCATCTATGCCAATGTGCTGGCCGAGAAACGCACTGATCTCATTAATCCGAACTTTGAAGGCCTGCCATTGAATTGGAATACGCCGGACTTTGACGAGGCACAAGCCCGCAATCATTGTATACTCAAGTACTTCTGCGAGATGACGGACGAGGCCAAAGCCATGAAGGCGACCGTCTTCAACAAGATCATGCACAGTTTCTTTCAGGCGAACGTAAGCAGCGTGCAACGCAATGGAACATTATTTTAACTTAATTCACTAATCTAATTTATGTATTATTATACAGACCGTTGTGGGCAAAAGGGAAACACTGCTCGGCCTGGTGGCCAATGAGAGGTTCGAGCGCAATTTGAAATCTCTAAACATAAGCTATGAGCAGTATGTGCTGAGCGTGGGCGAATTCGATGAACGCATACTGGCTGCCTATCCTCTGGACTCTGGCGAGCATAGCAATTTAAATGATCAGGCGCTGCGTCCGCCCGTAACGCCATTGACACGCAAACAGGATCTGCCCGCCCAGCCCGTTATGTCGGAACAGAAGTTCGAGCCGGTGGCCAATGCCACCAACAATGTCAAAAGGCTGAGCGCCAACATCAGTCGCATTATAGAGCCCACCGATTTTGTCAAGTATGTAGCCCGTCAAAATGCATTTGTACATTTATCAATACTCATCATACATGCAACATCGTTTTGCTTATGAACCATTGCAGAAGACTTGGCGAACAGGTAATTGCTAAAATAATGAAGAACCTTGAACAAATGGATCGTTTGTTTTTTGCCAAGTACCCGATGCGCAGCGAGGCTGAGAATCGTATTCGTTTATCCAAATCACTTTACTTTTACCTGATGGATCACATACTGCGTGCCGAGATTAAAAACAAGCCACAGATTGTCCACAAGATCTCATTGGACATATTCAATGTCACGTTGATGGCCTGCTGCACCGAACTGGTGCTCGAGGCCTACAACACGGAGCTCAAGTTCCCCTGGATTCTCGACTGTTTCAGTATTAATGCCTTTGAGTTTCACAAAATCATTGAAATTGTTGTGCGTCATGGCAGTCATGAGGGCTGCCTCACACGCAGCCTTGTCAAGCATCTCAATTCAATTGAGGAGACATGCCTGGAGCGTCTGGCCTGGCAAAGCAATTCACCTGTCTGGGAAATGATTGGCAGTGCGACGAAGCCACTGCCCACCTGCATTGAGGTGAATAAAGACAAAGCCGCTGGTCCGCTGCAAATATTTCTACGTAAGGTTTATCTGCTCGGCTGGTTGCGTATCTCGAAACTCTGCTCTGAGCTAAATCTGACCGAGAAGAAGCCCGAAAAGATCTGGACCATATTCGAGCATTCGATAACGACAAAAACTCACCTAATGCAAGATCGCCATCTCGACCAAATCATAATGTGTGCAATATATATTTATATAAGAGTAAGTTAAACATTTTGCTAATTGTTAACTTAACTTTTTATATTATTTGTTTATTTATTGAAATATCATACTCATGCAATATTTACTTTTTTTTATCAATAGTGAAATATCTAGCAATTTTCCGGAAATATTTTGATCTCAATTAGTTTCATTTTTATATTGAAATTTGTTGTTCAAATGCAGATACATTGAAATTATTTTATTTTAATAACTTTTTTCAATAGAAATATGAATGTGGAAATGTTAATGATTATCTTGTAATACATTTGGGTTTGTTGAACTGTTCAATTTCTTCTGTGTAGTTTATAAGAGTTATTTAAGATACATATGTACTTTCGATAGTATCGATGGTTTCGACTATCACTATCGAAAACGATGGATTGTATCAATGTTTTGCCAACTGTAATACAAAGTATGATTTCATCTTCTCACTCATCCAATCTCTCATACTGAAGTCGTTTTTTGGATATTACTGAACCCAGATTTTCTGGTTCGGATCTTTGTTTTCTACTTTCAATATGTATTCAATAGTTGTCACATTTTGTTGCCTCTGCTCATATCTATGGTCACCTTGTAATATTTCGATCATCTGTCTATTTCAGGTTACTAAAATGCAGGAACCCAAATTTAGTGACATTATGCGCGCCTATCGCAATCAGCCGCAGGCGGTAAATAGTGTTTATCGCGAGGTGCTCAGCCATGAAGATGGTGAGCGCAAGTACAAAGATATAATACACTTCTACAATTATACATATGTCCCAGAGATGACGAAATTCTGCATCAATTATCTTGATGAGACTGCGACCGTGAGTAGCATGTCAATGTTATATTATTGTATTATTATTATTGTTATTGTTCACTTAATGTATAGTGTTATATTGTTAAACAGAATGTAAATCTGCTGCTCTCGCCACACCCCATTGAGCGCGCAATGAAGCCCAAGAAGCTAATACCTAACCACTCCCTCTACGTAACACAAATGTCCAAGAATGAGATACCAGATTCGCCAGATCCGCTTGTCTATATCATCAACTGCAGTCCAGCCAAGGTAAATTGTAATTTACATTTTCTCAATCTCAATACTCAACACTCAACTGACTCCTTCTTCATTATGCGCTTGTTATACAGAAACTGGAGGATATGAACAAAAAGGTGCTTGGCACTGGAAAGCGCATGTTGCGCTTTGGCGATGATCCTGGTCTGGCAGTCGTCGATACGAAGCGATCTTTGCGTGAATAGCCCGCGGCTCCCTCCTCGATTGTGAGGAGAGCTAAAATGAAACGGAAGTAGAAAATACAGAAGACAGGAATTTGGGGGCAATGGGTTAGAGTGGGTTATCGGGCGGGGCGGGGGCTTATATCGGGGGCAAGGGGCGGGGCTACAGCTTATATATTACATATTACAAGATGGTGCAAGAATCGACTCGCACTCGCACACAAACACACTTGGGAATATGAATTGAATGCTGTGGGAAGGTATGGCAACTGCCACGTGGCATATGCAATCTATATTTTAATTGACAGCGGCGAGCGCTTATCATTTTACTTTTTACTTATTGTTTTATAATCTTTTTGTAATTTTTTTTTTTTTTTAAATTTTAGTCTGCCATTTTAATTTAACAATTTAACGTATGCATCTTTATATTTTTTATTGCAAGCCAACCATATAGTATATGCCTACATAATATATATAGCTAAATATATATATGTACATATGCCCATACTATAAATGGTTAGTATATCTATATGTAGAACATTTTAAAGCAACTTTAGCAAAAACGAAAACAAAAACAAAAACTAAAAAAAAGATATATTTAAATGCCGACAACAACATTCACTTGGCAGCCTTTGGTGATGATGTTGTCCCTGATTCAGATCTAACGACAACAACAACAATCAGCATAGATTAAGCAAACAATACAATATACACATACACATACACATACACATACACATACACATACACATACACATACACATATATATGTAATTACATAATTACACAATTAAATAACAGCAATTAGAACAAGTAGATTATCATTTTGCGTCAAAAACCCGCTGTAGTATATCCACATAAATGTCACATATATGTACGCATTATTATGTATTTGCATCTAATAAACAATTTTATAAAATATATTTCATCTGTTTTCTATATAAAACGACAAGGAAGTTATATTATCGAAAGAGTATTTTCATAAATTACTAAAAGATGCTTAATAATGAGACCCGGATTCTTTTAACCCACCATCGCCGCTTGCCGGCAAAGAAGATGGTAATGATTAAGGAAAGACATGTGATTCGACAATATAATGATGGCTCTTGTATCGAAGTTATATATTTTATTGACCAACCATATTTGGGCTGTCATATTAGATAGTATTTTGTTATTGATTTTTCATGAAATAGCTTTCAACAAGTATCATCTCATTTGACAAAGTAAATTTTAATGAGAAAACGGTCTTACAATTAACAAAAATAAAAGCAAAAAGCCATTATGTGCAGATTGCAGTCGATTTCAAGTTGTTAGATTACATAAATTTCTAACAATTAACTTCGATTAAAGCATATAATAACGCCCATATGCAGATAATATATCATCAATATAGCTAGACGAAAGGCTTGGGAGATTTAGTATGACGATCTGCTATTAATTTCTGTTCGCCTGGTACCACGCCAGTTGGCGAACGCTTACAAATCAGAGGTTCTGTAAGTGAGTGAGGGTCTTAATATATGAAATGTTATCTATTTATGAGAAAGTATATCTACAACTATTATATTACATAGATATGTATGTATACATATATATGTATAGGTATACTCTGGCTGAACAAGAGCTGAACTATTTGCTTGTGTTACAGAATTGCATTTATTTTCTTTATATATATATTTTTAATGGGTGTAGGGTGCTAAAAGCCTTTGTTTACCTATTCGAAAGCTTTATCGTTTTGCCTGTTGCTGTGTGTTTATTTGTGTTTTTTTTTTTTTGTTGTTTTCCAGCCCAGTACCAGTGCATTTTGTTACTCTCAGCAGACGATTGTTGTTGTTGCACTATTGAGAGTAGCACAGGTTGCGCAAAGAGGTGTACAATTTTGGCACTCTTTGCGCAACTGCGTCACGATTTATAAAAATGTCGTTTGCTGCTGAATGCATGAAAATCATCGATTTCTTTTGAACAATTTGATTTGTGTTGCCAATTGGCAAATTAGATATGTTATGTTGGGCTTTCAAATGGTATAGATATGTCTAATGCATTGCTTGAGACATTAATCAATAATGGACATGCGCATTGTATCAGACATTTTTTTTACTCATTTTACTCATCCCAACTGACTGCACAACAATTTGTTACTTGTGTGCGTCAGTTATACAACTCGACAAGTTGTACAACTTGATGATTTTGTTCTTGAACAATATATTAATAATTTGCTTTTAACAATAGCAATCAATATAAAATATTAATACAGTCGAATTAAAGAAAATAAAAATATATCTCTTACTGGAAACACTATCAGCCCACGAACAACTTGTAGTTATAGAAATTACTTGATAGTCGTTATAATTTATTTATAATATATAGAATATTTTAAAGAAAAGAATGTTCCACTTTGTATTATTATTATTTGTCTCTAAATATAAATTTCAAAACTTCAAAAGCATCTTCTACATCACTGTTCGATGGTTTCTACATTTTATGGTCCTCTACAGAATACTTTCTCACTTCAACCAATATTTCAGTTATGTAGGATTATGTTAATGTATATATCTTCAGTTTAGGCACCTAATCAAAAAAATCAAGAATTTCATTTATATGACATTTAACATCCTTAATATGATACCCAGAACGTATTTTTAATAGTTTATTCGTAATAGTTTTGAATTTCTCAATTTTATAATATTTTTTTCGAAAAAAAAACAAGTTATTTCCTATTTTTAATAAAATATATCGACTATGGTAATTCTAATTTTATTTTGCATATTTTATTTTATTGCCTATACATATAAAGATGGACATTTTTGAAACAAACCCAACATGAAATAACAAATTTATTAGCATTTTAGAGAACTAACACTATCAGAAAAAAAGGCTGTAAAGAGCAAATACGAGAGAGAGCAATATGCCCCACCTTGTATTATTGCATCATGCGTGTGTAGGAAAACACGTACAGCCGCAGAAACAGCTGATTGAGTTGCAACGTGTATAGGCTGTTTCATGACTATTTGCTCAAAAGCTCCCTTAAACTGAGCTTTTAACAGCGTCGCTCAATCAACCCTGTTGATTTGTGTAGAATCTCGAACTACACTCTTAACTTAAACTTGAACTGCAGTCAGACATTGCGTCTGAATGGCATTTTGTGTGCAGGGGCCAAGACGGCAGCATCGTGATAGACGCAACCAAATTGCAGTAATAATAAATAATAATTCAAAGTAATTGTGCATCAATTGAGTACCAACAAAAACGAACATGGCGGCCAATGAGAACGGGAAGGAGAAGGAGAAGCCGAAGGAGCACGACAAGGAGAAGGAGAAAGCAAACGAGATGCAATTGTTCACTAGGGGTGAGAAAGTGCTCTGCTACGAACCCGACAAGTCCAAGGCTCGTGTCCTGTACGACAGCAAGATTTTAGCTGTATACGAGCGAAAGGATGCGAAGAACAATAATGCGCGTTACTTTGACTACAAGGTGCATTTTCAAGGCTGGAACGCATCATGGGATCGCAATGTGCGCTGCGCCAGTCTGTTGAAGGACAATCCGGAGAATCGTGGACTGCAACGCGAGCTGGCAGAGGCTGCTCAGTTGCAGAAAAGTGGTGGCTACTCCTACAAGGACACGAAGGAGACGAAAACGGTGCCAGCTGGCAAAAAGAAGCGTGGGCCCAAAGGCGCCGCAGGCAACGTTGAAGATCCCAACGCAGATCCCTTGGAGCTGTCGGTGGCAGAGCTGCCCGCTGGAGCAGCAGCGGAGCAGGATTTGTTGACCAAGAAGAAGAAGAAGGGACGTAAAGGCAAGGGTCAGCAGCAGCAGGATAAGGACAAGGACAAGGACACTGGCGGCCAGCGGCAGTCGGACAAGCAGGCAGACGACAAGCAAGAAGGCGGCCGTAAATCTCATCGCGATAAGCGTGGCACGGGCGAAGCTGAACTTTCGACCAGGCCATCAGGATCGCGGAAGGATGTTGAAATAGGCGATGAGGGATCTGTGATCTGCTTGAAGCCCTCAACCAAAGGCAGACACAATTCATCAGATGAATACAGACGGCAGGAGGATCGTGTCGTCTTGCGAATCAGCGAGCGACTGCGCGCCTACATGGAATATGATTACAATATGGTGTGCAAGTATGGCAAGCAGCATGCCATACCGGCCACCATGCCCGTTGTGACCATACTGGAGCACTTTGTGAAACAGCGTGCCGTCGAACTGGCCATTGGCATCAAGCAGGATAGCTCACGGGCACGCAGCACTCAAAGCCGGAATGCACGAATGGAGCGGGAATACGATCGTGTCATGTCGAAGGTGTGCATGTTAAAGGAAGTTGTCGATGGATTGCGCATATATTTTCAGTTCCATCTGGAGGATCATCTGCTATACAAAGGCGAGAAGGAGTATCTGAATAGCTTCCTCACACCGGACATCATGCACAAATGCTGCTACATAGTGAACAACTCTTACGACTTTGTTCCCACCCATGTGAACAGTGTCGATGAGGATGGTAACGTTTTGGGTAACGAGGAGTACGAGCGTCAGCTGCAAAGATGCCTCGCCTATATACGCAATACCAATGGCAAGAATAAGAATAATAAGGACAAGGAGGCCTACAAGCTGCCCGTGGAGATGCGTTGCTTTCTTTGCGAGACTTTCAACTGGCGACTGCTGTCGCCTGAATCGCCGCCGGAGAAGTCGATGGTATTTGGTGCACCGCATTTGGCACGCTTGATGGTAAAGATGCCAGAATTTCTCAATGCATCGCCCATATCGAATGAAAAGCTGGAGGATTTGCTGCCACATATTGATGCATTCATTAAATATTTGGAGAACCACAAGGATTGGTTCGATAAGGATAATTATGCGATTCCATTGGGGGATCAGGATTTGGAATGCGTTATGTTTGGCGATCTACCGCTGGTCAAAAAGAAAAATTAAACATTATTCATAAATATACTTACACATATACAAATATTCATATTCATATTCATATTCATATTCAGGCCTGTTCCAGTTTCCACTTGCGGCAACAAATTAAGTTTTTCTGACACGACAACGTTGCAATTCATTTCGTTGCATTTGCTCAATTTTATAAATTTTTCAAAAAAATTTCAATTCCACAAAATGTTGCCGAAAGCAGAAACCGAAATGGCTTCAACTACAATATATTCAGGTCTGTTCCGAATTCCGCTTGATTGATTCATTCGAATTCTGTTTTGAAAGAGCGGAACTCAGAACCGACCTGTTTATACTATTTATTAAGCATTTTAAGACTTGACAAATTTTTTTTTTTTTTTTTTGAGAATATTTGTAATTGTCATTCGCTCAGCAGTATCAATATCAAATATCTATATATCTATATCTATATAAAATATCAATGCGCATGTAATATGAATTACGTATATTAATTAATCAAACAATAAAATAATCAATATCAATATTTGTATTAGTATTAAACTTTAATGCTAATGTTAACCCTCCAGACGCAGTGCGTCCGCCAGGAATGTGAGCGCACTTTGCTGATCGGCGCTTAATGAAGTTGCTGCATAACGCTGCTGCAGCAAGGAGCTGCAGGTGAAGAGTGGCGCCGCCTGTTCGGGCACAATGCGATAGGCGACACGACGCCAGGTGGCACTGACCACATCCAGGTGAGCAGCTTCCAGGCTAGAGCGGCATGCTAGTAGATCGTCGGGACGCGCACGCGCCAGCATATGAGCCATGGTCAAACAGAGCTGTTGCTGCAGTGCATCTCGATGATTGTACTCCTCGAAGGTGTCCAGTGCATGGGATCGCTCAATGGCATCAAGCAGCGAACGCCACACGCTGGCATAGTGTGTGCCAAAGTCCGCACGCTGCTCAATCTGCAGCAGCACAGCGGTGGCATTGATGCGCACCTTGAAGTTGGCATGTTGCACAATCAGCTGACTGAGCGCGGCAAAGAGCGTGGCTGCTGAGCTGGCGCTGCTTGCAAAGAGCGCCCGGCTGCGCACCAAGCTGCCAATGGCATAGCAGGCATTCCACTTGACCTTGGCACTGCCCGCAGCGCGCACACAGTCCAGCAGCTTGGCTATGGCGCGCTGCATCAAAGCATGCTCCACGGCAGGCAGCAGACGCAGCAGATTGCCCAAGGCGCGTACACCATTGGCACGCACCTTGTCATGGTCGCTGCACGCACGCACAGCGGCCTCAATCAGCCGGCTGAGCAGCGTCTGTGATATGCGTTCCTGCTGCAGATGCTCCTGCTGCTCTGGGAGCTCTGTCGTTGCCAGCAGCGCATCGCTTATGTTGCCCAACGCCCAGGCGGCCTTAATGCGTACCGTCAGCTGACTATCCTCGCTGAGACGCAGCGTCAGCTCCGCCGCATGCTCCACAAACACTAGATCGGAGCGCAGCGTCGGATGCAGCACATAAACAGCCAAAGCACGCAATGCTGCTGCACGCACCAAGCGCTCAGCGGCATCATCGCTGCTGCAGCCGAGCAGAAATGCCAGCAGGCCATTGCGCTGAGCTTGGGGTAAGCGCTCAAAGCTATAGCTGCCCATGTTGGACAATGCATCGCAGAGGGAGCTGCGCAACGTCACCGTGCTGGCAGCTGCATAGCATTCATAAATGCTGGGAAGTAGACGCAGCCAGAATGCCAAATGCAGCTCCAAGTCCAACTCGGGCTGGCGCTCAGCTTGCTTTTCGACATTCGAATTGGATTTGTGCTCTGTCTGTGTCTGTTGCTCCATGACTTGGCGCGTCATCTGAAAGCCAACGGCGTCTAGACAACGTGCGCCATACAGACGTACATCCATGGAGCTATCTGTTAAAGCATTTCTTAGCACCAGCGCCAGGCGCGCCAGATGCTCGCGCAACAATGCAAAATGTGTGGCCATCGCCAGGAGCACCTGCAGGCACTCAATGCGCAGTGGCGCCGAGCTTGCGGGACAGTCCAGATAGCGCAGGATTAGACGCAGCACCCAGGAGTTGCGCGGTATGCGTGGCCAGCAGGCGGGCAACAAAGTGCAAGTAGTCTTTGCTTTAGCTGCCCGCTGCTGCTCCGGCTTGCGTTCCTGCTTTTCCAGTTCCTGCTTCTGCATTCTCTGCTCCTGAACTCCCTGCTCCTGTAGTCCCTGCTCCTGCACTCCCTGCTTTTGAATTCCCTGCTCCTGCTGTCCCTTCTTCTCCATTCCCTGCTCCGGCACTCCCTGCTCCTGCTCTTCCTCCTCTTCCGAGTCGCAGATCTGCTGAAACTGCAACTGTTGTTCCCGCTCCTGCCGCAGCGACGCCGCATTGTTCAGTTTGCCGCTGCGACGCTCGCTTAGCGGCAGTCCCACAGCACAAGCAATCTCCTGGGTGAGACGCGGCAAGGCAATTAGCATTTCCATGACCAGCAGCGCGGACACCTTTACGCTAGTGTCCACATGGCTGCCCAGTTTCTTAACATGCGGCACAAACTCATAGACAAAGCCCATCGGCAGCTGCTCGAAGGGTGTCGCCTGTACCAGCACCGCCAGACACTTGAGGCACTGCGTTAGCACCGGCGGTGCAAACTCACGCTCCAATATGCGCGTCAGCTGACCATACGCCGCCAGCACACTGTGCGCCAGGCTCAACGCAAATGGCGTATAATTGGCAGGAGCAGCTGCGCAGCTTGCCTGCGCCAAATACGCCTTGGAGCCATATAGCAGCTGTGCAGCCAGCTGCAGCGCCAGCGCGCGGCACCGCACATTGCCATCCATGGCGCCAATGTGCAGCAAATGATGCTTGGAGTCGCCGCTGGAGCTGGAACTAGGAACTGGGAAGAGCGCATGCCAATAGCCATAAAGCGTGCGACGTGGCAGCTGCTTGGTTACAGCAGAGAGCAGTTGCAGCGCTGCCAGACGCAACTTGAGCTGGCCATGACGCAGCTGCTTCTGTGCCGACAGCTGCTGCTTGGTAGCGTTGGCGCCGTCAGATGTGCAGGGTGTGCAACTGGAGGCGTCACCGGAGGCGTTGTTGTCGCTGTGATTGTCGCTGCTGTTGCCCAGCAGCAGCAGCTGCTGCATGCGATCTGATCCCGATCCCAATCCCGACTCCGTTGCCTCCTGCGGATTGGCCGCATTGTTGCGCTGCTTGGTCAGCGAGCGCAGCTTGCGTGATTTGACGCGACGTCCGGCTGTAGCTGCGGTTTGATTGGACACATCCTGCACGTCCTGGCCATATCCAGCCGATTGCTGTGCCGGCTGCACGCGTTGTGGCAGCTGCAATTGGAACTGCCCCTCCGCTTTGCAGCGTGTTTGGCACAATGCAAAGCCAAGCAGCTCCGGCGCCTGCTGCTCTGCATAGGCAGCATTCTGAGTTGTAATCTTCTGCAATAGCTGCAGCGTGTGCGTCAGCAGCAATATCAGCTGCTCCTGTGGCGTCTTCGCTGCCAATCGCGTCCAGCAACCCTCGTAGTGCGTTTGCAGCACAGATTTGGCCAGCTGACTGCACAACTGCAACTCCTCCGCCTGCAGCTCAACCGCTTCGGTGCAAAGCGTGCTCAACAAAGCGTCCTGGCAACGGATTAGCAACAGCGCCGCCTCCACGCTGCTGGGCAACTGTATAAGCACGAGACGTGGTAACTGCGCGTGAGCTTCAGCCGCCGGCATTGCTTCCAGGAGCGGCAGCAGACAACGCAGCGCATCAACCTTTATTTGCTGCTCAGTTTCAGCTTCGACGCACTGCAGCAGCCAATCGAGCAGCGGCTGCGTTTCGCCTAGCAGCTGCTTGCGGCTGAGCAGCAGCTCATGGAGCCAGAGCAACCATGTGTTCAATGAGTCATCGCATTGCGTTCTCTCCTCTGCCAGCAGCTCAGCCAGCTGCGACGCCGTTTTGCTGCCATATGGTCCGCCCGACGCCTGCAACTCAAGTTCGCGCAGAAACTGCAGCTGGCGTTGGTAATGCGCCTGCTGCGCTGCGGCAGAGCAGCGAGCGCGGTTGTTTATTGTTTGTAAAAGTGTATCATAAGCTTTCCGCTCCTTGTCCATTAAATCAAATCTGTATTTTTGCGAGTAGACAACAGTTCTACGATCATATCGATATACGATATACAGTTATGGGTTGCAATATCACGCAACAGCTGATTGCTTATCGATAATTATAGCGATTCATCGATCTGACGCTACTTTTCACGTGCGCCAAGTTAGAATCGGTGATTTTTTGGACTCAGCGTCGATTTGTTTCCGTGATTATTGCACGGCTTGTAAATAATAATAAATATTAATAATATTATATAATATTAAAGACAAAATTTGATGATCAGTTTTCGAGAAATTCAATATTATATGACCTCGGTCTGAGGCCCATATAAAATTGACCAAAATCATAAACACTCATTTTCTTTGCTTACACCTCTTTTCACAGACTAGGTGTGAAAATGCACGGTATACCAAATTAAGAATTGATCTTTAAGGAAGCTATTAAAACAAAAGTTTCTCAACATTTATGGATTCGTTTTCGAGAAATAAGGCAATGAATCTACCCCCTTCTACTAGCTCCAATGCAGATTGTTAGTTCATCACTGAATCACATATGAACCAAATGTGGCTGATGGGCAGCACTTTTTGGTGCAATTCATAACATTTGAGTTTTAGCACAATTCTAGATTTCTAGACCTACTGCAGTATTGCACGGTCTATTTTCAGATTGAGAAAAGAAATAAAAATTATTGACAATTCAATATATGTACATATATGGCCTATGTTTTGGGAAAATTGACCTAGAAAGTAAGCGTCGATCGAGGGCTGTAGCGTCGGTACCAGGGCTGTTCAAACACTACACGTGTCTTCCAACACCATGTACATACATACAAAAATGCAGCCATGTTAAATTTTACATGCATTTTAAGCCGATTTTTCCTTTTATCAACAGATTGTTACCAGGGTGACCACACACGCGACGGCGTCGTCGTCGGCAAGCCCCCTAAACTCATCCCATGGACACTCGCGTAATCTGAAGCAGGCGAAATCACCTTTATAACTTACGTTTCTTATGTTAATTAAAATATCAAATACATATACGACACTATGTTAGAAGTCGTATACAAAACAAAATTTACAAAAATGAATAAATAAAAAAGAGTATAAATAATACGAAAATTTAAATTCAACGGACTTTTTATTAAAAGGAAGAAATTCAAATTTGTTGTGCAACAACAACAACAACCACAGTAAATTTTAAAGTATATACTTTTAAAATACCAGGCGATTAGAATCAGCAGAAGATCGCAAAATAAATATATAAACAAGTAAGAACGTTGCAGTCGGATGCACCCGACTGCGATATACTCTTTTTTTCGCCTCTTTGCGGAGTCAGTGGGCGTGGCAATTGAATTTCTGCTCAAATCTTTAAAGTTTTGCCATCAATTAAAATTTGGTTGGGCCTGTTCTACAGGTTTGGGAGAAACAAACATTGCTTGATTGCAAGGGCGGGGGTGGGCGTGGCAAAAATATTTTTATCCAATCTATTAAATAGGGCAACAGAATTCAACCTGCAAAATTTGGTGATTCTAGCTAAAGGGGTGGGGGAGATACAGACTTTGCCTATTTGTGGGGGCGGGGGTGGGCGTGGCCGAATTTTTTTTTTCCAGATCAATGAAGGATGTGATAAGTAGCCCTTGTGCCAAATTTGGTTACTCTAGCTATAAAACTGTAGAAGATATAGGTTTTTGCGGTTTGTGGGGGAAGGGGTGGGGGTGGGGGGGAGATCTTGACACTTTGTCTGCCTATGGTATATACCAACATGTATACCAAGTTTGGTTGCTCTAGCTTCAAAATTGTGGAAAAAACCTGCGTTCATACAGACAGACGGACAGACAGACGGACAGACAGACGGACAGACAGACGGACAGACGGACAGACGGACAGACGGACAGACGGACATTTCACAAACCCAATATACTCTTTTTTCCTTTTTTTTCAAAAAAGTTAAAAAAAGAGTATAAAAAATTCAAGCTCAACGGCTTTTTCATTTGCCGAAACCTAAAAAAAAGTACTGCATACTTTCAGGGGCACAGGTTATTGCAGCCACAGAGAGGGCAAAAGCACAAAAACCTTTGTATCTCTAAAGCTATAAGGACGATTTTGATATCCTTTTGTCAGTCGATAGCCCTTATTAAGACGCGTTGTTTGACACACGACTCGTAAGGATCAGCAAGGATACGGCCGAGATATAGCTAGTTTTTTGTATACAAAAAAATCCTGATAACTCGGTTGTTTAAAGGACGAACGTCCTTTGGAATACATTTTCTGACGCGGATGAACAAGGACTATCTTTTGGCCAAACGACATTCAAATCGTCCTTCAAATGGCCGAGTTACAGGCGATTTTGTGATTTTAGGTCCTTTTTCCCTAGCAACACACTTGATGAAGATTTTGACAACATTTTTGAAAAAAACCTGAAAATCCTTGAATGCCAATCGATAGCTCTACTGTCTCTGATTACAAAATGGTATGTCCTTTCAAAATCCTTAAGGATACGACCCAGTTATAGCTTGAAAAAGAGTTTGTTTTCGTCCAATTAGCAGTTGTTGGAATATTGTTGCATACTTTCAGGGGCAATTTTGGACTTAGAAAATTTCAGCCTGAAGGCGAATGGAAATGAGTCAGAAACACAAAATCCTTTGTATCTCTAAAACTATAAGGACGATTTTCATATCCTTTGGTCAGTCGATAGTCCTTATTAAGACGCGTTGTTTGACACAGGACTCGTAAGGATCAGCAAGGATACGGCCGAGATATAGCTAGTTTTTTGTATACAAAAAAATCCTTATAACTCGGTTGTTTAAAGGACGAACGTCCTTTGAAATACATTTTCTGACGCGGATGAACAAGGACTATCTTTTGGCCAAACGACATTCAAATCGTCCTTCAAATGGCCGAGTTACAGGCGATTTTGTGATTTTAGGTCCTTTTGCCCTAGCAACCCCCTTGATGAAAATTTTGACAACATTTTTAAGAAAATCCTGAAAATCCTTGAATGCCAATCGATAGCTCTACTGTCTCTGATTACAAAATGGTGTGTCCTTTCAAAATCCTTAAGGATACGCCCAAGTTATAGCTCGAAAAAGAGTTTGTTTTCGTCCAATATGCAAGTATTGCATACTTTCAGGGGCAAGTATTAAATGTTATTTCAAATGTTAATTTAACATTTTGCATTCGCCTGCTGTTAAACTACAGCAGAAGATAGCAGCGCTGGAGTTTAACAGCAGGCGAATGCAAAATGTTAATTTAACATTGTAAATAACAGATCCATGTTATGATTTAAAATTTTTCCGTTGCCCGCCAAATTCAAATTTGTTTTATTTTAATAATCAGAAGGCCGTTAAAAATTGGAATTTCTCATATATTATTTGTTCATTTTTGTATGGCTTACAAAATATAATTAATTTTATGTATAAAAGTATATTATGACGCTCAGGATAGGATGTACTTCTGGATCATCTCAGTGCTCATTTCCAGTTACGTGACGGTAAAGATGAGTAGGCATTGTTGCAAGGATGAATTTAGCTCCTCGATGTAGCTGCCGGGGAACCATTCGGCGGTGGCGTAGCGTGTGTGCTCCACTGGTAACAAACTGTTGATAAAAAGGATAAGAAAGCCAAATATATATTGAGAAGGATACTCAGTGAAGCATACGTACTATCTGTCGTCATGGTGTCGACGGCCAGCGAAACCAGATACTGTTGTAATAGCGTGACCAGGACCAAGAGGCCGCAACAATAACAAATAATAAATAGCAACAGTTATTAATTTTTTAAGATAAGTTCGAATGCTTCTCATTCCACATTCAAAAGCACAACTCTTCAAACCTGTACAAACATGTACATATATTTAATTGTCAAATCTAGAATTGTGCTAAAATTCAAATGTTATGAATTGCCCATCAGCCATATTTGCTTCATATGTGATGCAGTGATGAACTAACAATCTGCATTGGAGTTAGTAGAAGGGGGTAGATTCATTGCCTTATTTCTCGAAAACGAATCCATAAATGTTGAGAAACTCTTGTTTTAATAGCTTCCTTAAAGATCAATCTTTAATTTGGTATACCATGCATTTTCGAACCTAGTCTGTGAAAAGAGGTATAAGCAAAGAAAATGAGTGTTTATGATTTTGGTCAATTTTGTATCGGCGTCAGACCGAGGTCAGACCACATAATATTGAATTTCTCGAAAACTGATCATCAAATTTTTTTTGAAATTTTTGGCATAGTTTAGTTAATGTTTGGGGCTATCTATTGGTGTTTTTATTAGTCAGAGATATTTCTGAAAATGCAGAAACCCCAATTTTCAAATGCCCATTTAGTAAATAAAAAGGCATAAAATTGAATGATTATTATTTTTTATTGGTAGATCTCTTCATTCTCTACAATACTGTACAATTTAAAACTTTTTCTTGCATTAATTTTTATTATTATTTTCAAACAGTTCAAAAATCACGGGAACAAATCGACGTTAGGTCCAAAAAATCAACGATGCTAACTTGACGCACGTCAAAACAGAGCAAAATGGAGCAACGAGCAACAACGAAGAAGTAGGAACATGTTTACTCGCTCAGTTGAGTGAGCAACTTTTTTTTGTTCACTCATTCTGAGAGCATGCATGCATTTTGTACGCTCAAATGTCTGGCAGCTCCGCCATTTCAAATAAATGCAGTTTGTTTTCTTTGGTATTAAAAAATAAAATATCCAATGAAAATTGAAAATTTTACAAAGCCGTTTCAATATAAATTATAATTATACTGCATAGCCTATAATAAGACTGGGAATCAAACTAATTTTTAAAACTTCTAATAGTTAATTTGCAACGGTCCCGCAAAACTATTATCGCTAATAATTGCAGCCCTGCATGCATGTAATCGGAATGGCAGCATCACAGAAGACAGAAAAACGCCATGGCATTTACGCCAACTTCAAAAACAGGTCCTTGTCACAAAAGTTTCAGTTTCAAACTAAAAGCAGCACACAATTAACAGTGCGAGAAAAAGAATAGCATCAAAATCGATCGCTTGAAGTGCCACCAATTCTAACTCGTGAGTATTGCCACTCATTTAATAGATTTTGTTTATCAAAAGGTGGCAGCACTTTTCATATTTAAATTTACCGAAACATTCAACTAATGTTGGCGTCCTTTTTTTAGATCTGCATTTTGTGCGATATCATAATTATAATTATATAAACAACAAATGGCCGGACACCAAATAAAATCTCTGATTATGGGTGTAACTGACGAACATGTGCAAATTCTATACGACAAATGGTCTCACATGTTCGAGCCCGATGCTTGCATTGAACTAATGCAAAGACTGGAGGAGCGCGTGAAAGAGTTTTATATGGACCTGCACAAGGAATCGGAGGAGAAGGAGCAGCTCATCCACAACGAGATAGGCGACCTAGAGGCAGAGATAGCAGATATCACGCGACTGCTGCACCGCAATGTTGATGTTGGAGAGAGGCCGGAGGAGATGCCGCTGGTCAAGTGGCAACAGACACTAGACAAGAGTATTGAGGAGCTTAGAGAAGTATTGCGGGGGCGGCGCGCGGAGATCTGCGAGCTGCTGTTGCAACAAGAGCAACTTTGTGAGGAGCTGGGTGAGTTGCCGCTTCCTTTGCTGGCTGATCCGCTGCCAAAGCCGGAAGAGATGTCAGGCTTTAGGGAGCACCTGGAGCGTCTACAGGCAGAGCGCATGCGCCGCATGGACGAGCTGTTCCAGCTGCGCAGTCAGATAAAGCAGGATATGAAGGTGCTGGAGTTGGTGCCGCAGACAGCGGCGGAGGAGCATTTGCTTAGTCAGACAAACCAGCGTTTGTCGCCAAATATTTTCGAGAATCTGCGTTTTATGAAAGCGGAACTGGGATCGCAGGTTAAAGAACTGCATGAGCGTATAGACAACATGCGGCTAAAGATCAATGTGCTGTGGGAGCGTCTGCAGGAGAAGGAAACGGACGAGTTTGCCATGCGCAGAGTGCGTGAGGCTAAGACGTACACACAGCGGACGCATGATGTGTTGTGGGAGGAGCTGAGACGGTGCCAGGAGCTGCGCCGTCAGAACCTGAAGAGCTTTATCAGTCAGCTGCGAGTTGAGATCGGGAAGTGGTGGGACTTGACATTAAAGTCGGAGCAGGAGAGGAAGCGTTTCTCGAACTATTACAATGAGTGGTATAATGAGGACTTGTTGGAGCTGCATGAGCTGGAGCTGGATGATCTGAAAAGCTTTTATAATGCGAACAAGGAGATATTTGAGCTATTTGGTAGTCGCGCTGAGTTCTGGGCACGAATGGAGGCCTTGGAAGCGAAGGCCAACGATCCGAATCGCTACAACAATCGTGGCGGACAGTTGTTGAAGGAGGAGCGCGAGCGGAAGGCTATATCGAGCAAGCTGCCAAAGATTGAGCAGCAGATAAGAGAGTTGGTGGACGTGTATGAGAAGAAGAATAACTCGCCGTTTCTGGTGCATGGAGAGAATATACTGGAGCATATGGCCAACGATTGGGAGCGCATTCGGCAGGCCAAGGAACTGCAGAGCTCTGCCCGCAAACAGGCTGTAACAGGTCCAACTTCGACGTTAACCATCAACAATGGCAATAGGCATGGACATGGGAGAATGGCACCACCACTCACGCCCGGATCGACGGCAAAACGGACGCCCTTGGCGCTTAGAAACATGTCAGCAATGTCATCATCAACGATGTCGTTGCGCAAAACGCCCTCTAATTGCCAGTTGAATACTGTGACGAGAAGTGCGGCGGCCAAGACAACCGGAAACTTGCAGAAAAGGAAATTGGTAAATGTTGCTCAGGTGGACACACCAGCTGCCAAACGGAATCTTTTGAAAGCTTTGAGCTCTCTTAACAACAAGGCAACAAAGTCGCCACTGAAGAAGAAGGTGCTTGTGTTGGAGACCACACTGCGACGCAGTTCGGGCGTGAAGAGGCGTAGCGTGGGGCATGGCTTGAAGAAGGCGCACACAAAAATTCTGGTGAAGCCACCTACTGATGCTAGCGATGAATACGTGACGGATGAAAACGTTGATGATGAGAAAGACAGACGTATGCTTCAAAATTCCTCAATGCTGCCACAGAACGGTAGGAGCTATCATGCTGCAAAGCTGAGAAATCGTTTTTAAGCGCAATTAGCATAAATAAATGTGGCCTTACCAAGTAGTATATAAAGAATAAAGTATTAACTTTTTGCCAGCCATCAAATATATTTTAGTTTAAACAAATGTATGTATATTGCTGAGGCATATCAAATGAGAATGAATCTATATAATATGTTCAAGGGATAAAATTTTTGTACTTAATTTTATCATTAAATGTCGTAAAACTGTCTTATGCAGACTCTATTTAAAACATGAAATTTGTTTTGTACGTTGAAACTGTAACTGAAATTTTTTTTTTATTTCCTTTAAATATATGGTAGAGATTAACAATCAGCTCCAAGACTGATTTAAATTTGAATTGATTTTATTTTTATGGGGATTGCACACATTTTACTTTGTTAATTTCTTTCGGAAGAATTTTTGAAATTGAAAGGGAGTAAGAAAGCACTGCAAATGTATATAACTGGCATAAGGAGGCATCTGCGACCATAAAAAGTATATATATTCTTGATCAGCGTCAACAGTCGAGTCGATTTGGCCATGCCCATGTTCTTCAAAAAGCAGAACTTAAAGAAAATCCATATTTTTTGCATTACTAAAAAAAAGTTTCCTCGAAGTAGATGCGGGCGATGTTTATGGTAACTTTAATCAAAGCATATATTGAAAATTGTTACAATACTTGATATTAAACTGACATTATTTAGTTTCAGCTATAGCCTGTATAGTCTAGGCTCAGTGGAGTCCACGCTCCACGCAAGCGATGATCTGTTCCTCAAAAAGACTGAGATTTGCAACTTTTCGTAATCGATGATAAAAACAAAATTTCCAATGCATAAATAAAGTAGGTTTCCCAGCTCACGCGAGTTATAAACCGACATACAAATCGACGATGTGATTAGTAGTCTTTGTGTCAAATTTTGTTACTCTAGCTGTAAAGCTGTGGAAGATATAAGCCTTATTTCAAAAATGTTTAAAAAAAGAGTATAAAAAAATGCCGGAGCAGGCATGATTTGAAAATTTAAATATCAATTTGAAATCGCAATTTTTTTTTTCATACAGTTTTAAACTATTTTTAATGTTTTTTGAAAAAAAAAAAAAAGAAAAAAGAGTATATTGGGTTCGTGAAGTGTCCGTCTGTCTATACGAACGCAGGTTTTTCCAGTTTTGAAGCTAGAGCAACCAAACTTGGTATACATGTTGGTATATACCATAGGCAGACAAAGAAGAGAAAACTGAAACTGAATTTGATTTGCTTGAATTTAATCAAAATTAAATCAGAATCATTTTCAGGACTCAAGATTATTCATAATCAAGTCAAAAACAATCTTCGGAACACCCCAATACTTGAAAAGTACGCATGCAGCAAATATGGTCACCTCAAATTCGATAAAGGCTATCGAACGATAATCGATATACATAGCAGGTAGCATTGCATAGCGTTAATCGTTGCTTACGCGCTTTTATTTTGTTGACTGCAGCAATTGCAAGCATCAATCCAGTAAGAAAAAGCAATTATAAAGATGAATATACCGTTTGAGCCACGAACAGTTGTTAACGGCGGAATGCTCAAACAGTTTGCCAGCCAAACGATCAGCATAATGGTGCGTGTGGAGTGCGTTGCCGGCACAACGCTGCTAGCCGACAGCACGGATAATCACAAGCTGCGCATAAGCCTGCCCAGCAGCGAGCTTAACGCAGCTGATGGCGCCTGGGTGGAGGTAATTGGCGTAGCCACTGCTAATGACTCCATACGCGCAAAGGAGGTAAATGTGATGAAATTCGAAATGTACCTGCATATATATATGTATATATCTTTGTTTTTGCAGGTCATTGAATTTGGCGGCGAGAACATTGACTTTGATACGGATAGCTATAACACGATGACCCAGTTGCTGAACAATGTCAAGGGATTCTATCGAAATGGCTAAAGCTCATTTGATCTTGTTCTCATACATAAATACAAAAATAAAAAATACGTATTTCTTTCCATAGTTTCAACATAATTTTTATTTGCTTGATTTCTGGGTACGTTGCCCCACTGTATAAAAGGCTATCTAATGAATTGATTACATTTTTCAACAGCTATTAAGTAGATAGACGAGAGTAATTGGTTTATCATTGTTTGTTATTGCTGCACAGCAGCATTCGCCACCACGCTGGGATTGTTGACCACCTCTCCAAGCGAGTCGAGCACCTCCTTGCGATAATCATCAAATTCACCATCAATCTCATTGATTGTCTGATCCTCGATGACATAGAGCGTGCATCCAGTTTCACGTATGAGACGCTCATCGTGAGAAACAATGATGACGCCGCCTTCATATTCATTGATGGCCTCGGCTAGGGCATCAATCGATTCAATATCTAGATTATTGGTCGGCTCATCAAGTATGAGCACATCGGGCGCACTAAGGCAAAGCTCAGCTAAGGCAACACGCGCCTTCTGACCGCCGGATAGATCCTTCATTTTGATGGTATGCGCATGGCTAACAAGGCCAAAGGAACCCAATGCCTTGCGCGCCTTCTCGTGCGGCAAGTTAAACAGACGTTGTAAGTATTCAGCTGCCGATTCTTCAGCGGTTAAGTGCTCGCCCGAATGCTGATCGAAGCGTCCAACATGCAGACGATGATTCTTGCGCTGCTCACCCTGCTGTGGCTCCAGTTCACCTAGCAATAGTTTGAGGAACGTTGATTTACCCACACCATTGGGACCCACAATCGCCACACGACTGGTCAAATCGATGCCAAAATCAGCTTTGATAAACAACGGCTTTTGACCATCGAAAGCAAACGTTACATTGTGCACACCCAGTATGGGCGGCTGCAGTTGTGATGGCTCCGGGAAACGAAATTTAACAATATATTCTTTGGGGCGTGCTAGCAGCTCCTGCGGCCCATCGTCCTCATCCTGTTTCTGTTGCTTGGTCTTGTTCTTCTCCTGCTTGCGTGTCAGCGTCTCCTTTTGCTTCTTCTCAGCGGCCTTCTTCGACTGGCCATGTGCCTTGAGCTCCCGTATGCGCTTCTCTTGCTTCTCATATTCCTTAATCATCTCGCGACGCTTCTGCACAAACATTTTCTTGAACATGGAGTAGTTGCCTTTGTAATATTGCAATTTCTTTTGATCCAAATGAATGATCTCATTGCATACATTATCTAAGAAACTCTGGTCGTGAGACACTATCAATAGCGTCTTCTTCCAGCCCTGTAAATAATTATCCAGCCAAATAACCGCATTCAGATCCAAATGATTCGTCGGCTCGTCCAACATTAGCAGCGTTGGCTCCAAGTACAACGCACGCGCCAATGAGACACGCATTCGCCAGCCGCCGGAGAATTTATTGGTGGGTCGATCCTGCATACTCTTGCTGAAACCCAGACCGGCCAAAATACGACGTGCTCGCGCCTCCGCCGAGTAAGCACCAATTGCTTTTAGCTCAGCGAATGTATCATTTAGTTCCTCCTGCACGCTCAGATCACCGTTGGCAAACTGCTTTTCCAAATCCTCGCTTTTCTTTAGCATCTCGGTGCGCTTCACATCCGCATCCAAAATGGTATCAATGGCCGTCTTATCGGTGGCAACAACCTCCTGTTCACACAACAGCACATCAATATTCGGCGGTATGGCGAACGCACGCGTCGCAATATGACGGAGCAGCGTCGTCTTGCCGTGTCCATTGGGACCGACCAGGCCATAGCGACGACCATGGGCAATTAGCAGATTGGCATTCACAAATAAATCATTTCCTAGCGATATTCGATAGCGTATATAGATTAGATTTTTAGTTAAGTAATTACAGTAATTGAACAGCATATTCTACTGTGATACCAAGCGTTACAAAGCGTTAACAAATGCGGTGCACAAAACAGAAATGCGAATTTAAGAGACACCGCCAAAGAGAATTACACTTATAACACTATGCCACGAACATTTTAGCTTTATTTTAATGTGTTAAAGCTTTTTGGCGAAAATATAATAAATGGTTAATGCTTCTTTTTACATATTCAGTCCTGTTCTACAGATCGATTCAGATCATATTTATCGAAATGAAAAAGATAGTTTACACATATAAAATATCAGGAAAGTTGAGAAAAAATTTTCAAAATAACTGACAGTCCAAATAATATTCCAAACTTTTAACGTTTTAGCATTATTAATGTGTATCGTATCGATATGTCATAGAGCTGCTCACCAAAACTAAATTTTCCATTGTTATACGATTTTGATCAAATTTTGTCAAACTATTGGAAGTATAATAAAAATTAAAAATTGAATTCCTAAACTATAAGCCAAATGTATAAAAAGCAAGGAACTTATTTTCAGACCTATTTGTTGTCCTTAATTTAGTCTACCGTTTTCTTTTTTTTTTCAATATGTTGTGAAAAACGTAGGATTTTGTAAAATATAATTAGTCACTTAAAAAATCAAACTAAAAAAGCCAAAAGTTTCAAAATTGATTTAAACAAAAGTTTCGCCATAGAAAAAAATGATTATTTTGTTCACAAGTAAAGTATTTGCTGTGACATAGTGTAATTGTTAGTAAGACATTTGTTGAAAAAGCACTAAATGAGAAAAACGAGCACAGAATTTCAAATTAATTGAAAGTGGGAACGGACTATAGCTATTTAAAGTGCTTTTATTTTCACGTATTGTAATAATTATAAGTTCTATTATAAAAATGTTTTTAAAATCTTCATTCATTATACTCAAAAACTGATGATAACTTTTTCATAGAGAAGTATGGTAATGTTCATACAAATTTGTATTGCCATGGTCAAACTTTGAGTTTTATTTAGATATGTGCAACAAAATAGGACTTAGGAATAAAGATTATTTTTGAAAGCGCAATTTTTATTTATAATAACTCGAAAAAACTCGAAAATAAACTTTTTTTATCGAGTAAAATCGTTAGTAATATTTGAAAACTCCGAAATTGAAAGGATTATATTGATGTACCTATATTTAGCAGTAATTTTATTAACATATATGTATGTTTCTTTTTATACTCTTGCAGAGGATGTTATAATTTTGTCACGAAATCTGTAACTGATTAAAGGAGACGTCTTCGACCCTTTTATTAACATCTGACTATATCTTATAGCTGCCATACGAACAATCTTTTAAAAAATGAGTTTTTTGTAAGAACAACTTTTTTGTTTATTTTAGATATTTCAAGCAAACACGCTAGTATAAAATTTTACTGTGTTCGATAAGTTTCATTATAATTGGTTGACTATATCTTATAGCTGTCATGGGAACAATCGGTTTTTATTTGCAAAACTTATCTGCAAGGGTATATAGTATACCTTCGGAACGTCGAAGATAACATTTCTTTCTTGTTTTTCTTAAAAACATAATAAATTAAACAATATGTACGGTGCTTGGTTAAGTAAGGTTAATATCAGTATGATCAATGATAATGTGTATTAATCAAAATATGTATTGTGGTTAATAGTTCAAGTTAAAAGTTTTAAAACTCACCCTTGGCGGATATTGTGAAATTTTCAATCTTAATGTCCACGGCATGCTCGAGGGCGGCCTGCTGTCCAGCGCTTTTCTGTACCTGAGACATGGTGAAATTATTGTCGAGATCGGAATGACCGGCGCCTCCCTTTTTGGTCATTAGCTCCATTTGTCTCTCGTATTCCAACTGTTTCTTTTGTTTCTTCTTCTCTTTATGCGTGAGTTTCTTTTCCTTATTTTCCGTTGACTCTTCATACTTGGACGTTCTTGTCACTGAATCCTCCTCTTCATTCTCCTCCAATTCCAGCTCATCCTCCTCCTCAGCGATCTCCTTTGGCTCGGGCGCAATCTCTTTCAGCGAAATGTGCGCAACTTGTTCGCTCAATATATGAACTGGTTCGGGTACTGGTTCCGGCTCCGGTTCTGGCTCCGGCACATCTTCAGCTTCAGACTCATCATTATCGCTCATCATATCGAATTTGTTCTGCTGCTTCTTCTTCGACTTCTTTAAAGCTGGCTTGCTCATTTCCTCCTCCAGACCATCTTCATCCTCATCTTCCTTCTCATCCTCCTTCTCGTTCTCGTCCTCTTCGTCGTCACTCATTGCAAATTTATTCTTTAGCTGCTGCTTCTTTTTCGATTTCTTTGCAATTACAGCCACTGGCTGCTCTGCTTCCTCTTCACTATCATCCTTATCGTCATTGTTGTCATCATCATCATCATCATCATCACTGAAACCCTCATCTAGCTTCTTCTTGTTGCTCTTCTTATTTCTCTTGCTCTGCTGCTGTTGTTGTGTTTGCTTTTTGGCAGCGGGCTTCGTCTCCTCATCGGATTCATCTGCCACTTTTGTTTTTGTTTTTGCCTGTGCCTTTACCGTCCGCTCATCTTCGCTCCAGTCGTCATCCCGTCTACCCTTTTTACCCTTTTTGGCAGCCTTCTTCTGTTGCTGCTTGCTCTGTGATGATCTGACGCTTTCCAGCTCATCAGCATCATTTTGTGTTGTTGTTAAGTGTAAGGACTCATTATCACTAGAATCGCCGCCGCCACCGCCAGCTCGTTGTTTACCCTTCTTGGCCTTTTTGGATGCATTTTTCTTTTCGTTGGCAATCGCTTTCCCTGGCTGCTCGTCTTCGTCCGCGTCGAAGCGTTCCTTCTTCTTGCCCTTTGCCTTCGACATGTTCTCTTTAATCGTTCAAGGCAGCTCTGTTGATGTAAATAAATAATTAATCAAAATTACACAAATTTTCGCAATTCGTTGATAATTTGTGTGGTTTACGTTGTGTTTTTGTTGTTGGTGTTGCTGCTGCTGCGGCGGCGGCTTTCACGTGCACAGCTGGCAAATGTGAGAAATGTGGAGCTGGAAGAAGAAGAGAAAGCACACGCGATGACAAAGCCTGTGTGTGTGTGTGTGTTTGTTATCGGAATCGTGATGTCATCGTTCAGAGTTGGCTCACAGTTGAATCGAATTTTAGACCGTATCGATACGTTTGTTAAATTTAATATAAACAGATTTTTTTCTTTCTATTATATTTACAGATACAAATAGCTATAATTTTGAAAGTATTTTCAGAAATTTGTTGCATTAAATTGACATTTTGAAAACAATATCGGAACTAGTTGAATACAATTTTGCCAATTTGGCCATTTTCACGTCAGATCTAACTATTTTGAAAAGTCTTAAGCGGGTAACTATTGAATCTAAAAATTAACTAGTTTTTAGCTACTTAAAAATGGTTTACAGATTTTGTTTAACATAACAACTAATGACAAATAATGTTACTCTGACGTTTTTAGACAACTTGAAAATGTTAAGGTAACCTTATCGGTGTCAATAAGTCCTACTAATCAAGTGAAGCTAATATCAATCAAATTATGATATTTTCGAAGAATAACATAAAAATTGGTTTGCGTTGGTCATTTTGAAGTAAAGTTAGCTCTTTGTAGCTATTTCTGTAGTCAATTTAGCCATTTTTAGTTATCGACAGTTGGCAACACTGGTTGAAAACACTTGCGAGCGCCTATCGATATATCGATATATATCTATATATATATTTATTTTGCCACAAATGTCGTCGAGCTACATAATTGTTTAATAAACAATTAATCACTAATATAAACAAAATAGTGTAAATAGTGCGTCTGATATACAAATAAATGGCACATACTTTCAATTGAAACGTTTCAAGCTCCTTTACGCTGTGCGGACAGACCAACAAAAACAACAAAACAACTAAAACGAAAACAATAACAACAACAAAAACCCAACGAAGGTAAAGCCACAACGCAAAGGAGATTGAGATTCGCAACGCAATCAAAAAAAAAACGAAGAAAAATTCCATTAAACGGAAAATAACATACGCTGCGTGAGAGAGAGTGCGTGTTGGTGCCAAGGAGGAGGGGAGGGGGCGAGCACGCACACACATAGCCCAAAGGTGGTTAGCAGCAGCAACAACAATAACAACAACAGCACGACGAGACCTTGAAAAACTTTAAAGAAATAGCAACAAAAAAACAGCTCGAAAAATATTAACAAAAAAGGCAAACAGTGCTGAGCGTGGAGAGTGTGTAGAGTGAAGAGAGAGGGAGAGGTGTGGAGAGGAGCGGCGGCAACGGAAACTTAGCGGCCGCTAAGTTATGGAGAGTGACAATTTTCCGCAGCGCGCCAATTAAATGCAACAACATATAAGTCAAATGCATTGCGAAAAAGTCGAATTCGATATCGAATTCGGTAAACGTAATAAGCATATAAAGCGTAAGAATCAAAACAAGCGATCGACGTCTTGAAGCAATAACAATAACAATAACAATAACAATAGCAGCACCCACACATACACCTGCTGACACACACACACACACACACACACACACACATACATAGAGACAAACATACACATATAGATACAAACACACACACACACACATAGGCATATGTTAATGTTAATATGTTAATGTTAATATAAAGAAATAAAAGAAATAAAACACATAGACACACACAGACACAGGCACACAATGGCAGCTGTAGTCGCTGTCAACAGCGGCAGCGGGAACGGCTGCGGCGCAGTTATGACAGCAGCCGTCAGCGATGCGGACCTTAACGACGCCAACGGCGACGTCAACGCCACAAATGGACGCGAAGCACGCAATCTGGCTGAGAAGCAGCGTCGCGATAAGCTCAATGCCAGCATACAGGAGCTGGCAACAATGGTGCCGCATGCGGCAGAATCGACGCGACGTCTCGATAAAACAGCTGTGCTGCGCTTTGCCACACACGGACTCCGGCTGCAGTATGTGTTTGGTAAATCGGCGACGCGACGTCGGCGCAAGCTGAAGGGCATCAAATCAAATAACAACAGCAATGATAATAACAACAACAGCAGCAGCAGCACCGGTGTGATCGCTGGCGATACGCCGCAGCTAACGGATGCTTTAATGCAGCTGCTGGACAGCTTCTTTATAACGCTCACGTGCAACGGTCAAATAGTGCTTGTCTCTGGCAGCGTGGAACAGCTGTTGGGACATTGTCAGTCGGATTTGTATGGGCAGAATGTGTTGCAGATAACGCATCCGGATGATCAGGCGCTGCTGCGGCAGCAGCTCATACCACGTGACATTGAGACGCTCTTTTATCAGCAGCAGCAGCAGCAGCAGCAGCAGCGGCGACAACAATCACAGTCAACGTCCACCAGCGATGACGAAGATGATTTAGAGCAACAGCAACAGTTGGCTGCTGATAATGACAATGAGCAGCTGTTTGATGTGGCACGCCCGCCCAGCCCCCAAACAATCGCCCATTTGGCTGCCATCGATGAGCGGCTGCGTGCGGATCGACGCTGCTTTACGGTGCGACTGGCGCGCGCTTCGACGCGTGCAGAGGCCACGCGTCACTATGAGCTAATTAAAATCGATGGCTGCTTTCGGCGCAGCGATTCGTCGGTGACGGGCGGCGCGGCTGCCAATTATCCAATTGTATCGCAGCTGATAAGACGTTCGCGTAATAACAATATATTGGCAGCCGCTGCCGCCGCTGCAGCAGCAGCATCAGCAGCATCAGCAGCGACAGCGCCCTGCTTGCCCCAACACGATGCCATCGCACAGGCAGCGCTGCACGGCATCAGCGGCAATGATATCGTCCTCGTTGCCATGGCACGCCTCATGCGGCATGAAGATTCCAGCAACAACTCCCACAGCCTCAGCCTCTTGTGCCGTCAGCCGGAACCCTATCAGCTGGAGTATCATACGCGGCATCTCATCGACGGCAGCATCATTGATTGTGATCAGCGCATTGGCATCGTGGCAGGCTACATGAAGGATGAGGTGTGTATCCTTGCTCATCATAAAATATCCCTCTCATTACATTGCCTAATCATATTTAAAAATAAATCATTCAAATTGTTTGCAACTCTCGAATTGCGTTTTTAAATGTTAATAGAGCTGCTCTCATTATCGATACTACGATTTATTTTGTACCATTTTCGAACTTGTGTTCCCCTTTTCGATCGAAAAATGAGTTTGCTTCATGATAGACTTTAAGGTCCTTGCTCACAAAATATCCCTTTACATTGTCCAATCATATTTAAAACTAAATCACTTTAAAATTGTAATAGTGTTAATAATTTCCAAATCTAAATGTTATAATCGGAATCGAATATGAAAAACAGAACCCAAAATAATTCTCAAAAGTCAGTAAACTTTTTTACTCAATCCGATTTCAGTTTTTTTTATACTCTTTTGGGTTTATGAAATGTTTGACTGTCTGTCCGTCCGTTCGTCCGTCCGTATGAACGCGTATTTTTTGAAGCTAGAGCAACCAAACTTAGTGTACATGTTGATATATACCATAGTCAGAAAAAGTGTCAAAAGTTTAACACATTTCGTTTTTAAAATAATGAGTTAAATCAAATTTCAACACAATTCATTTTGAAAGTTAAGTGTCAAAATTTGATTAGTCTTTTGAATGAAATCAAATTTCAATTGAAATCACCTTTTAAAATTGATTGAAATCAACTTGAATGCTTCAATGCTTGAATGATTCGCAGATTGAATCAAATATGAATCACTCATTTACAACAATGAGAAGAACTTAACGAAAGACGGATCTAATCCGCATGTAGACGGTGACGTTTTTCGTCAAGTTGGTGTTTGTCGGGAAGGTGTGTAGAGGGGTTGCCTGCTCTGCTTTAACTCTTTTCTACAAGCGAGAACTTGACTAAAAACATCATGAGATAAACGTCCTCGTCTAAATGCGGACCAAGTGCTAAGTATAAAAAGTACAGTTGAATAGGCTTAACTCTTAGACTACACACTAACCTCAATTCAAATTGAAAGTACTTAACGCTTGTCGCGCTTACAATCATTATAAATTTATTTGACCTACTTTGTTGATGCTGTTTCTGTTTCTGTTTCTGTTTCTTATTCTGATTCGGTTTATCTATCTTTTTGAAATTTGATTGCAGGTGCGCAACCTTAGCCCGTTCAGCTTTATGCATCTGGACGATGTGCGCTGGGTAATTGTTGCATTGAGGCAAATGTATGACTGCAACAGTGATTATGGTGAGAGCTGCTATCGTCTATTGTCCCGCAATGGTCATTTCATCTACCTGCAGACGAAGGGATTTCTAGAGATTGACAAAACCAGCAATAAGGTGCACTCATTTCTCTGTGTCAATACGCTGCTAGATGAGGAGGCTGGCAAGCTGAAGGTGCAGGAGATGAAGAATAAGTTTTCCACAATTATTAAAGCCGATATACCGACGCATACCAGTCCCGATCTGCCCGCATCAAGGGCACCACAACAGCTGGAACGCATTGTGCTTTATTTGATTGAGAACTTGCAGCAGAGCGCCAGTTTTAATGGCGATGCGTCTAATGGCGATGCAACCAATATGGATGCCATGGATGATGGCTTCTGCAGCTCACCCGCTTCCAGCAGTAATACGCTAACATTGGAGGAACAGGTGCCATCGCCAGCGCCGGCAACGCCACAGCTGGCACTGGTGCCGCCGGCGCCCGGTCTTGTCAAGAATTCTATAACGAAATCAGTTAATGTAGTTAATGTGACCTCCGCGCGCAATCTTCAATACCAACAACAGCAGCAACAACAACAGCGACTACAGCAGGCACAGCTGGAGCAACAGGAGCTGCGGCGCAATGGTGTTGGCGTCATACGCCAGCTGAGCTGCAGTCTCAGCGAAAGCTCCACATTGTCGCCAGGCAGCGTCAGCAGCATGGAGCTGCCGGATGATGTCATTAGCAATGCATCGACACCGCCACCACGCGAAAGTGTGCTGCAAAGGTTAACGCCAAAGGAAGCAACGCCAACACCAACACCAACAACAGCAGCCGCAGCAGCAGCGACAGCGCCCACGCAGCTACATGCAGCGCTTACCCATACGCTGCACAGCCTAGACACTAAGCTAGTAACAATTGGCGAGGAGGCACAAACGCTTTATCAGCAACAGCAAGAACAAGTGCAGCGTAGCGCCTTGTTGCCCAAACTGGAGCGGCAAATGGATGCCATCATGCTGGAGCATCAGGTGCAGAAGCAGCTGCTGGTGAACATCAAAAGCGAGTACGATGCGGCCGCAGCGCCGCCAGCATCAACGCCAGCGCTCCATCGGCCGGTTTCAGTGATAACCAAACAAACGTCGAAGTTCAGTGAGAGCAGCAGCAACAGCAGCAACATTAGCAGCAACATCAGCAGCAACAACATCAGCAGCAACATCAGCAGCAACAACATCAGCAGCAGCAGCAGCAGTTGCAATCATTAGTGGCATTCAAAAATGCCATTGTTGCAAAGCGCGCAGAGTTGGAAGAAAATTTTAATTTTGTGGCGCTTTTGCCGCATATTTTTGCCTTTTTGAATTAGCTTCAATGTTTTATTTATTTAGTCTAAATAGCTCAGTATTCAGTGCACGGCTGAAGCTTTGGCTCCCCAAAAAACACCAACGCCACCCCCCAAAAAAACCAATCCCCTCGAAAGACCCCAGTGCGATCAGAGTACAAAATTATATTGTTTTAAGCAATTTACTCATTAAATTTTAATAGGTTTTTATTGTTTGCAATGCACGCTAAGCAACGAATCAGGTCTGTTTCCGTTCTTGATACCAAATCAAATTCTTTTGAATGCCAAGCAAGAAAAGGAATCGGCTTAATCATTAATATTTGATGAATTTTAGAAACTTAATGGCCCATTTTCTCGATTATTCAGTTTTCACAAGTTTTGCCTTTGAATGAGTACAAATTTTCAAGCACATACGAAAACGAAATGAGAAGTATTTGATAATAGAACAGGCCCAAATGGTATATCAACAGTGATGCAAAGCGAGGCAGTATAACAATAAAGAAAGAGATAGATAGAGAGAGAGAGAGAGAGAAAACGAGAGATTTTAGTTTTAAACAATTGTTCAAAAATGTCCACATTTCTGTACACGTTATAAAACACATGTTTTCTAAACTTGGCACATACAAAATATAAGCTTCAATAATAATGCCACACATAAATAATACTCAATTATAATGCACCATAGCATTAATATAACTGAACTATCCCAAAAATAAGAACACTATCTGGAGTTTTCCACTGAGCACTGAGCTATTTTCTTTTTATGTGTTTATACTATTTTCAACAATCTCGATCAAGTTTCTTTTATTTTTGGGATTTAAGCTTGAGTTGTCCCTTTTACACTCTTCTCCCCATCATTATTTTTTTTTAAATTTGTTTTTGAGCTCTGCTCGATATGGTCATGTTCCATGTTTCGGTTTGTTTTATCAGTTAGCACCTTTTGTTTTATAGCGAAATTTTTTTTGTGTAGCTATTATTAACCACAATTTATAACTACTATATATATATATTTTTCTGTTTGTATTGTATGTACATATGTAGCGTAGCTTTTGTTTTCTTTTATATATATATATATATATATAATATAATATATTTTTTTTTGTTTGTTTGTTCGTTTGTCTAGTGCCTAATGTAAATTTAATGTTTATTTAAGAAAAAATTGTAATATTTTGTTTTTGACGAGTTGTACTCTTAAAACACTTTGGGTTATACATACATATAAAAACAAAGAAATACATACATATATGTGCATATAAATACAAACATATATACATACATATATTTTGTGTTCTTTTTTGCGTTGTTGTGAACAATTTTTTTTGTACAATCTAATTTATGAAACCAATAATTATAACGTTTATAATGCGTTACAAATGTTAGCAATTAAAAACAAAAACCATAGCATGTAAACTATTAATAAACAACAACAATAATTATTATAATAAACATTCAAACGTGAATAAAGTAAATTATTTGTTTTTCAATTATAAACTAGCTTAAGCACAACATCTCTTGGATAAGCTAACAAAAAAACCAACACACATTTCAATCTAACTGTATGAAAAGGTAGATTGTTTTTTGAACATGTAAGGTAAGTTAGGTTTGGGCGACTATATCTTATAGCTATCTATATCTACTTAATCTCAGCAACCTTGAAAATCAGGGCCACATAATTTTCCTTGAAAATCACGTCCGGATAATTTTCAAAGATGCTGAGATAAAGTAAGTTCTTTGCATGGCTGCTAATATCCACATCAATATCCAATCGGGGAGACCAAGAACGAGATCTATGCACGCCAGCACGGTCTGTGGAGAATAGCTTTGGTAACCAGCATAGCAATTTGGATAATGAAGTGTCCTCCTCTCGTCCAAGTTGTGTGTGCTCCAAAGACCAGAACTTTTACAATAGCCCAGTTTGTAGTGGAGATCGTCTGCAGGATCTGAAGAATTTATGATTGTGAAACAAATAACATGCATTTACCAAAAAGTTTACCAATATTAATATTAATGATAAAAAAAATGTAAAATGAAAAATTATTTGATCTATTTTTAGGGCAGTTAACTTTCTAGGGCAAAAAGTCAAACAAGAATTTGATATGCAAGAAAAAGCTCCTAAGTTTTCAACTCACATAACTTGGTAAAAACTAAACTTATTTCTATGCGGAATGTCTTTTGGTCGAAATACTTCTTTTAGATTGATTTTAACTTTGTTGGTTTTGGAAAGTAATTTGTTGACTTGATTTCATAGAAAATCCTTTAGTTATATATTTAATTTCTTACCGATTTACTTCTAATTGATAGCGAACATCCAAATTAGTAAAAGACGTTGATTGATAACAAACAAGTATGAATGCTCTAGTCGAGTGTGCCCGACTACGACTCCCGACTCCCTGCTCCCAACTTGCATTTCAAGCAGTTCAGCGGCAACACAAGCAAGCAGCGTACTCGACTTGCACAGTGCATGTCAAACTGTTGTTTCTGCCTGCTGAGACAGGTGAAATAGATTCTTCCATAACTTTGGTGCTATTTATCCGATCGTGTTGAAATTTACACATCCGAAAGACATTGATTAAACATACATGTGTACTTGTGTATTTTAGCTTTATCTTTAAAATTGTGGCTGTGGGAGTGTTTTGGGATTTGCGGGGGTGCATCCGAAATTTGAAACAAACTTGATCTGCGTATGGTATACAGGAACCTGCATGCCAAGTTTGGTGTCTCTGGCTCTTAGATCGACGCGTTCATACATACAGACGGACAGACGGACAGACAGACAGACGGACATGGCTAGTTCGTCTCGGCTGTTGATCCTGATCAAGAATATATATGGTTTATATAGTCGGAAATGCCTCCTTCTGTCTGTTACACACATTTGCAGTACTTTAACTCCCTTTTTATCATTTTTAATGGGAACAGGGAGTAAAAATGCACATAGCTAATTTAGTATACAGTTTATTTATTTATTATAATTAAATTTAAAGTGATGTTTTTGTTTACATTGCATGGTTTTTGTATATTCATTTTTTATTTTTTGGCCTAAGATGATTTGATGATTTTGTTTGTATGTATTGAAATGTAACTTTATGGCTAGATGACGATGCATAGATTTGAAATAGCATTTTATTATAGTGTGTTTTTTTGTTTTTTTTGTTTTTATGTGGTAAAGGCCATAACATACATACAAGTAAGTAACTCTGCGCAGTTCTTATATAGTTCTATTTATTTATATATATGTTTATTCATATATATTCGTAGGTATTTATAGCCTATGAGTACGTGCAGAAACGTTAAGTACGAGACCCTCTGCAAGTGGGTTCAAAAACTGTTATTTGAATAAAGAGTTTTTTTGTTTCTTTAATTTTAATTTTAATTTTTAATTTAACTATTTTTAAAGCCGATAAAAAATTTGATTTACAACTGAACATACACAAAAATAATATATAGACACACAGAGAGCATTAACGCGATATTTAATTACGAAAAAAAAAAAAAAAAAAAAAAAAAAAACTATATATATATATATATATATGTATATATACGACTGGATATCTGATGACTAGAATTGATTATTATTTTGTTTGTATTGGCTAGATCAATACAAATAACTCGAGGAGGAATGTAACGAACAAATTAAATGAGAATTGTTTTAGCTTTTGCTTTTGTTTTGTTTTGTTTTTTCTTTTAGCAACACCTTTCAGGTACTTACAAAATATATTCGTTTATGCGTCGTGTTAATGTACTATATAGAGATAATAATAATAATAATAATAATAATACGATTATGTACTATGTATATGCGTAATCGTTTAAAAAAATGCTGTAATTCTATGACTGTATTTATCTCAAAGTCAAGCATATACAATGCATGATCCACATAATTATAGATCATATATCTTATGCGATATATATCATTTGTCTATTGCTCCATTATAATTGTGTCCTCGGCCTTCACATTTCCCGAATTGATCGCCTCCATGGCTTTGCTCAGCAGCGTCGCATCCTTCAGACTGACAACCTGAACCAGCTGCGGCTCTTGACCAGGACCGCCTTGAATCATCATTTGATGCATCCCTGGCGACAGGTTTATCGTTTCCAGTTGATCCCCATTTTCCACCTGTCAAAAATAAAAATACATCACGAATCAAACATTGCAAATGCAGCTGAATAAATATAGTATATATAGAAGTGGCTAGAAGTTATTATTATAACATTATAGTATAATAGTCGTCGGTTGGATTGTCAGGCTGATTGATAAAAAGTATATCATAAAAATTATAAGACTATGAAACGTAAAAAATGATAGTTCATTTTTTTTTTTTAAATAAAAACAAGAAAGAAAAGTTTTCTTCGGCTTGCTAAAACTCAGAATTGGAAAGTTTAGTCGAATTCTCTTAAGAAATAAAATTTTAAGCCGATCGTTCCTATGTCAGCTATATCTTATAGTTGTTCGTAAAAAGAAGCATGATTGCCAAGTTTATTCAAGATAGGTTAAAAACTGAGAGACTAGTTCGTCTATCCCTCTGCAATAGTATAAAAATCAATAATTTTCAAAGTTTTGAGATCTTTCTAAGTTTTAATCAGAAATATATTGATTATCTCTTTAGTTGTTTCTTAAAATTTATGAAATAACAACTATCTTTTATAATAATAAATATTTGATTTGGAAAAAATACGTTAATGTACAATTTCAGGGCTATTGGAAATTTTGGGTTTCAAGCAAACCAAATACACATTTTTAGTTATAATAGTAGACAACATAACTGTTATTTCATAACTAATAAGAAAAATGAGAAATATTGAGTAAATACAAAGTAAAAATGAATCGATAACATTATCATAAAACTTAAGTATAATCGTGACGATCCTTGGATATCGATATCTATCGTTGCATACTTACGCAATATGAGGCATATAAACTAGCAAGGAAATCAGAGTAACGCTTTAAATGAAAAGCTGAGCTGCTAAAAAATAAAATCAGAAAATCAGATGACAAATGAAATTTAAGAAATGTAAAACTTAAAAGTATTCAAAATAAAAAGACGAAATTATAAAATCACAACAACAAAGGATTTATTCAATAAATTTGTTTTGGTTTATCTTTTCTTTTTGTTTACACATAGTTCAAATTTGCGCTAAAACAACTATAATAATACATAATACATAATAATAAACATAATCAGTAATCAAAAAATAAAAAAAACACATTAAACACAATAATAATAATAATTGTAATCAACATAAAAATAATTATATATGCACTTACATTTCTCAACACACGACTTTACAATATATATTCATAATCATTAAAAAATTCTTTTATTATATGTTTTGGATACATTATTATTGAACTAGCTGAAATGGCATGTGGGCGGTTTAATTTTTTATGGATTGACCTGTTCGGAATTCCACATTCGTTCAAGCTTCTTGCATGTTCACATTTTCACTTTTCCAACAAATTTTGCGGTTTAAATCAACTTGTTTTCAATTGATTTGCTATTGCATCTAGTTTTATTCACTTTCACAAATTCTTTTCGAAAGTCGAATTCGGAACAGGTTACTTTTTTTTATTTTAAGTTTTTTGTTTTATGTTTTATGTTGAATTACTTGCTACATTTTGAATGCAAATTGGCTACGTTGGACGATTTCAAACAACATAACTACATATATAATTTTTTGGTTTTTTTTTCTTCATTTTTTTGAAATTCCCTGTTTGCTAAACCGAACTACTTATGTAAATAAAACTAAATCAAATATATATGCATAACTATTTTCCATAAATTGCACAAAAAAATAATATTCTATATATATATATATATGAAATCAAAATTAAAAATAATAACGTCAAGTTATGCAATTGTTAAATTGTCTAAACTAAATAAGTTATTATATATTTGGCTTGTATTGCAATTATTATATTATTATTAATTCAACAATTTTAAACATGAAATGAAATCAATTCTAATTATTTGTAGGAACAAATTGGATTTTATGCGTTTTTGTTTATAATTTTATGTTTTGTTTGTTTTTGGTTTCTGTGTTTCAATTATCAACAAAGTTGTTTTTGTTTTTTTTTTTTGTTATTATGTTATTTTTGGTTGTGCTCTCCTCTCTCGTTTTAAATTCAATTTGTGTGTTAGTATGTCTTAAATATAGTCGTAAGTTTTATATTTAGTTTGTATCAATTACTAAGGCAATTTATTGCATGCTTTGTATGTTTTGTTGCTTTTTGCTGCCTAATTTTTTGGTATTTTTTTTATTGGCATTCACAATTGTTTATATGTGTGTATGTACAGCTATGTATGTGTATGTGTGTGTGCGTGTGCGTGTGTAAGTAAAAATGGCAAGTGTGTGTTACGGTTGTATATATTGTATATACATATATATATGGTTTTATGTGTATGCAGCGCCGCTTTGACTAGATTAAATATATATATATATATTTATATATATATAGGTTTAATTGTTGGGCAGGGGGAGTGTTTGGGTTGCATTGGGGCTATATTAACTAAATTCTACTCCAAATGCTCTAATTTAATAGTTTTGGCGGGCAGCTGCAGCTGCGCGCTGCTCGCATTTGTTAAGCTGGCGCTGTCCACACAGCGTATGGCCGCAGCAGCAGCGCTGCCTGACGCTAACGCAGCCGCAGCAGCCGCAGCAGCAGCAGCAGTTTGCTTGCTGTGCAGCTTGCGTCGCTTTTGCGCTGCTGTGCCGCGACGCGACGCGCTTGTCTCACTGCGTCGCTGCGCAGTCGTCGCTTTTAAAACAATGGGCAGCGGCATTTTAATATTATTGTTGTTAGTAAGCATGCTATTGTTGTTATTGTTATTGTTATTATTATTACTGTTATTATTATTACTACTATTACTAGCGAGATTAAAGCTTGTGCTATTGTTGCCGCTCGCTGCCCAACATAGGCGAGTGCCCGGCGGCGCTTGCAGTGTAAGCCCCCCGGCCTGTTGACCAGCATTGGCCACAGCAACGCTGCGTCTGCCCAGCATGCTGCCAGCGTTGATCACCGAGATGCCAAGCAGCGATGCTGACGCAGCAGCAGCTGTACTGCCGCTACCGCTGCTACTATTGTTATTACTGTTGTTGTTGCTGTTGCGCGTTGCGCTATTGGAGGAGTTGGAGTTGTTGCTGTTATCTACCTGCATGGGAGCCAAGCACACGGTGCCATCGCTGTTCGTCTGCAGCTGCTGCATATTGGCCATCACCGACTGATACATCGAAACGGGCACCGAGATCACATTGCTCACTGACACTGGGTAGCCTGTGAAAAAATATATATACTTTGTATTTATTTATTGTTTTTATTTTCTTTTTCATTTCGCTACAGGTACAGAACGTCATGAGATAAACGTCATCGTCTAAATGCGAACTAAGACTGGATTTAGACGATGATTTGACGTCATAAAGTTCTTTCGTTAAGTTCTTGCTTCTAGGAAAGAGGAGAAGCCGAGCGGGGAAACCCCTCATCACCTCTATCCAACAAAGTAGAACTTAACGAAAGACGTCATGTGATAAACATGCCAATTAAGTGCTAATTTGGACAATGACGTTAACTTAAAGTTAATATCAACACTACCGAAACGGTATGATCAACTCAATAATTGCACTCTATCACTATGGTAATTATCACGTGTTTAACCAGCTCTACATTATGTTCATAATATGTACTAAATACATATATTAACTATATCAGAGCTGTAAAAGAATGATTCCTTTTAATATTCATGTCACTACGAATTTCAACATATTTTCTTCATTCTTTTACTTCATAAATGCATTGTATTGAAATTTGATGTCAGTCCCAAATAATTATATATCTACATATAGATATATTTACCTTGACCATCCTCCGTAGTGATAAAGATCTGGCCATCTTGCGCTTCGGTTAGATCCACGGTCATATTCTCATGACCATTGACATCGGTTAAGCTTTGTACCGTTTGTATGGTGGCGCCGCCTTCACCCTGATGCAGCTACAAGTATTAAAAGTTGAAATTTTAGTTAACTGTTCTATATGTTGTATATTTATGTGTGTTTTTATTAACCGTTGCGACGCCCTGCACCTGAGCCGTTGTGCCATCTGGAAGCGTTATGATTGGATTGTTGGGATCGACCTGTATGAGAGATACGGTACCATCGGCGTTCTGCGACAAAACCGTCTGTGTGCCATACTGTTAAAAGTAAAAAATGTAAAGCTCTAGTTAACATAGGGCGCAATGTTAAGCTAACGGGCGCTACAACACAACAGAAAACAATGTAACAAAAAAAAAATAACAAAAAACAAAAAAACAAGCAAAGAAAAATAAAATAAAAACAATATGCAAAATATGCAACGGAATCGAAATAAAACTTCAAAATACGAAATCAAATGTGCAAACGAAATTAATATTTTTTTTTGTTTTTTCTTGGGTTCAGTTGTTGTGGTGTGTGCGTGTGTGTGAATGAGTGTTTGTGCGTTTATTGGTTGCTGTAGATGTATTTACATGTGTGTGCGTGCTTGTTTTGGGATTTGTTGTGGGCGCATGAAATGAAAACCATATTTAAATGTTGCTGCAAACGAGAAGATAAAACAAACAACAAAAATTTAAAAAAAAAAAAAAAACAAAAAAAAATATATATATATATATATATGTATAATAATAAGCATTAGATTAAAGTAATCATAAAATAATTAAAACATAAAGTTATACTTATTGTAGACATATTAAATCAAATTTAATATTCATCAAATGCAGTGAACAAAACAATATCAATAACAATATTCAAGTAAACAAATATTAATAAATTATTTGAACAAAAAACGTTATCGCAGGATCTAAGCGTTATGCACGTTTTCCAAATTTTCGATATATTCTTATTTAAGTATATGGTACATATGTTGTATATAGGCGATTCGCTTAACAAAATACGGCTTTAGCCGGGCTAAATCAAATCTTTTGTAAAAATAACTCAAAAGAGAATTTTCAAGTTTTTAAAAACATTTGAGGCCCAGAGGGGAAGATAACTTACCACCCTACATCATATGTTGTCAAAGATCATCTCATTTGATTGCCTTTATATTTAGTTTATTTATCTTTAAAAATTTTAGAAATTAATCTGCTGTGTTATTTCATTACTTTCAAACAAAAAAATAACAATGAAGAAATTTTCTCAAAAAGCGTGGATCTTCAAGTTTTCCAAAATTCAAATATAACTATTAAGTTCTTAGTTGTTTCTAATAGATCACTAATAAGAATGATTTTGTAACTAATATATAAATGAGAAAATAACTTTAATTTGAAAGTCACAAACAACTCTTATTCTATAATTTGTATTTCAAAATTCAAAAATAAGTCTTATTGCTTGAATTTAATTATATAAATCAGAAATTAAAGTTTGCTTAAATTAACTCTTTCATAACTTTGATTTACTTTTATTCCTTGACTTTTATTTTAAAAATCATAAATAACTGTTTATCTAAAAGGAGCATCTGTCTTGAAGGGCTAAAACTTAATGAAAAACTTGAAATGTGTTTTGTTTTGGCTTGAAAACCAAGTTGAAAAGCGAAACGAAGCTAAAACCCAATGAATAACACCGTTTTGTTTTTAATCTTAAGGCCTAAGAATCAAACGGAAAGCAAATCACCAGTTTGGACATATCATATCATCATATATACATATGTGTCTATTAAAGTAAAGTTTTTAGTTATGTTAATTGAACAGATCGTGCATAATACTTAAGTCCCTAGATTAGTTGCAGGCGCGTCGAGCATTAAGTATTATATATTCAACTAGTTTAGTTACAAGTTCAGACAGATTAGTACGAACATCGCAGTCGCTGAGCGTTATGGGCTCTATGCAAACTTGGGCATTGGCAATCTGTTGGGCGGTAACGGTTTGTGCAGCATTCGCTTGTTGTTGTTGTTGTTGCTGTTGTTGTTGTTGTGCAGCTGCCGCTGCGGCTGCTGATGCACTTACAGCAGCTGCTGTTGTTGACACAGCTGTCGCCGTTGCCGTACCGCTCGATGTTGTCAACTGTATCGTCTGCGGCTGCGTCGAACTGACGGTCTGTATGTGCACTGTGTTGCCACTTGTTGTGTGATGATGTTGTTGTTGTTGTTGATGATGCTGCTGCTGGTGGTGCTGATGTTGTTGTTGCTGCTGCTGCTGCTGATGTTGCTGCTGCTGCTGTTGATGATGATGCTGCTGTTGCGCTGGCGCCTGGCATATCTCTATTTTGGTGGATGCCGGCAATGTGGCTGTTGTGGTTATATGTTGGTTATTCGTGCTCTGGATTATAGTTGGCGCTGGTGTATTTGATTGCGCTGTGTGCGTTGTGATTACAGTTCCGGCGCTGTTGATCTTAACCACGTTCACCTGTTGCGGCTGCAGCACTTGTTGTACTTGCTGTTGTTGTTATGGTTGTTGTTGTTATAGGTGTTTGATAGATTAATTAGTTAAGTATGATATGAAATGATATATGGCAATTGAGCATGGATTGTAAAAGTGAGTTGATGGCATTGCTTGATTTTCAGTACGATTCTAAAATTAAGATTATAATCGACATTTCTATAACCTATGTTTTTTTTGTTACTTTATCGATATTTACGACAAACCATCGATTCATTTGCAATGCTTAATCTATGTATACGACAAAACATTGTTTAATTTGTAATGCGATTGTAGAAAAATAACAATCAATCGATATAATATCGATATAATGACACGAAAAAGTTTTCCTAATCGCTAACTTTTTCGGCCTTGCACAAATTGTTATTTTAACAAATATTTACGTTTTTAATTTTAATAGGCCTGTTTCGGTATTCAATTTCGTGAAAGTTTTACTCAAATTTAATTGTTGAATAAAAACAACTGATTTTAATTTGAATGTCAAATGTTATCCTTTAGAGATGAAAAGCTTTGCGAAATCTTGCTTCTTAAAAATACAAGTTGTTAAATTTGCGGATTGAACTTTTTCGGAAACGTAAGACCCTAACAGGCCTGCATATATTTTGGCCAAGTCAAGCCAAGCACTTACTTGGCTGGTGGTTGTGGTGTTTGCTGGCGTCACCGTTTGCACCGTCTGTATGGTGGGCGTGTTTGATTCCAATTCCATATCCTCATCCTCATCGCCAGACTGTGAGATTAATGCATTCACCTTATCCTCATCGTCTGCAAATGTGGGCAACAGATCCTCGCGTCCATGGTACTTGTAACAATTGATCACAATCTTGCGCAGCGCATGCGTCCAGCTGATCTGTTTTGTTTTTTGATTGAGCGGGGGGAAAGGGCGGTTAATAAAACACTATTCTGATTTTTGGGGCGGCAGTTGAACACCCACCCCACCCACCTTCTGCTTGTCATCTTCAGAACGTGCATCCATGCGTACATTCGCCCAGGGCAACTCTTTGGGCCACCATGGCGGCCTTGTCGAATCTCTGCCCCAGCCCGGCTTGCCACGACCCGTAGAATACTTCAACATTAGCGGTATAAAGGCGCGCAACTGGGCCTGGGTCATCTTCTCGACGGGCGTCGGTATGCCATCGATAACCAAGCCGGGTAGCTCAAATAATGATGGATCCTCCTGTGGCGGCGGGGGCGCCTGTTGCGCCAATGCATTATCCAGCTCATCCATAACAATATTCTTTAGATTACGCAGCACATCCTCCAGCGGCTTGGCGCCAAAGACCTTATAGCTGGTATTCGGTTTACCTGGCGTCGCCACCAGCACCACCGCCTGCTTGCCCACCCGCCCGGTGAACTCATAGATGATGCCACGCAACTTGCGCAGCAAACGATTCTGTTGACGCTTACGCACCGATGGATTCGTTTCAAAGCAGTGCGGCCGTTTGCGTTTCTTTGAGCTGGCAATGGCAGCGGCTGCTGCCACGCCCACTGGCCCAGCGGCAGCCAGCTGATTAGCCACATCATCATTGGCGGCCGTATTGAGATCACCTTCATAAAAGCTGCCATCGCTGCTTATTAGATCATCGTCATCATCGTCGGTGGCCAAACTTTGTATATCATCCTCGAGCATTTCAATTTTATAGGTGGTGCCATTGCTCTGTCCACCAGAGGATGATGACTGCCCCTGTGAGCCACTGCTCGTTGTTGTTATTGTGGTCACATTAAGTCCGCCAACGCTGGAGCTGCTGCTGTTGGCGGTTATGGTTGTTCCACTGGCAACACCCACATTGCTGACAACAACATTGCCAGCGCTTCTTTGGCTGCCAGCTGGCGCCACAACCAAACGATAGCTTGTGGTGGCCAGCTTGATAGCTGCTGGTGGTGCTGGTGATGGTGGTGCTAATGCTCCTCCTCCTCTTCCAACGTTTCTCTTTGGTCTTGAACTCAGACTGATTCTTTGCTATGTAGCCTATATCGCATCCGCAATATGTCAGTGCGATAAGAGATAAGCTGCAATTGAAATGGAAACAGAGTAGAAAATTATTTATTTGTTAAACTAGCGCTTCCCCTCTTCCTCTTCCTCTCCCTCATCGATGACACTATCGATAAATTCTTTTAATGAGCAACTATCGAAGTATCTTAATATCGAACCTACTGGATTATATATTATGTTGTTATTGTCAATAATATCGATAATTTTTACCATAACTGTCAAAAATAGGTACATTGGATACCTTGCGAATGTTATTTCTACAATCGATTACACTATCGACAAATTTGATATTTTATGATTCATTTTGTTGATACTATCGATATTTTTACCCTAATTCTTAAAAATCGGTACTATCGATAACTTTTTCAATTCTAACACTTTTCTCAATGTTAAAAAAAAACTGTACAAAATGATTTATTTGTTAGAATACTTTTATCTCTCTTTCCATGACACTATCTAAAATATCGTTATTTTTTATTTTAACGAGAGACTATCGAGTTATCTTACTATCGATAATCAATAATCCAACTTATCGATTATTTTAATTGTTATCATGGCGACTATTAAATTTTAATTTTTGTTTGAAATCTTTAATATTTTCTTTCAAAAGCAATAGCCGAAATTGTTTGGTTGTAACCGTTTGTTTTCCAATCTTTTACACAAAAATGTTTCAATAAACTATTTAAATTTAACTTAATAATCCCTTAAGCCAAAACCTAAACAAAAAACGGAGTAACTAAAAGATACATATATCTGTTGAACAGCTTTAAGTAAAGAAATAACAATTACTGCATTTGTTCTGAAGATATGCAAATGTTTTTGACCCTGTTTCTAACAATGTGACGCGTGGTGTGCTCGTACAGTCTAAAAAACAAAACGACGGCGACAAAAAAATAAAGAAAATAAAATGAACTATTACTGATAAGCGCTCAATGAATCAGGTCAAAAGCGCGCATGCGCAACATTCTGAAACGACAAAAACAACAATACAATATGTATGTATATTGTGTGTACATAAACTTATAATGAATTAAGTAGTACGAACAACAACACAATTTGTGCATGTGTGTTATAACACGGCAAAAAAATAGCCACAACAAAATACGTAATTTAAATGGTGGTCGCTGATTAGAGACGCCATCCATCGTCAACATCAACATATGAACTAATGAACCATCAAGAAAGCAACGTGGAATGTAGAATAGGAGCACATAGCTTATAGAATGTACTAGCTGCTATAAGCCGGCATTGCCCGGCCAAGTATTCGATTTAAATTGATTTGTGGTATTGAAATTAGCTTGGAACATCCAAAATGTCCTTATAAATTTAGTGAATTTAACTCTTTCCTGGAATCCGCAATGTGTTGTCGAAAGTGATAATGGGAACATTTAATCACTTTTGCAATATTTTACCGAAAGTGGAAACCGGAACACATTTTTTGACGAGGGAGACGTACGATGCATACTAATTAATCTATTATAATCGGCTATATTGCTACGAACAAGGTTGTTTATTTTGATTTTTTTTTAAAGTGCTTGTAACATTAATCAATTTTTTCAATCCTATTGATCAAAAAACCATTGATTGAGTAAGTTGCTATAAAAAATACTTATTTCGAGAAGTATTTGCGTCCGTTCGCTTTTCACTATCATCGTCCAAGCTTTGCGATATTCAATTGTTTCGTTAAACATAATTCTCGTTAAAAATTGTTTACCTGTGGCCCGGTATTTTCAAGCGTGGTTAAATCTCAGAAATATGGGTTCAAGTGTATTTCGTTCTACATTAAAAGCTCGTTTCATTAAATATGCAAAGTTCTACGAAATTCAAAATAAATCTGAAATAATATTTTATATAGAGCATTGAAAATGATTATGTTGCCAATTGGGTGGGTGATACACAAAAAAAAGTCCAACACAATTATAGGGTGGCATTTTTTTTTTTAAGTTTTTATTTGTTTTCACAGAATAAAAGCCAATGACAGTGGCGTAGATAAGGGGCTCCCCCCCCCCCCCACCCCATTGAACTTATGAGAAAAGTCTATATCCGTTGCCTTTACAAAAAGGCATCTACGCCACTGGCTTCAGTTAAAAGATTCGGAAATATTTAATTCATATGGTTTTTTTTTGACAAGGTATTTTTTTTTCTTTGTATGTCTCTCCCTTGCACTAAAGTTGCTGTCTCGCTCATTCTAATTGGTTTGTATATAGTTCTATATGCATTTTTCTGATTAGCATTCTAATCAGCAAAGTAAACTTGAAACATTGTATATGGATTTATTTGAAAACTGCGCAGACTCAGCAGTTTTAACTTTTGATACGATTCGGCGCTTGAAAACCCTGGCCCTTTCCCTATCTCACTTTATATTTCTTTGATAAATATATATATTTTTGGGGCCACTGCACTTGCGCGATGTTTTTTTTTTTTTAGTTTTTTCGCACAGTTTGGAATTTTTTGCAAGTTCTTAAAAACAAAAACAAAAACAAAAAAGGTATACATTAAAAATTGTGCTTGCCTTTTTTGTCGTTTTGCAGTTTGAAGACACTTCACAAAAAAAAAAAAAAAAGTTTTTAATGTTATGTTTTATGTTTGTTATAAACTTATTCGAAAGCGAGCAAACACCGAACAATTACAGTTATAGTTATGGTTGATTGTTATTGTTTGTTATGTTGTATCTTTGACCGGGCGACTGCTCAGTCAATGTTATTGTTGAGGCTGCTGCTGCTACTCTGCGCTGCGCTGCCTTTTCCGCCTGCTCAGTTGAAGTTCCATTTGCGTTTGCTCAACCGACGACTGCGACGGCGACGACGCGGCGCACACTGACAATAACAACAACAACAACGAGCACAGCTAGCAGAAGAAGAGCAGAACAAATGATTTTGAGCGAGCGAGTGAGCGACCACACTGCGCCAAACCACCCCACGGATTGACGCCGCGCCGTGTGCATGCATTTTAGATTTTCGGTTAAACGGCAACAACAACAACGACGACGGAAGCGACGACGCAGGCGGCGGCGTCGACGCAGTTAAAAATCAATACTGCGCCCATGCGTCGACGTTGTCGCTGCGCGACGCGTGTGTGGAGAGATGGCAAATGTGTTAGCAAGTGCGACAGAGATGGTCATACTGTTAGCCTGTGCATGTATGTGTATGTGTGTGTGTGTTTTTGATGGAACAACAACGAAAGCTTATTTTTGTTCTTGCTGCATAGAAACAACGAAAATATGCAAAAGCTTCACAAATGTTGTAAAGCTTTTCATCAAAAGCTGTCAGTTGCATGCGTGCCCAGCCTAACACTCCCCCACTCAGAGCTGAATACAAGTGCGACAGGGAGAGAGACAGAGTTAGTCATATACATCAGTATACATATACACATGCCAGTATACACAAGACGTCTATAAAATCGGGACTGCGCAGCTACCCCCAAAAGCGTTTTGAGAACCATCCCCCATGCAAGAGCGCTACAGCAGCAGAGCTGAGCAGCAGCAGAGCAAAGCAGAGCAGAGCAAAGCAGAGTTGAGCTCAGCAGCAGCAGAGCAGCAGCCAAAGCAACAACAACAACAGCGTACGCAAACGCATTACGTTTTCAATGTTTTTTTTAAACTGTTATGCTTTTGATTACGTCCATATGGCTACGCATGCACTGCTCGCACCACTCAGCACCCACCACCCACCACCTACCACCAGAGCAACACAACTACCACCAAGCAACCACCCCCTGTCAACGGCAGCAACCCGCGGGGGGTAGTTGCTTCGGTAAGCTCGTTTCACTTGCGCGTGCCACAGCCACACAACAGTTATACAATGGTGGTTGCAAAATGTGTGCTACCTGTGCCTGTGACAGGGCCGAGATGACAGTTACTTACATACACATGTATACATAAAACAGTGGTGGCACAAAAATATATGCTATTTCCACGTGCCAAAGGCAGACGACTGTTACATAAGCACAGTGCTGGCAGAAAAAAGAATCTATACTTGAGACTTTAGTTTCTAAATAATTTATTTATTTTTTTAAATTAAATCGGAAATCAAATAAGAACAGCTACAAATTTTCTTGCTCTTTCTCTTCAAACCTGTACTACTAACTATGCTATCCATAACCTTTTTCGAATCATGTGTTCTAATTAGAAAACCTTTTACAAATAATAATTAATGCTACGTCTATTCTTACACTTAGAACCTTGCTATTTTATCATCTATCTAATTTTTAGGTCATTTATTTTTTTGTATTTTGAGTGTATATTATCAGAGCTGTAAATGGCTGAATCTTTTTTATATTTCAGTCACAATGAATAAACTATTTTTATTATTTATTTTTTATAATGGGAAAAAGGGAGTTATAAAGTACTGCAAATGTGTGTAACAGACAGAAGGAGGCATTTCCGACTATATAAACTATATATTCTTGATCAGGATCAACAGCCGAGACGAACTAGCCATGTCCGTCTGTCTGTCCGTTTGTCTGTCTGTCCGTCTGTCCGTATGAACACACAGATCTCGGAGACTACAAGAGCTAGAGACACCAAACTTGGCATGTAGGATCCTGTATACCATACGCAGAACAAGTTTATTTCAAATTTCGGATGCACCCCCCCCCCCCCCCCCCCCCCCCCGCACCCCCGCAAATCGCTTAAGACTCCCACGGCCACAATTTTAAAGATAAAGCTTTAATTTTTGGCACACATGTATGTTTAATCAATGTATTTCGGATGTGTAAATTTCAACAACGATCGGATAAATAGCACCAAAGTTATGGAAGAATCTATTTCCCCTGTCTCAGCAGGCAGAAACAACAGTTTGACATGCACTGTGCAAGTTGAGTACGCTGCTTGCTTGTGTTGCCGCTGAACTGCTTGAAATGCAAGTTGGGAGCAGGGAGTCTCGTAGTCGGGCACACTCGACTAGAGTATTCTTACTTGTTTTTTGCTTCAATTTCTATAAATCATTCAATTGAAAAAAGTTAATTTTAATTTTCAATCTTATTTTTAAGAATTTATTCATTTAAAATTTGTAAGCAGTCGTATCTCGATATAGTGAACACCAAAATTTTACAGTCTACGCGAAAAAGCGGTTCAAAACTCACTTTGTGAAAGCAAAAAGCAAACGTCTATTCGCCAATTCCTTCAATACACATACATACATATATGTTTTCCTACATTAAATAAATAAAGACCTTTGCAGAAAAGATATTCATATGAAAACAATTCTCGACCGACTTTTCTAATGACAGCTTTAAAATATATTCAACCTTTTTTAAGCGAACTTAGTCAACAAGTGTGAAAACTATTAAAATAATGAACTAGGTAGTTTGTTTATACTAAAATCTTACTGTTAACAGGTTGTTCCTATGTCAGCTATAATATATAGTGGTCCGATTTTGATAAAATTTGGTCAGCCAAATCAGAAATTTTTCCCCTCCCGACCGTATAAAAAGAATCGCAAAAACACGATGTACGAACCGTTTTCTAAGAGGCATTTATGCGAAACGTTATATGAAACTGTTATGTTTTTTCTGGCCGCTACTGTATGACGCTCGAATGATTTTCAGTTGTTTTTGGGGTGGTGCGTGTGCAATGTTCACATGGCTTTCTAGTTTCTTGTACGTTTCACATTTGTGTATGTATATGTATGCATGTGTGTGTGTGTGTGTGTGTTCGTTTAAACTGCGCAAAGTTTGGTTAAATGCGCTGAGAAGCATGCTACAAGCTTTGCTTTGATATATCAAACTCGAGTTACATGTTATTTGCACATGTATGTGTGTGTGTGTGTGATATGTTTAAGTGTGCGTCCGTTGCCAACAGTGCGTGAAGGCGGCCGTTTTAAATGCGCCAGCGCCAATCTCAGCTCTAGTTATATATCCCAACTGCTTTTCTTTTTGTTTTTCATGAAAACGGATCAGATGAAATTGTTTAGAATATAAACATAAGCCACCGAAAGAATGGAACGAATAGTTCATTCATGAAAGATTATTTAGTTTATTGCAAATTTAATTATATTTGCAGTTAACTTGAATTAATAAGTTCAGTAGTTCTGTTTAAGCTGAACGAACTAATTGGTTATAAGCTTCGTTTAGTTAGTTCAGTCGTTGCTTTCGTTCAACACTTAAAATTGTTCAACTGCTCAGTTTGTTTCTTTCACTCGTTCAGTTCGTTTAAAGGAACCAACTAAATGAACTACAATCTTTCGTTCAATCGAACGATACAACACTAGTGCATATGTACATGCATATGCATGCATACATACATATATGGCCGAGGGTCACACTTGGCGCCTGCGCTTTGGTCACACTTAAGTTTTCTTATTTTTTGTGTTCTTTTGTGGTTTGGCTATATTTATGAAAAATGTAAAGTGAGCAACAAATAAGAGACGCATCGAGGGCTGTTTATACATACATACATCTATTCATACATTTGAACTGAAAATAATGCACAAAAGCATTTTTGTTATTGCTTTTCAGTGACTTGCGCTGCTTATATCGCGCGTGTATGTAAATATATACATACATATGTACATTAATGTATATATATATACATATGTATGTGTGTGTTTGTAAGTGCATGCGCCCGCCGCCTAGAATCTATTCTTAATACAAACGTACATCTCTCCCACTGCGTCAGCGCGCTCACCGCCAACACACATACACACACACACTCACACATACATACATACAACGCTGCGCTCCACATTATAAATAATCAATAGCTATTGTTTTTCATGCTCTCTTTGCAAGCTTCTGCCTCACTTGCTCTCTCTTTCTCGCAACGTATGCATGTACTTGACGCAACGTCTACAATAACAATAAGATAATACAATAGATGTTGAACAACAAACAAAAAAAAAGAGAAAAATAAAACAAACGACAAAAAGAAATAAAGTTACGCATGCGGCGGCTGTGGCAGCGGCGACGCGACGTCAACGGCGACGGCGCACACCAACACCAATAAATAGACAACGCATGCCCCGTTTCATATTTTTTGTTCTTTAGCCGAAAAGAAAACGAAAGAAAGGTAACAAAACAAAAAAAAAAAAAAAAACAGTTTCCAATTGGAACTGTACTTGTACACACTTTATTCAGCTAAGAATTTTCGACCACCCTCTTCCCACACCACACAAAAAGAACCCAGTTGAATACAGTGGTGTCCCATTTAGCAGGCAGATTGTGACAAAATAATCGGTTGCTCTCACTGTTCGTTCGGCTCGGCTGCTGTATGTACATATCTGCCCTTATTTCAAGGGTGGGCTAAACCCAAACTCAGCAACCCCTATGCACACACACACACACACACTTATACACCACCCGCATGTCCAGGCAACCATAATAAAAATTCGAATTGGAATTTGTGCATGGAATTGGAATAGCTAAGAAAAAAACAAATAAGCAAATAAGAGCGCAACAAAAGCAAAAGATGAAAATAGCAAGGCAGCATGTATTACGCATACGCCATGTATGTAAATGCGTATGCGCTTTTTCTGCATTAATTGCAAATGTTGCAAAAAACAAAACACAAAAAAACGTTGCGCAGGGAACGGCGCATGTTTGAACTAGCAGACAATCGCAGTAAAAAATAAGCCAAAAACAACAACAATATGTATACCGTTAGACAAGCCAAAGGCTCAAATGGATTATCTAACAAAATGTTACACACATACACACTTTGGCCATGTACGTGTATGTCTTGCGACGCCATTTTGTGTGCGTGCATGTGTGTGTGAGTGTGCCATGTTGAATTCAATTAAATACTTTCTACACAGTTCAACTTTGAAGCGCATGCAAAAATTTACTAATTTTATGTGGCATTTCATTTTTGTTGACCGTTGCTCAATTGGATTTTGCGTGAAAAACTTTTTGCTTACTGCGGCTGTCTGCTCTGAAACTTTTGCGTTGCCCTGCGCGTGCACACACATACACATATACACACTCAAACACTGTATTGATGTATGTATGCGGCTGGCGCGGAGCAGGCCCAGTGCGAAATTGCAGTGGAAAATCGAAAATTCTTCACGTCTGCGTCGCGCTCACATACTAATACATGCATGCATGTTTATATACACATATAGACATATTTATATAGACATATGGATGTACAAAATAGTACGCACCTGCGTGTAAAACGTATGCTCAATTTGTTGCTGCTGTTCTTGTTTTTGTTCTTGCTCCAAAATCATCCAAAATGTTAGCTATTTTTCCTATTGATAACACCGCAGCACACAGCCAGCGGCAAATGTATGTGGATGCATGTGTGTGTGTGTGTATGTATTATTTACGAACATACATACATCCACACAGATTGGCTAACTGACAACAACAAAAAAAATATACACACACGCGCGTTAGGAGTCGCGTTCTCGACGCCGCCGCCAACGTTGTTGTGGATTTTGCTTATGTGTACGCGGCTGCCGCTGCGTCGTCCAGATTTATTATCACAGCGACATTTTACATTTGCGCACTGCTGTTTCTTCGTTTTTTCGTATTCCTTTTTTTTTTGTTTGTCTTATTTTATTTTTTTTTTTGGGTTCTAGCTCTAGGAGCCAGAGCTGCACAACAATCGATGTCAATATTGTTGATATTATCGATAGTTCTGTTAAGTTAAGCAGACTGTTCCCTTTGGTGTGGAGCAAAACTGTAAAGTGAGGAGCAATTATGTTAAAATGCTTGGCAAAGTGATGTTAAGTGTGGCGCCATTCTGTTTTATAAACTAACAGTTGCTTGGGCGCGCAATTTTGAATTTCTGGTGCATTATGGCAGCTTATCTCAATTTGTGTAGCTTAATCAAAACTTAAGAAAGTATTCAAATCTTAGCAAGGTTCCTTCGTATTTCGCCAATCAATTTTAGTGTTTAGCTTTTATAGTTGATTAATCTTCGTTGTTTTACAATCACACGTAAGCCCTTCACAAGGCAGCTAGCAATATCGTATTGAAAATCAGCTAGACGCACCAAATGAGGGACTCACATGCAATGCGTTCACAATATGTTTTAAAATAAAACAAAACACCATTATTAAACACTTGTAAGAACATATTTAGCACATATACAGGGCAAACAAAAAAACAGACAAAAAGAAAATTATAGTTATAAATATTTTAGAATTTTGTATTGCTGCTTCCGGTCAAGTTGTTGTGGCGACAATCCAATGTTAACTGCCGCCAAACAGAGGCAAACGGCGGCTTTATAAATCGTAGCCGGCATACGCCGACTTGTGGCTTTGCATACAACACGTTGCGAGCACATATAGTATGTGTTATGCACATGTTTATATTTAGATTAGGATACTTTTGCGATAAAATCCAAACGCTAAGCAGCAAATGCAACAAAAACAATACATACAATTTACGTATACTACATAAAAATTCTTAAGAAAATCTCAGCTTATTGCTATACCAAATGCCCGCACATAACACAACAAAATTTCAATCGTCTTTCAATTTTTACTTATCGCTATGGAGTCACCCACACCAATGGCAACATAACAACACTAGCATGTATATACATATGACAGATGCTTATGTAAAATTGACGTAGATACAAATACAGACATGCATATACATATGCAACATTTACGGTACTTGTTCGGATACCGTATGCAGAGTATGAGTTGAAATACTGTTCTGCGTTTCTCGCTGTGTTCATTTTATGTTTCTTTTTTTTATCAACTTGCACTTCCAAGTATAAATATGTACAATTCATAGTAGCAAGCATTGCTTCTGTGGTTCGAGTACGTTTTACTCTTTCTGTTACTTATCAGAGCCAGACGTCACAGCTTCCTTGGCGGATTTCTATAGTTTATCGTCAATGTATGACTGTGTTTTGCGACCATTATAATTGTGTTTCATTTGTGTGTGTTGGCATAAGGGTTCCACGTATGTAGCACGGTCCCGTATAATGCATATATTTAACACAAATATATATATAAATATACTTAGTTGTAGAAATCCACGATCAAGTCAAATTCAATCTGGTATCGTAATGAGTAAGCTCAGTTGAAGACGCTTTGTACATTAGTACTTTATGCAAAACTTAATTATACTTAACAATCATTTTGAAGAATTTTACTGACGACACAACTTCATCATGGGCTTCCTGTACCAAGACGATCTTTGTTTCGTTTCGGTTCCGCTATAAGATTTTAGATATGCTATGTATGTACATACTTAGTTTAATTCCAATAATTGCACGAGTCATGAAATACATTGAAATTAAATATAAAATAATTTATAGTGTATTCAATTATATTTATCACAAAGCTGCTGGGCTTCTTATCACTTAACTAAAAAGCGTATATGTATAACAGCAAAAGATAAAATATGGCATCTATTAACTTTTATGTTAAAATATATATCTGTATGATAAATTATCTTTCTAAGACAGTTAGAGATATGAAATGTAATATGTGAACTCGCGTATTTCATCCGAACCTCAAGTTGATTAGCTAATTATGATATTATCCACCTCAAATTGATAAAAAGCGATCAATTTTGAATATATAACTTTGACTATGGCAAGCTTGCAGTTGTTCTAAAACCAGTTTTAAAATTTCATAGCTATCTGATGAACATCAAATTTATTCAGAAAACTATTAACATTTTCGGAGTAATTTTCTTTTTTTTTTTGTTAAAACTAATGTATACTCTCCGATATTTTCGACTGCGATATATAACAATAATAATAATAATAATAATTTTGGTGAAATATCTCAAGGCAGGCCAACAACTTAAATTAGGGTAAGTTGAAGGGTGGAGATCTATTTATACTACACATCGATGCGAATGCAAATAATAGTTTTCCATAATACTAATCGAAACCATCGATACTATCGATAGGACTATCGCAAACTTAGTTAAAATTATAAATACCCTTTAAATATAAGTAGATTTGATGATTCGATCTCTCAACAATTATTTTGCCATTCTAATACGCTGCACAGGAGAAATTGAACTCAAAATGAATTACGATATAATCGCTAATATTTGTACATTCATATTTGCATTACAAACATTTATGGAATAACATATTTCCACATACAATTAACATTAAACTTATTAAAATCAAAATACTTGATGCGGAAAACATATTTAAAAGAAAATGCTTGAAATGTTACTGTAGAGTAATCGAATCAAACATCGATAGTGATGTGAATTTAAAGTTATTGATTTAATCGATGCTGACATCGATGTTTTGCCACCTCTAGTATACATATACCAACATGCATCCCAAATTTGGTTGATCTAGCTTAAAAACTGTGGAAGAAATTGCGCTAATTCTTTACTTGAGGTCCTCCATGCCAAAAACGATCCAAAAATTCTGGTTTTGGTTCCAAAATTGCATAAATTATTAAGAAAACTTCGTTTAAAGTTCTTAAATCCCATTCAAACTGAGCCCTGTTATTGTTAACAGTGCTGTAAAAGTTAACAGAGGAGTAGAGTAGTTTTCACCAGAAGTACCAAAAACAACAATGTTGCTAATCTGTATTGTTTTTATCATATATAAAATACATAAAAGTCAACCTTTGCCACCGGAAATCGCATTTTCTAATTTTTGCGCATTTTTTGAGACCAAAACCAGAATTTTTGGATCGTTTTTGGCGTGGAAAACCTCCAGTAAAGAAATACCGAAACTGTAACATCTTGGCTTATATGACTGATAGTTTTGGGATACTGTGTTTTCGCATAAAACAGAAATCGACAAACAACTCGAATATCTTTAAATTAAATGTGTCGACATATTAACAATTAAAATTAATTATTTAGATATTTTGAAGAGGCTTTAAAAGTTAAGCAGCTCAAACATATCAAATCATACATACTTACCTTAGCTCAATTGAAATTGCTATTTGGCGACTAAAAAGTAAAAGACTTAATTGCAGCTGCTGCATATTGAATGTCGTTTGTAAAACAAGCAGATGTCTAAAATGAAATAACCTTGAAACTTTTGTCCTAAAGTCAGGTAAACGTTGCATTCAGAACTCACCATTTGTTATTTTTCATTTTCCATTTTAATTGCACTTGCAACAGACTCGTGGCACATTTGCGTGGTATGAATAGATTATAGTATATTGTACTGTATAGTTGACAACAACAATCATAATCTATATAAAATGTTTTCAAAATTCGCCGGCCGGTTATATATCTATTATAATGCATAGAGCAAATAACGCGCAATTTTTATAAGCTTGCATACCTTATGGCTGACGCTTTTAGCGCCCTAACACAACAACAATAACAATAACAATAACAATAACAACAATCAAATAATCGCATAGAGCAATAATTGAATTTGAATTAAAAATACGCTTTTCAGCAACTCCGAAACTCTTTGCTCGTCAGATTACAATGAAGTGGCCGCGATTTCGTTTACAATTTTTGAATATGTGTAGGTTTCGATTTCGGCCATATACTCCTGACTGACGGCCATGGCCTCTATGAACAGCAACAACAAACACCAACACACATAAACACACACGCGCGAGAGCAACCCAGCGACCCAATAAACGAACCCCAACCAATCTGCATCTCTAAATGCTTACGTATAATCTAGAGCTGCAACACGAGGCGCGCGTAGACGTAAAAACGTGAGTACTACGTAAATCACACGCTCACTGGCACCCTCACACACACACACACACACGCACACGCACACACACACGCAGACAAACACTCACATACACACATGCATAAGTGCATATCCAATCACATGTTAAAACATGTGTATATTGCACATACGCAACGTGGACACGTTTGCGCCTGCGTCTATTTTTCCCAAAGACATTGTCCTCTTTGGCCCCATTTCTCTACACTCAATATTTTGGGACATATTTGTTTGAATGTCTCGCCAACTTTTACTTGTTACTTATTTTCGAGATAAAGATTGATTTAGGTAAATGTTTACTTAAGCTGCTTTTTCGAAAATCGAACCAATCATTTTGGTTTTGGTCTCAAAAAATGTGGAAAAATCAAGCCATTTCCGTCTGTCCGTCCGTCCGTATAAACACACAGATCTTGGAGACTAAAAGAGCTAGAGACACCAAACTTGGCATGCAGGTTCCTGTATACCATAGGCAGATCTAGTTTATTTCATGTAGTTTATTTCACATGCAGACAGTAGGCGATGGCAGTAGGCGTTGACAACAGGCCGAATATTCGGCCCAACCTTGATACAATAAGACTTTCAACATTTCATTCTAAAATTATTTCTGGCACTAAACAATTCGCATCTCAGTGAAAAGGAAATACTAAAATTAAAAACCCTTTTCCTAAAAACTAACAAACAATGGCAAGGACACAAGGACGTAGCACAATTCCGAGCCGTACACGACTGCGATCCCTGGGCGGTGTTAGGAAGCGTGGAAGAGGCAAACGTCCGTTTGGCCGTCTAATCCGTTCTATCGGCCAGCGGAACAATCCTGGCGTTCGTTTCCAGCCAAGAGCATTGCGAATCCTCAAAAAAGCGGCAAAGGCATTCTTAATTGGTTTACTTATGTCAAAAAAAGCCAGCTTCCGCGTGCATCTACCCAATTAGCTGAAGGACGTATTGGATGGCGAACGCGATTCAGTGGATAATCCTTTCGTTCGAGTGAAGCATGAAGGATGACAGTGCAAAGGATCTATAAAAAGAAAGAAGAGAAGCAACACACACACACATACAAAAATATACGAAATATAAATTCATACATACGTGTACAGATACACACATATACATATGTACACGTATATATGATTTTAATTGGCTTACACAAAAAACAAACATACACTAAAAAACAAAAGTTACATAATCAAACTAAAGAATAAAAAAAAATTTAAGTGCACTTAGTGAAATTTGAAAGTCAGTTTATTATATACCAAAAATCATACTGTTTTAAGATATTCATTGTCTTTTTGCTCAGTGTACATAACGCTAACATTGCTGAATTATTATTCCGGCGTAGTCCTTACGCATACACAATGAAACACATTACGCATACGCAGCATGGACTGAGTCAGGTTGAGTCCGTCTGTCAGCAATGAATGTATATATATAGTGTGTATATAGAGGCATCAGCTTCTCTCAGCGCTTGAATGGCGGCTATAACTTTTAAAAAATGTTCAATATAGACTTATAATTATTTCGAAACTGTTTGCTTTGCTTCCAATTGATATTTTTAAGTTGGTTTTTTGTTGACATATTTTGCAACTATTGCTGTGTTGAGCCCGAGTAGAGGTGTTTTTATTTGATATTTATTACAGCGCATCATGCAGTCTCCCATGCCGAATTGAAAGTTTCGTAACCTTGTACTTGGTCCTTTTTGCACATTCTACGCTTGTTTGTTTGGCCTTGTGCACATGTTTGTTATGTTATTTGTTGTTGCTGCTGTTGCTGTAACACATGCATTTTGCTCCTTCCCAAAGATGTGCTCCCTATCGTTATGCCGCAGCTTTTATTGATTTCTTTTGGCCTGTGTCGCACCCCTTTTTCTGTTATCAGTTACGAAAAGATGTCGAATGCTTATATGACAATTGTCATTTGTAAGCAGCAAGAAACATTGAAAAGGGGTCTGTTATGTACATTATACACAATTATGTTATATCAATATGTACGTAAGCAGAAACCAGTTCTTACCATTCAAATAATTATATTCATAATCGGTTTGCAAATTGAGTTTCATAGCAGGCAGCTTGGTAGCTATATTCAGTTTACAGCCCTTTGCACACTTCAAATGAAATGGAATAATCCCACGACTCACTTTGATAATAACTGCAGATATCAGTTTCAGTTTTTATGCTTCCTCTTTAAAAATAGCTTAAGCGAGGTTTATTCATTTTTTTTTTTGATTTACCCGTAATTTTGAAACTCTTTTTCTTGATTCTTATCTCGTTTTACATAATTTATTCCATTTTGTTAACATAACAGACGCATTAACAGTTTGGCTAAACTCACAGCTATAAACTTAACATTTAAAACGATTAAATGTTAGGGTCCAGGAATATATTTCCATTTCGTTTTTTTTTATATGGATTTTTTCAATTGGCGAGCAGTCCATTTGAAGTGTGCAAGCGCCTTAACTAATGGCATGAAGGCATGTTATTTGAGTTTCATAGCAGGCAGCTTGTATCAGCACGTTAAGTATAGCTAATAGCTTTTTTATATCCCTCTCAGAAGGACAAAACCTTATCTATATAGCACCCGCTAAAATGATATCGAAAGTTGAAGGGTATTATGCAGGTCTGTTCTTAATTCCACTTTTATTAATATCTGTCCAACTCAAAGCTAATGTATTTTCAAATAAAAAGCAATATGTAGGAAATTGATGAGTTGAACAAAATCAATTGCAGCCAATCAGAAAACCAGTTGCAAGTTCAGTTAAAACTATATACTGCTAGGGTGCATGCTTTAAAGATATTGCATAAATCGATTAATATTTCACAGCACTTTTATAAGACGATTCTTTAAAGTTTAAGCAAAATCAAAACAAAACAGCAGAGTGACCAGTCCGCAAACGGAGAGTTATCCAAAAACTCTGGTCACACATGGCATTACAACGAAATCTGCCTGATTTTATGAATGATTTTCAGAGTGGCTGGTCACATTTTAGAAAATGATTTAGTCAATTTGTAAGTTAGCTTACATTTTAGCCATGAAACATTTTCAACATCTGTATTTGTAATACTTACATCATTGATTACATCAATTGAGTTATATTTCATATGTAACTTGTTGTAAATTTAAGTGCATGTGAATAAATATTCAACTACATACCTATATAAGGACGTGCATATGTACATGTTTGTTTTGCATTACAGATTCAAATCACGAACGGTTTCAGTCTCAAAAACCCCAGAGTAGACTGTGTAGCATTCAGCTTTTTGGCATGCGCATTTTAACATCGATAACACTATAAATTAATCGAAACGAATTGGAATTTAACAGCTGTTTTGAATAGGGCGCGAATAAATCATTTTTAAATCGCATATAATTCCCTTATATTTAGGATTATAACTGAAATTGATGTGAATATGAAGATTCGAAAAAATAAATGCTACATTTTAAAATAATAATAATGAAAAGGTGAAATATGTATTTGACTGGTAATGGTTGTTTGGTTATGTCTGAATAATTGAAAAACTCATTTGATTATTTTATACTACATAAGCCCAAAAAAAGTTGTATTATTTTTGTTTGTTTTTTATTGTTTTTTTTTTGTTGCTTTTGGTTTTTGGGTTTTGCTTTTTTATTAATTACATTTATAATTATAAATATATTTATGTATATATATATATATATATATATATATATATTATATATATAAATATATATATATATATATTTGTGTATTCATATGTATAGCCGTATATATGAATGTACACATATGTACTTGTATGTATATAAATATTCAAGATATCCAGCTGCAGATCTTTATTTCTTTCTTATAACATCTTTCCACTGTGTCCCAGCTACATACATATTCATCATATTTTTATTATAATTAACCGTTACACATAACACATATTGTTTACTTTGGAATTTACGAAGAAATAAGCTAAAATGGTTACTTGACCTGTCTCAGCTTACATTTTTGAAGACATGTGTGAAAGTAATCCGCAAAATCGTGTCAAATGTGAAAATTGAAACACTTTTGGACTTCCACAACAGGCCTGTATGCAACAATTTCAAAAATATGCATATCATTTTATTGTGGTTTGCTGCTCATTTATCGAATACCAGTTATTTGATATAATATATATATGGTTTTTTTTTTTTTTTTCGAATTTTTTGCAAAATTCACATTCAATAAATGTATTTTATGTGATTTTAAAATTACAGCGGCGTATACAACAGACAAAACCCTAATCAACAGTTTCAAGTACGGGTCTAGGTAAACATATACAGTATATAATCGAATATACATATAATAAAGTAACTGAGGAACTAAATTTTCAAAATTATTTGGTAATTTTCACTTAAATATCGCCATCATTTAGCGCTCTAGTCAATTCTATTTGGCCTTGCTTTCCATTCGAAAATGTTTCCAAAAAGGTTTTCAAAATTCGCACACTGTGACAATGACAAATTTATATATAATTTTGTTTTTTGAGTTTGATCTGGTAAAAATAAAACAACTTGGCTGTGCCTGAATATTTCATATAAAATCAAACTTTGAATAGTAATACCGCTTTATTTCCGAAAAGCTTTTATTTTGATGTTCTGAATACCGTGAGGAATGCTATCGGATGAGGAATGTACCGCTATCGATTAACTGTTTTGGAAACTTATCGGAATTTGAACAAGAAAGAAATGTTATCTTCGATTGTTCTGATTGTTCCTATGTCAGCTATAGAAAGTCTTGAAAAACGCAAATATAAACAGACAGACAGACGGACAGACGGACATGACTCGGCTGATCACGAACACAAAATTTTTTTGTTTTTCTGAGACGTCTCCTTCAATGTGTTGCACATTTCGTGACAAGGCTATAATACCCTCTGCAATGGTATAAAAACAAAGAACTTTTCGCTTTGCGGTTGCCAGAACATCAATTACTATCACTTTTAATTAAATTTTGCGGAATTGGTATTGAGAACTGGCCAACATTCCTCAAATTCATAAAATAACTGTACAAAATGGGCTAAGCAACTAAACAATTAACACCAATTAATTACACAATTCTTTTCCGAAATTTTACAAAAAGCAGGATACATTTCAAATAATCAGTTCTCAGCCACAGTGCGCTGCCTAACTAAAATAAATGACATAAGCCTAATTATAATTTATGTCGGTTTTAGATATCATCTTGATAATTTATAAAGTTACACTTTACTAAACACATACATATATATAGCATATATATATGTAGAATATTGGCTTTCTTTACTTGATTATACAGTTGTTTTGCATTCTATTTTTGATATTGTGAATGGATTTTTAAATTTTTAATAGATTTATGTATGGTATGTTTGACTTGGTAGTTTACTCTTGTAAATAACACACACAAAAAATGTACACATATATATACGCACTACTTCATATTATATGAATTTTCATTAAATACATAAATACATAAATTCTTGTAGTTTTTTTTTGTTTTTGTTTTCATTATTGTAATATATCGATATCAATATTAATCAAGTATTTACTTGTGGTTTCTTTCTTACTTTTTTTTTATAACTAAATATTCTTTATTTTAATTCCATTCTTTGTAAATATAACACTCTGCTCTTGACTAAAAGCCCCTTGAGCCTTTTTTTCCTTTACATTTGTTATTCCGTTATTGTACAACATATTTTTGCATGGATAATGCAATTATAAATATAAGTTTAAGCATGAATTTTCTTCGACCAGTTTTCAATTTTCATGGTACTCATCCAGACAAGAATTTTTTTGTTTTCAATTAAGTATACACATAATAATAATTGTGTAATTAACCAATTTATGTTTTAGCCCTGATATAAAAGTGACAAGCTTTCTAAGTTTTCTGTTCCCAAATCCATTTTCGAAACAATTTCACAGAAAGTGTGTTGCATACTTTTTGGCGCAGAATAGCCTTGAATTGAAACAATCTTTAAAGTATGCTATATTTATTTGTGTGGAATAAATTTGAAAGTGGAATTTGGAACAGGGCCAATAGTCTCACTTGGAAATAGGTATATGTGTAATAAGTAAGCGTATGTATAATTTTGAACATAAATCTTAAAACATATATACTATAGATATATTTAAACTCAGGATAGTTTTTTGTTTAGTTATGAAATTCGGTTTAAATATTCTATTACATTTTGCTAACAAACAATTAGTATAATTTCCAAAAAATATATTAAAAATTAAAAATTAAGGATTAATATTAAAGTTTTAAGCCGGGCTACAACATATATAAGTTAGTTACACAATTTATGATTTATATATGCTGTAAGTATTCAGTATATAATAAATATTTAACACAGACACATATCCACATATAAATATATAGTTGTATATTTACTAATACTGGTAGCTTTAAAATAATTTTGTATCCTCTTTTATCATTGCATACCATATCATATCATATCATAATAGTCGTCGTAAGTACATAGTATGTAACTACATAAATACATACAGTTTCCCATCATGTCTAGTTGCTTATTTTTGCTTTTTGTTACTATGGTATTATATGTTTGGCCTCAGTTTCATTTTGTTTGGTGTTTTCATTGCATTGTCAATCTTAAATCTTACCATTATTAAAATCATTCACTTTCATCTTGCTATGCTTGCATAGCTCACATAACTACTCCAACTATAATATAATATATGTTATAATAACAAATAACAAATAACAAATAAACAAATTATATTCAATGAAAAATATAAGCCCTACCAGTTTTTCCATTTATTTAAATCGTTCACAGACAATACACGATTACGACTATATAATACCTATGTTCGATCTGCTACAAGAGATACTATGTATGCTACAAGAGATACTACGTATGCTAATTAAAAAAACTTTGCCAATTTAAACAAACACACACACACACACACACACAAAATGTGTGTGTATTGAAAACCCGAATGAAAAGTTATCCTGGACATTCCGAAGATATATACTCTTGCAGAAGAGTTGTTCATGTGAAAACTCGATTGTTACTATCATAGCTATAAGATATAGTGCTTCGATTTTGATGATTCGGCTTTATGTGCTACTTGCAGCAAAAACAAGCATCTGTGCCAAGTTTCAAGAAGATGGCTATAAGAAGAGTATAGTTCACATGGAACGGTTAGATAGATGGATAGTCGGACGTGGCTAAAGTGACTCGGTAATTGATGCTGACCAAGAATATAATAATACTCTCTGCAAGTGTACATCTAACTAGGAAATAAGGTGGTTTTCCAAGATCAGTGCATGCGTTTTGTTTGTGTAGTGTTTGTTCATATTTGATGGATTGACATTGTGTTAGAACTAAGTATAGTGTACCTCTTGGAGCTTCAAAAGCTTTTCAGATTGAAAAAGCTGAAAGCTAGTACAGCTCTCCAAAACCAAAACCCTTTAAGCAATTAGGCCTAAGCCCGATATGATAGCTCCCCCTTATTTTTTAAAAAATTAAAAAAAAAAATGTTTATTTGGCGGCTAAGTAGTATCCATTATATATATATATATATATATGTATATATTATGTAAGTACTTATTTCAGGTAGCTAGGTAAACACACACACACACAGACACATCTAAAACAGTTATGTAATTAGTTCAATAGTCGACCTATCTCGGACTTTATTCTTGTCGTTATTTTGCTTGCTTTGCTTTATAAGTGATATTTTGTTGCAAGTTGTGGTATTCACACACATACATACATACAATATATAATGTGTGTGTTCTAATACATATATCGGTTAGTAACTGTAAACATGTATAGAGATTTTCGTTATTGCAAATGAGTACGGCATGTTTTATTTTCTTTTCAGTTATAATGTGGTATTTTGCACTTGGTCTAGTTTTCAAAAAAAATTTCTTTCTTTTTCGATATTGTTAGTTAAACAATATAAAAAAAAAAAAATTGTTTGCCGTTTTTATGCATGAATAGGTCTGTTTCAAATTCCACTTGCGAATCAATTCGGAATTCGGAATTCGGAAATCGGAACAGGTTTGATTAAAGTAAACTAGACCTGCTGAAATAGACAGGAAAAGAGAGGCTGTGACAGAGAGATAAAAAAAGAGACTGAGTGAAAGATAAATATATAATGTAGGTACTAAAGGTTTTTGAGCTTGAGATAGAGGTATACTGGAGTTGAGAATAGTAATAGTAAAAGTACAATAGATACGTAAGAACGTACGTACAAGTGTAAATCGTATTATTTGTGAAACATTGAAAACCATTTGTAGGAGACCGTTTTGTTCAGTTTTGTTTTTGTTTTTGTTTTTGTATTTGTTTTTGTTTTTGTTTTTCGTTTAGTTGTATATAGGTTATTATTTTGTAATTGTTTTCTTGTTATTATATCGATTAGCTTAGGAAATTGTGCACGAGTTGCGTTTTGAGCCCAAACTGCGCTCCTGAATACGTTGCAAATGCTGCAGCTGTGCTGCTGTCGGTGTATGGCCACCTGCTGCACCGGCTGAAGTGGATGCAGCACTCGAACCGGAACCATGTGCAGTACCCTGTCCATGTCCATGACCCTGCTGCTGCTGCTGATGATGATGATGATGGTGATGCAGCGGTGTGCCCGGTCCATTGTTGCCAATCTGCTGGGGCAACGACTGGCGACGGCGACGCAGTGCTGGGCTCAAATTGTAGGTGATTTTCGCCTGGGCGAGCAGCTCCTTAAACACCTACAATGTGCATCTGGTTTTTAGTGGTTATCAAACAATTAGTTGGACTAACAACTTACCTGTGTTACGTTGTCATTGTTGGCCGCCGATGCCTCGACAAAACCATTTTCCCAATCGACAGTTACCACGGACTCGGTTGTGGCATATTCCACCTGCAAAATGTAAACAATATTTCACAGCTTAATTAATCTCATTTGAATCAAATATATATGTAAATTTTTTGTAATTGCTGCTCATTTTATTCCATTAGTATAATTTAGTTCTTTAAAATACATACATATTTGATTATCAGATTACATTTGGCGCACTATGGGTGCTATAAGAATATACACATGCACAAATGTTTATTAAACAGTTCCATTGAAAGTTATATCTGATGTTGGCTTAAATCTTCTCAATTTCAGTTTTCATATGTACAACATATCTGCAAGGGTATACATTTTCAGAACGCCGAAAAGAACAGTTATTTCGTGTTTTTGAAATAAATTTAAGTACATTTATGGCAAAACTTGAAAGACTTGAGCAAAAATACAATTGCCACGCCCACTTGTGACTCTGCAAAGAGGCTAAAGAAGAGTATATCGCAGTCGGGTGCATCCGTTTCTTTTAAAAATTGCACTGATTTCGGAAATCATATACTTCTCAACCTGTTCATGTTAGCATGTCGAGTAAGTTGGCGATGATTTGTACAAATTTGTTATAACTAGAATGATTTAGAACAAATACAATATTCAAACTACTTCAAAATATATTTTTGCTAGCAGCACTTTTTAAAACTCCAATATTGTAATAAACAAAAAAAACCACAAGAAATGAATACAACAAGACATCAATTAGCGCCAATTGGATCGGAGCGTGAAGCACGCTTAAAAATCAGAAATAGTCTCAATATTAATTTCAATACGAACAAATACGATAAAGATGGGCAAACATTGTGGCAACATGAACCAATGATGCCCCAAATGGTATGTTATCCGGCATTAACGATGTTAATTATCCCCAATATCGCTCTCTCTCTCTCTCTCCCTCTCTCTCTACCAATTTCTCTTAGAGCCGGATACCTGAGAGTCGAGTTAATGCCGAGCAGTCTGCATGGCTGCGCAGTCAGCGCGAGCGTCAATTTGAGATGGAGCGACGGCAGCCTGTGGAACCCTGGCGCTTCACCGAGGACGCGTATGCGGACGTGCAGCAGACGCAGGTTGAGGTGATGCAAAAGCCGCAAATGCAAGAGCCGCAAATGCATGAGCCGCCAATGCAGGAGCCACCAATGCAGGAGCCACCAATGCAGGAGCCACCAAAGCCGGCAATAATGCAGCAGAAGTCAACGAAAGAGAAATATGTGCTGACCCTGCAACTGTTGCAAGCACAAAACCAGACGCGCCTCTTGCTGCAGTGCATCGATCAGATGTTGCCGGCTTTGCCGAATCGCCAGGAATTTCAGCTGACGTTGCTGCAGCTGCGACAGCTTCATTTGTTAATAAAGCGGCAACTGCAATGGATGCTTAAACTTGATGCCGACCCAAGTTGCATGTTGAAACAGCAGCTGTTCGAGCCACAGGAAGTGCTAGAGCAAGTGTCACAGGAAGTGCCACAGGAAATGTCGCAGCAAGATCCACAGCAAGTGCCACTGCAAGTGCCACTGCAAGTACCACAGCAAATGCCACAGCAAATGACACTGCAAGTGCCACTGCAAGTGACACAGCAAGTGCCACAACAAATGCCAAATCAGATGATGCACCAACGCCCACAACAGCTGCCACTGCATCATCCGCAGCAAATGCCACTGCAAAACCCGCAGCAATTGCCACTGCAGCATCCACAGCAAGTACCGCAACAATTGCCGCAGCAAATACCGCAGCAACTACCCCTACAGCTACCGCAACAACTGCCGCAGCAACTACCGCAACAACTGCCGCAGCAACTACCGCAGCAACTACCGCAGCAACTACCGCAGCAACTACCGCAGCAACTACCGCAGCAACTACCGCAGCAACTGCCACAGCAACTACCGCAGCAATTGCCACAGCAAATGCCACTGCAACTTCCGCAGCAACTATCGCAGCAGCTACAGCAGCAACTGCCACAACAACTGTCACAGCAACTGCCGCTGCAACTGCCCTTGCAACTGCCGCTCCAACTGCCCCTACAACTGCCGCTGCAACTGCCGCTGCAACTGCCACAGCAGCAACATCCACAGCGTGTAGCACTTACTTGGCAATATCCAGCACATCAACAATTGCAACATTTGCCTAAGATGACACAATTGCACTCCATGCAACCGATGCAACAGTTGCCATCAATGCAACAGATGTTACAGCTGCGACACATGCAACACATGCAGCACATGCAACCCATGCAAAACATACAACAGCTGCAATACATGCAATACTTGCAAAATGTGCAACAAATGACACCAATGCAACATATGCCACAGATGCAACACCATCCCGGACTCAATATGGACACGCCAACTGTATTGCAACATCCCACAAATGTTGCAACTGGTAACGAAAAGTTTCATATATGGCACATGCCCCACAATCCAGCACTTGTCGTAAATCAAATCAACTTGCTACAACCAGAGGATATAAGCTACAATGATGATGATATTAATATTGACATGAGCTGCATCAACAATATAGATGTTAATAGTAATGATGATTTTTTTAACAGTGGCCAAACGATTCCTATTTAAACAAACAACGAAACGAAACGATAAAAAAACAAACTCAAAAAGCAAAATTATCAAAAATCAGATGAAGACAAAACGAAAAGTTTTCAAAAATACAACTATTAATAGCGGCAACAATGGAACTAGTACTATATTTCATAATAGAAAATAAGAGTTTATTTTGTAGAACTAGTTTATCTTGTTAAGAGTTTCGACGCTTGCTCGCCATCAATAAAAGCTGTAAACTGTTCAAACGTTCAAAAACAATTTGAGCCGAATAAAAAAATAAAATAAAAAGATAAATTAAAAGTAACCAAAAAAAAGGAGAGAAAACTTTCAATATCCATATAAACAAAGTTTTTCATACCAAAAACTTATATTTCAACCAATTGTTCATAAGATATAGTCGTCTGATTTTGATCAAATTATGTCAAAATGCGTATATAATGCTGAGGCTCAGAATTGGTAAGTTTGGCATATTTTGAAAAACAACATTTTCGATCAATTGTCCAACTAAGTTTTTTTGAAATTTTATTTTTTTATGCGAACTAATTTCGTGTTGCGAACTAGTCCCTCAGTTTTAGAGCTATTGTGCTGAAAATTGGCACAGATGCTTAGTCTTTTCTGTAAGTAGTACCTATGTCAAAATCGGCCAGATCGGACTACTATAACATATAGCTGCCATAGGAACGATCGCTTGAAAAACATGTTTTTGTATGAACAACTATTTGGTTTTTCAAGTTATCTCAACCAAAATCACTTTACCTAAGTTTAAGGACAGTTTTTACATACTGACAAATTTTCATAAAAATCAAACGACTATATCTTATATATAAGATAACACAACCAAAATCACTTTACCTGAGGTTAAGGACAGTTTATACATGCTGACAAATTTTCATGAAAATCAAACGACTATATCTTATAGCTGCCATAGGAACAATTTGCTGGAAAATAAGTTTTCTTATACTCTGCAAGGGTATACAAATTGAACTAGAAGATTTGCTCAATAATGACCACAGATTCAACACTTGAAATCAATAAATAAACCGATGGTGCCAAAGTGAAAAAAAAACTGAAGTGAAATTCAATAGCCGCAAATACATATGTAAAGAAAAAAAAAGAAAAACCAAGAAAAGGCAAGTAAACGAAACTACATATGTTATGTAGCTATAAGTAACTACTAGAGCAGAAAGCTAGACCCAAGCAACCCAAACTCATTTAGCATTCAGCAAGTCTATTATGTGTGTTTGTTATTATTTCTATTTATTGGCATAGAAACGCACATAGACGTCTAAATTGCGGCGATAAGTGTTGAATGAAAATTGACTGAAAATAAATAATAGTCAAAAGGGACCAAAATAGAGGCAGACGAATAATAATAATAATAATAATAATAATAATAATGCAAAAAAAAAGGGAGGCAAAGAAGCTGCTTACTGCTTTTTGTTCTTGCTTTCCTTTCTATTCATTTATGGGCAAAGAAAGGTAGTGAAATTGTAAACACATCGCGTACGAGAACAAGAAGCAGAAGCAGAACAAAAACAAGTAAGAATACTCTAGTCGAGTGTGCCCGACTACGAGACTCCCTGCTCCCAACTTGCATTTCAAGCAGTTCAGCGGCAACACAAGCAAGCAGTGCACTTAACTCGTATACTGCTTGTCAAACTGTTGTTTCTGCCTGCTGAGACAGGGGAAATAAGTTCTTCCATAACTTTGGTGCTATTTATCCGATCGTGTTGAAATTTACACATCCGAAAGACATTGATTAAACATACATGTGTACCAAAAATCAAAGCTTTATCTTTAAAATGATGGCTGTGGGGGTCTTTTACGATTTGCGGGGATGCGAGGGGTGCATCCGAAATTTGAAATAAACTTGATCTGCGTATGGTATAACGGAACCTGCATGCCAAGTTTGGTGTCTCTAGTTCTTATAGTCTCCGAGATCTGTGTGTTCATAAGGACAGTCGGACAGACAGATGGACATGGCTAGTTCGTCTCGGCTGTTGATCCTTATCAAGAATATATATAGTTTATATAGTCGGAAATGCCTCCTTCTGTCTGTTACACACATTTGCAGTACTTTATAACTCCCTTTTTTCCCATTTTTAATGGGAACAGGGAGTAAAAAACCAAAAAAACTGAACTGAATTAAAGTGAACTAAATGCGAACCGAGAGCCTAATTCTTCCAATTGAACACACCCAACATATATAAAAAGGACAGCCGTGCGTGACTCCTCCAGCTGCTCGGACTCCCAGACTGGTCCAGGTTCAGGTCCAGGACAAGACAAGAACAAAGACAACGACCACGGCAAAAATTGGCTTTAAAAATGTCCAGGCACATAGTATAACCTAAATACATAGTAAAAACCGAAAGCGGCAACAAAAAGTTAAATTCACTTCGTTAAACAAAAGCAGCGACGACCCAACGAGTGATAAAGACAGCAAAAACGAGAGAGAGAGAGAGAGAGAGCCAAGATAAATAATAATAATACAAAATACAAAATACAAAAAAAAAAACGCGACAGTTTGCCGCTGCTGGCAGTCCGCAATTTGCATTTTTATTATATTAGAACTCGGTTAAAGTCAATACACCCAAAAGAAGACACTTGCCAGCCAGAATTGTCTCTCGACTATTGAAATTGACAATAAACCGCCACTGTGTATGTGTGTATGTGTGTGTGTGTGTGGCAAGCAACAAAAAGGAACGCAGCTGCAAAAAGGGGCACAAAATGAAATATCAAGTATGCGCCAAGTGGACCAAACCATTGGTGACAAACAACTAAAACACAACAAAAATAAAAATGAAACAAAGATAAATTAAAATTAAAATTTACAAAGCGCAGTCCCAACACAAGCAAAAAACTGTTATTTTCCAGCTTGCCGAAGTTTTAATACTCTTGCAGCAAAGTTGTACAAACAAATACGTCAATTTTACCATAGTATACAAACATTAATAGTCTAATATAATAATTAAGATTAAGATGTCTGATGTCTAAGAACAAACAAGTAAGAATACTCTAGTCGAGTGTGCCCGACTACGACTCCCGACTCCCTGCTCCCAACTTGCATTTCAAGCAGTTCAGCTGCAACACAAGCAAGCAGTGCACTTAACTCGTAAACTGCTTGTCAAACTGTTGTTTCTGCCTGCTGAGACAGGGGAAATAAGTTCTTCCATAACTTTGGTGCTATTTATCCGATCGTGTTGAAATTTACACATCCGAAAGACATTGATTAAACATACTTGTGTACCATGTACGATTTGCGGGGGTGCGGGGGGTTGCATCCGAAATTTGAAATAAACTTGATCTGCGTATGGTATACAGGAACCTGCATGCCAAGTTTGGTGTCTCTAGCTCTTGTAGTCTCTGAGATCGACGCGTTCATACAGACAGACAGACGGACAGACAGACAGACGGACAAACGGACAGTCGGACAGACAGATGGACATGGCTAGTTCGTCTCGGCTGTTGATCCTGATCAAGAATATATACAGTTTATATGGTCGGAAATGCCTCCTTCTGTCTGTTACACACATTTGCAGTACTTTATAACTCCCTTTTTCCCATTTTTAATGCGAACAGGGAGTAAAAAAAAACATAGCATACTTTTTAGAGCATAAAAATATATTATTTCGATACGCCTAAAAGTATGCAGTACACATTTGAATGGAATTCGAAACAGTCTCAATTTGAAACCTACATTAGATACATATGTATATAGTGCAAATTAGACATTTGTCCTTCTATGCATTACACATTTCTTGACAAAATTATAATACCCTCTGTGAGAGTAAATGAAAAAGTAGAAAAGAACAGCAGCAAGAGCAAAAACAAAAAGGGTTGAACTTATTTGCTTTGTGTGTGTTTTCAAATTGTCGAACGATTATATTTAAAAGTAATAATAAAAAATGCTACTCTATTTAATTGGACAGTGCTGTGATTTATATATGCTCGGTTCACGCTGTGCTTGTGCTTAAGTGCTTATCGGCATCAAAAGGTTTTAAGATGGTTTCAGTCCAGTCCACAAAATTTGACAGAGTAGAAAACCTATTTTGGGGGCAAACAAATTAAATGTTTATATAGAATTTGCTACAAATTTAGCTGTGTTCTTTTGTTAGTTATTATTAATTTAAGCGCTTTTTATGTGGCAGCAGAATGTTGTACTACAATAAATTCGTAGTACAATATATAAAAGGTGGCATCAAGTATTTATATGCCTATTCAAGATGACAAACCAAGCCAACAAATTTGTAAGGATACTTTATCTTTTGCACACCAAAGACAACTTTTGTTTCTTGTTTTTCGAAATTAAACGAGGCAAACAACTTTTAATGGTCATAAAACAAAATCAATTCCTGTGCCAAGTAAAAGTTCAAGTTAAACAAAATTCTTGCACAACCAAAGTTTATTAGCTCGTTTAGGCATTACAAAAAAGCTGTACTTTTTACATGTTCTGTTCTGAAGTCTGAATTTTGTCTAGTCTTCAATTTTGTTGCTGTTTGGGAAAAAACTTTACACACATGTTTATTGATTTTGTTTTTTGTAAAGATACTAATACAATAATTAGGAATATAAACATTATAGAACAGCTATTTTCTGTGCATTCCAGGTATATACTTGCAGAAATGTTGTTCATATAAAATCACAACTTTCTAACAATATATTCAATGAAAACTATAGATATGTATGCATATAGCTACGATTTTGGGCAAATTTGAACAATCTACAAAGGCATGTATAAAAACAAAAAGGTTTTCCACACAAAAACTACATTTTCAACAGACACAAGTAAGAATACTCTAGTCGAGTGTGCCCGACTACGACTCCCGACTCCCTGCTCCCAACTTGCATTTCAAGCAGTTCAGCAAGCAGTGCACTTAAATCGTAAACTGCTTGTCAAACTGTTGTTTCTGCCTGCTGAGACAGGGGAAATAAGTTCTTCCATAACTTTGGTGCTATTTATCCGATCGTGTTGAAATTTACACATCCGAAAGACATTGATTAAACATACATGTGTACCAAAAATCAAAGCTTTATCTTTAAAATGATGGCTGTGGGGGTCTTTTACGATTTGCGGGGATGCGAGGGGTGCATCCGAAATTTGAAATAAACTTGATCTGCGTATGGTATACAGGAACCTGCATGCCAAGTTTGGTGTCTCTAGCTCTTATGGTCTCTGAGATCGACGCGTTCATACAGACAGACAGACGGACAGACAGACGGACATGGCTTGTTCGTCTCGGCTGTTGATCCTGATCAAACATATACATAGTTTATATAGTCGGAAATGCCTCCTTCCGTCTGTTACACACATTTGCAGTACTTTATAACTCCCTTTTTCCCATAAAAATATGTATTGCATACTTTTAGGTTAGTCGAAAAAAAAATATATTTGAGTACAGCAGTTGAAGGATTTTATAATTTTAGTCTGCTCTATACACTTTTCAGTGAAAACGATATGAATGTGGAATTCAGAACAGGCCTGATTACCGTATTTAAACTAATCAATTAAGGTATAACAAAACTGTTATAAACATTAACAAAGGTTCACCTTAAATCAGATAATGAATACTTTATAATTTATTTAAAATTCCATTTTGATTCCATTTTTGAATACTTATCAACTTGTAACAATAGCTCTGTGTATATACTGCAGTATACATACCATATACATATATAACTATATATAGATGCAAACTGCTCCCAGGCACAATGTAGCAATTTGCATAAACTAATATGAAATTCCATTTGGTCATTTATCCTAACGATGATCATTTAAGATATGCCAAGCACAAGTCGTGTTATTACTGTGAGTATTATTATGATTTTTTTGTTCAGTTCAGTTTAGTTCGTGTTTCGTGTTTGTTTTCACATTTTTGTAACTTTTATTTTTCTGTTGCAGTATTTTGAGTTTGCTAAACACAAAAAAAAAGAATTCAAATGGCGAAAAACGACAATAAACTGCGATTGGCAAAACTTTGCGCAGGAAGATAAAAAAAATGAGCACTGTAAAGTTGGCAAGAAACAAGCAAATCAAATATGTATATATGTATATATGCAAAGTGCAAATGCATACACACACACACACACACACACATACACTTATAAAAATATGTAATACTTTTAAAAATGACTGTGGGGTGTGGTCCACAAAACTTTAAGTCATGCAACTTGAGCGCAGAACGGCGAAATTTTGAATGCTGTCATTGCACAGTGGTTCGAGTAAGTACAACTTTCTTACTATATAGGCACAACTTTCTGTTTTTTACTCCCTGTTCCCATTGAAAATGGCCGCCTGGCCGTCTGTCCGTCTGTCTGTCGTATGAACGCGTCGATCTCCGAGACTTTAAGAGCTAGAGACACCAAACTTGGCATGCAGGTTCCTGTATACCATACGCAGATCAAGTTTATTTCAAATTTCGGATGCAACCCCCCGCACCCCCGCAAATCGTACATGGTACACAAGTATGTTTAATCAATGTCTTTCGGATGTGTAAATTTCAACATGATCGGATAAATAGCACCAAAGTTATGGAAGAACTTATTTCCCCTGTCTCAGCAGGCAGAAACAACAGTTTGACAAGCAGTTTACGAGTTAAGTGCACTGCTTGCTTGTGTTGCAGCTGAACTGCTTGAAATGCAAGTTGGGAGCAGGGAGTCGGGAGTCGTAGTCGGGCACACTCGACTAGAGTATTCTTACTTGTTTAGGATAGATAAGTATGTCGCATAAAGCAGTTGATTGCTGGAAAAATGAATCTTGAATTAGTTTGTTGTTATCCTTGATGGTCGACTTATTTATTTATTTATTTTCCTCTACTGCCATTAATGTTTCCAGTTATCAATGGTCTTGATTCAATGTGCAATAGAGTGTCAACTGGCCGGGGGCTCCCGCTTCCCGCTTCCTGCTTCCCTCATCCCGCTACCTTTCTCTTCCATTATCAAAGTTCTTCACTTGCCATTTGCTGTTGCATACTTTTGTGCGCTGTATATAAATGTATATGTGCTTGCAGACGTCGCACAGTGGAATCTGTGACCAAAATGCAAAGCAAAAAAAACATGATGTTTTGAATGAAAATGCAACTTTCAGTAAAGATGGCAAAACATCGTTGTCAATAATCGATTATATTGATAGCTTTAAATACATTTCAATTACTATTTTTTGATCGAAGTAGCGATAATTGACACTTGCTTTATTTTTTACAAAAAAAAAAAACTCAATTCAATTTTTTAAATGAAAATAGCCTTAGTAGCAAAGAAATCCCTTAACAAACTTTTTAAATAGTTTTGTGAAATCTCCTTTTTTTTTTTTTTTTTAGAAAACAATAAGCTTATGTCAAATCCAGTTTTTTCTTTGGTATTTCATAATATAAACTTATTTATTATTCTTCTTATTTTGTTTGTTTTCGACTATCACTATCGAAAACTATCGATATCACGTACATCGATGTTTTGCCACCTCTACTGGGCATATAATAACTTTTTTTGTTGGCACCTACCATCAATAATATATAAGTGTTTTTTGCCACCTCCAAGCTACAGGCGTCCCATGCAAAATAGTTTTAAAGTTTTTTCCAATAATCTTTTCTAATATTGACAACTGCTTACAGACAGAAATATGAAACTTAAAATTTCGGATAAATTTGATCGGATTCGGTAAATGAATCTGACCGAAATGTGTTTTGTTTGGTTTTTACTTGGTCGAAAGGTCAAATGACTCCACGGTGCATTGCACTAATTATGCTAAAACGACGGCCACACTTGATGAGATTTCATTCCGAGCGAACTTTTGCGCTTAGTTTGCACTTCGTTTGGATGCTGGAGTATCTACATTTTAATTTCATTTCGTTTTGCTCTGTTACGTTTAGTGTCTTTTCATATAAGTACTTAAGTATTTTAATAACCTGGCGTAGGGTATTATTATCTTTTTTTTTCACAAAATTTGTTAAAAATTTGCATTTAAAGAACAAGGTGTATTGTCATAATGTATTTATTTACGAAACCAAAAGTTAAGCGAACCGTGTCGACAAATACCACGGCTCTGATAGAACAAATCTTAACACTTTCGCTAACTTAATTGTTATTCAGAAAATGAGTGAAAATTGAAAAATTGACGCTTTTGCATTATGAAATACACGAAAATTGTTTAATTGACTTTGTGTTGGTTCCAAAAGCAATGCTTTTGGCCATTTGTTCTACCCAAAATTGCCATACTTCGCATACCAATTTGCCATTTCACACACAAATCGTGTGGTCTAGGCCTGTAGAGACTTTCGTCCTCGTTGACTTTCGTCTTCGTCATTCTCAACGCGCTGTTGGACACGCTTGACAAACTTTACATAATTGCTTGGGCCGAAACAAAAGCAATTTGCATAGCTTATAAACGGGTTACGACTAACTATGGTGGGCGTGTCTGTGTGTAAGTGTGTGTAAGTGTGTGTGTGTGTGTGTGTGCGTTTGAGTGTAGAAATGTATGGTATGTATTAGATATGAGTAATATCGTCCAACCTGTGACTGAATCACAGTGACAAGCAATTACACTAGCCATCAAAACATTTGTACACCTTTGCAGCGCATTTCCGTATGTCTGTCTGTCCATCTGTTGATATGCGAACTAGTCCCTCAGTTGTAGAGCTATCGTGATGAAACTTGGCATAGATGCTTCTACTTTTTGCAGGTAGTACATATGTCAGAATCAGCCACATCGGACCACTATAACATATAGCTGGCAGAGGAACGATCGGTTGTAAAACCTTTTTTGTTTTAGCACTTTTCACACATGTTGATCAAATTTGATCAAAATTGGACCACCATATTTTATAGCTGGCAGAGGAACGATCGGTTGACAAAATAAGTTTTCTTATGCAAATCTTTTCTGCAAGGGTACATATAACATAGATAACTTTTCTTGCTTGTTTCAGTGTATATTTGGTTTTGATTGGTTGATTTTTTACATTCAAAACGTTTTTTGTTTTCTTAAGTATCGAAAAACTTAATCTAGAATGAAATATAGGTATTCAGCTCGAAAAACAGACAAGAAAAAAGCCAAAATGTTAGAATAAGAAAACTATTTTCGTCACTAGACGCTGCAAGTGCTTTAGTAAAGTTTATTGGTATGAAACGCCGGTAGGCTTGTGTATTTATAAAATATAGTATATAGTATATAAAAATGTGTTTCAGTAAAATTATAACTGATATTTGAAAAGTCACAATTCACTATTCTTGTCACTGTGACTGCAATAAGATAACAATAATGCTCATCTCTAATATTTATAAATATGTATGTATGCGTGATGCTTATTGTATAAACACTCCTTTGAGTGCTTTTTCGTCGACGACAATTAAATCAGTGAAATGATTGTTGCTGTTGTTGTTGTTGTTGTTGTTGCTATTATTATTGCTATTGTCATTTGGAGCCAGAAGGCACAACAACATTAAATAATAATAATTAAAAATTATAAATTATAAATTATAAATGAAAACTGAAAAATTACAAAAGTTGCGTTTGTGCTGAGAAGGCATTTGACACTCACTCACCTCGCGTAATTCATTATCTTTGGTAAGAAGATCAACCTTGTTGCCAACAACAACAATTGGCACCGCAGTTGTTGCCTTTGTTTCATGGATTTGATCGCGTATGGCGCGAACTTCCTCAAAAGTGGATGCATCGGTGACATCGTAGACCAAAATGAATGCATCTGCCGATGAGATGGAAAGTGCGCGCATTGCTGGAAACTACAAAATAGATAGAAAACAATGTCAAAATGTTTTTCAATTCAAGCACAATTTCAGCAGAGTTTTCGAGTTAAAGAGTTCATCAAAGAGTTGTCAGACTAAAGTCTTGAACAAGCGGCTTAAATTTGAAATACCTAAAAAGCCGTTTGCAATTTGCATATTATTATTGGTATTTGCATACTCGCACACACACACTCACACACACACACATACACACGCGAACATACGTTCATATTTATTCAGTTATTTTAATGACAGATAATAATGTAAATTTTATTTAACGTTTTGACGCATTTGCGGCATTTACATTTCGTAATTTATCATTCGAATTTTGCGAGAAGTCTTCCAAAATAATTGAATTTCTCATCGAGCTGTTGTGTTTTAAAGGCTATTGTGCATGTGTGTTTGTGTTATGCATTATATTTTCACAGTTTTTAAATGACAAATTAAGCATAGATACATACTTTTTTAATAGCACATTTTGTTTGTTAAATAATTTTGATCAAATAAGTTTTGTTTCAAGTAGAGTTTCGCCAATTTTAGTTTACGTGACTTTTATTTATTTGATAAGTGAATAGAATATATCATTTTATGTTGATTTTTTTGTTGTTCTTGCAATTTTTGATATCTATAAAGACAAACCAGTTGTTCACACAAATACTTTTTTTCCGACTGATAAGTTAATTTAGCTCAAATTTTATTAACAAAACATATGCAAGCTTATTGTTATTTAGTGGTCATTTATCTACTGATTGTTTCTATATCAGCTCATCTACATTAAGTTGCATTAAACAAGTTGTTAACAGTTTGTTTTTAATCTGAATACTTGATGATTTAACAAATTATGAAATAGGCACACTTTTATTACTCCCTGTTCCCATTAAAAATGCGAAAAAGGGAGTTATAAAGTACTGCAAATGTGTGTAACAGACAGAAGGAGGCATTTCCGACCATATAAACTGTATATATTCTTGATCAGGATCAACAGCCGAGACGAACTAGCCATGTCCGTCTGTCTGTCCGTCTGTCCGTCTGTATGAACGCGTCGATCTCAGAGACTACAAGAGCTAGAGACACCAAACTTGGCAGGTAGGTTCCTGTATACCATACGCAGCTCAAGTTTGTACAAAGCAAAAGAATATTCACAAAAAAAATGTTAGCATCAAAGACAATCTAAGATAATCGGAATCACAAAGAGCTAACATTTTTTTAGATTGTCCATTGTAATTCTCAAACGGTTTAAGAAAACACTGGTTGTAGTACCCAACTGAAACGTGCTTTGTTACATCTTATTTTGGAAATCTTATTTTTTATCTGAATGATTTCATGCCTTCTGTTAGATTCGAGTGACACGTGAAATTTTCTTCGCAGGAGAATATACCAATGCCAATGCCAATTGTGGACTATACCTACAGGGGACACCACTATAAAAAAAATGCGCCAAAAAGCTTTACCTCAAAAGGTGGTGTGGAAATAAGCTATAAATTAAAATATCTACAAATGCTCAAAATGTTCTCAATGCTGTTGAGCGGAGAGCGCAGCGAACTTCTCGAGAGGAGCATTAGAGCGAGAGTGATAGTTTAAACTGTCGATAGTACTATCGGTTTTTGTATACCATATACTGTATGTATACTGTATACCATACGCACATCAAGTTTATTTCAAATTTTGAATGCACCCTCCCGCACCCCCGCAAATCGCAAAACACTCCCACAGCCACAATTTTAAAGATAAAGCTTTAATTTTTGGTACACATGTATGTTTAATCAATGTCTTTCGGGTGTGTAAAGTTCAACACGATCGGATAAATAGCACCAAAGTTATGGAATAACTCAGCAGGCAGAAACAACAGTTTGATATGCACTGTGCAAGTTGAGTACGCTGCTTGCTTGTGTTGCCGCTGAACTGCTTGAAATGCAAGTTGGGAGCAGGGAGTCGGGAGTCGTAGTCGGGCACACTCGACTAGAGTATTCTTACTAGTTCAATAGTACTCTAGTTGTAACATAATGTAAGAAAAGAGTTCGCATTGAATTATTATTAATTATTTGAACCTTATCTAATCCGAAACTCTTAAAAGCTGGTTTAAGCTCGGACTGTTGTTTTTTAAAAACTTGTCTACTAAGCTAAAAAAGATGCATTTTGAAAGAACTTCAGAAACTATTTGATTTATCAGAAAGATATTGGGCTAAAGCCCAAGGGTCGGATACAAAAATATGCCTGAGTGGGACAATAAAGTGTTACGTTGCTTGGCATTAAGTGCCTCATATGCTGTGTGGCAACAAAGTGAAATGCCACACACACACATATACACACACACAGCGCAAACAAATTGTGAATTATGTTTTAAATTTTTAAGCAGCTTTAGTCACAAGCCCGGCCACCATGAAACTGAAGGAGCCCAAACAATGCAGGGCAATGTGTCAGCTGGGGATACGAAAAACGCATTTTGTATACAGAAACTCAATTAAGCAAAATCCAACTATAAAAAATAAAAATGGGAATGAAAGTATGGTGAAGTTCAAATACTCTTGCAGGGTAGTTCATGATAGCTTTACGACGTGTACATTAATAATAAATTATAGTCTGATCATAACTAATAATAATAATAACTCGCCGTTTAAGCTGAGCAACATTCAATAAACAGAAAATATATACCAATCAAGAAGCGTTACAAGATGCATGGCAAAATAATACTATCCTTTGCAAGCGTATAAAAAAAGAAATGGCAATGGTAAATGAAAAGAATTAGAAAAATGGAGACACAAAACTGAAATCGTAGTGAACAACTACAAGTTGAAGCTGTAACAAAGGACTCCGTCTGTCTGTCTGTTTGTCTTATCTCTAAATTTCAATTTCAAACTCGTTTTGTGCAAGAATCTGACCGGATGCAGCTATTTGCTCTTCTCGTCTAACACTAATGGCATTCTCTAAGCCGCTGTAGCTTTTAAAACTGAATGCGCAATTTCAAATCGCTGTAACATTTGGGGAACTTAATTAGTATGTTGTGTGTGTGATATCATTTTTGGGCTGGCTGCAATTTAATTCAACCCAGTTTGTTTTATAAAAAGAAAGAAAAAAAGGGCAGCCAGCGAAATGCAGAAGAGCCACTGAAAAATGAAAATTCAATTGAAATGAATAAAAGGGCACAAAAGCCCAAACAATGCTGAATAACACAGTGGCGCCCTCATCTGCTCAGGGCCAGGTACACATGCACAGGTGAGCTGCTTTGTGTGGCAAGTTCACATGCATCATTCGTTATTGCAGCATTCTTGTATACAAAGGCAATCTCTGACTTTATATGTTGCCTGGGCAAGGTAAGTACATTAAAAGCACATCTGCTAGAGAACAATTTTTAAACTTTTTTAACTGTCCTGAAAACATCATTCAGTTAACATAAGTTGGCTAAACAAATTGACAAACTTTACGTTGTAGTTAACAAGTTTTAAACAATTTTTTGGATTTGTTATATACATACATATATATTCCAGAGCACAGAAAACATCGAATACCAATTGTAAAAATGTGAAAACTTGTGCTTAATTCCAAACGAAAGTAAGCAAGGCAAAAATATATCAATAAATTATTATCATTTCGATATTAGGATTATATGATATTTGCCGATTTATCAAAAATTTAGCGTTATGTTTTAAAAAATCCCCAGTTTCAAAGTGAAATATAGATATAATACATATAGGATATTAAACCAGATTTCTAAGATATTACCAATCACCTTTAGTACCCATTGGGGTTTTTCTCCTACTTTTAAAATAGTATAGAGTGTGAAATATATAAATAAATTTTTAAATTAAAACATCCAAATGCATACGAATTACTTTTCAAACGGATTCTAGCATTGTTTTGAAACAAAAACTAATTGAGAGTACTGCGAGTATCAATAAGTCAATCAATAGTCCGAATATAAAGGTACTCGTTAACATTTGTAAGTACTTTAAAGCGTGGCAAGTGCCTACTTCAAATTCAAATTCAAATAAATAGACTCTGCAAGGGTATAACAAATGATATAGAAATTGAACAAACTCATCAAGAGCATTTTTTCTAGTCCATCAGAGATACATTTTTTGTTTTTTTTTTTTTTGTTTTGTATATGTGGATGTGCTTAAATACACAGAAACCATGACAGGACTATGCTCAGGATGGTCAATATTTACATTTTCCCAAATTCTCTGCACAGCACTATAAAGAGAGCAAAAAGTGCCCTAGAGCAATATCATGTTATAATTCCCAGTTCTGAATTTCGCATGCTGCTCTGTTCTATGCTGAAAGAGTGTGGGTTGCGTGTGGTGGGTGCAGGGTGGTATGCTGGTGTCTGTTCATATCCTGAAAAATTGGTAGCCAGGCAACATAAAAGCATCAGTTCAAAAGCGAAGCTGTTTTTGTTATACGCTCTTCGCATCAAAATGGGCTACGAATGGTATAATAAACTTGTGAGAATGTATGTAACAGGAAGTTGAGGTCATATACGACTCTATAAAGTATGTATGGAGTAACTGATATCTGAGTGAAAAATAGTCCGAAAACTCAGTATGATTTTCAAATGACAATAACTTTTGCCCGGATCAATGCATTTGACAATCTTTCTAAAGTTTTTTTTTGGTACAGGATTTTCTTAAATTTCAAATAGTATTATTTATCATTTAAAAATAAATTGTTTCCATAAAAAGAGCAAATAAAATTAATTTTTAAACTTCCGCTCGTCCAAATTTCATACAGATCAATGGGCGAAAAATAAATTACTTTCAAATTCTTGAACTCTTCCGTTTTTCATTCATATATTCAACTCGCAAGCCTTCTGCCAATTCAAATATAGTTGTTATAGTTATTAAACTCAATACAGGGTAGCTTCTAGTTCAGCACTTAAAAAACGAGCTACTTTACAGGTTCCATTTTGGCTATTGCTTCTGCAGCTGCCATTGTTATTATTACATATTATTGTAAATAACTCGATGAAGACAAGATGCTGAACAAGAATGTGAAAGATGTAGGCAGCATAAAATACAAGGAGCAGCAGGAGCAAAAGTGGCAGCACTAGGAGCAGTAGCAGCAGAAACAGGAGGAGTAACAGGAGTAACAGCAGCAGCAGTGGCAACAGCAGGAGCCGCAGCAGGCTTCAACAAGGAGCAGATGCAAACAGCTCGTGTGGCGGTTTATGCGGCAGCTTGCCACACGCTTGCCAACCTGTCTATGAATGACACATTTCCATGCACACTCAACAAGGACAACGATAAGGATAAGGGCAAGGACATGGAGTGGCAGGCAGACATGTAAGCGGGCGAGCAGACTCTCAATGGTGTATCCGGCTCTCAACGCTGGACTGACTTAACGTGCTTTATACTACCATGTGGCATTGTGGTTTCCGCTCGTTACATATTTACACACACACACACACACACACACACACACACACACACACACACACACACACACACACACACAGAAACAGAACGTGGCAAGCCAGTCACAAGGACCACAAGGATGCCCAAGCTGCTTTTGCTGTAGCTGGCTGTTCCTTTTGCTCAAACGCGGTCGTTGTGCTCGTATGTTGCCGCTTGATTTCTCAATGGACTCGAAATTGTTGCCACTTGTAGTACTGATTGTGTGCCATTTGGCTTTTTCGGCATCATTTTTTGGTGGCAGTTATCCAATTTGATTATAAGCAACGGCTGAAGAAACAATTGCACAAGCGCATTAGCATACAATAATAGTCGACTGTGAGATACCCTGTGCAAATGATTGAAGTATCTTTTTTATACCCTTGCAGAGGGTATTATAGTTTTGTCACGAATTGAATGAGACGTCTCAAAAACAAGGGTTGCATATTCGTGATTAGCACCAACAACCGAGTCATGTCTGTCTGTCTGTCTGTCTGTCCGTCTGTATATATGCAAACAAGTCTTTCATTTTTAGATCTGATGAAGCTTGGCACAGTTGTTTATTCTTTCTGCAAGAAGTACATATGTCTGAATCGTTCAGATCAGACCACTATAACATATTGCTGACATATGAACAATCGGTTGAAAAACAAGTTTTCTTATGCAAATCTGTTCTGCAAGGGTATATATCTTCGGATATTTCTTTCTGGTTTTTCGTATGATTCAAAATAACAAATTTGCACATTTGACTTAGTTCAGCAGTTTATCCGTCTTCCTGTATGTCTTTCTGTATACCTGTTTGTTTCTATTGCAAAAGTGAATATCTGTCAAATGTGCTGATTTTAGATAAGCTAGTGTATTGGTTCATAGCTCATTGCCAAGTAAGTTCAAACCAACTTCATAAGCTAAGTCAATTAAATCGATAAAATCTTAAGAAAAGTAAAAAAATGAAGGAAAATTCGTCAAGTGTGTCGACAAAGGAGGGAAATTCACTTGACAAAATCTTGCTGAAAGCGAAAACTCGCTCGAAAATGTCTCCATTTGCATTTTGGTCCACTGTGCATGCTTCGAATTTAGAATACCCCGCTGCACCACTTTGAAATCACAATGGGTATTCAAAAACAACAACTGTTGCAATCAAAAGTATCAAGTGTATGGTGTTGCAGCTGTGCAGTGTCACACAGGACTTCTTTGAGGCAAAGTTGGCCATCGGCTTAACTCGTTTATTGGCTCTCAAAACTTGAGAGCATTGCTATTGAAATTGAAATTAAATAAAAGCAGCTTCAAAATTTAATCAAAATTTCAAACACAGTGTGTGTGTGTGTGTGTGTGTGTGTGTGTGTATGTGTTGATTTGGGTCAACTGCCAAACAAAAGTCTGGAACTTTAAATTGGTTACGCAAAAACCACAGTAAAAATTTTCTAATTTCATTTACATCAAACAAAAACTCTGCCACCTTTATGTGAGATTTGTACTTGTGAGTTACAAACTTTAGTTTTGTTTTTACATTGATGCATCAATAGTTTTTTGAGATACCCTTGCTAAGAGTTCTATCAGTTTGTTATGAAAATGTAAAGCATAAATGAAGTTAATATTAATACTGTTTTAACTCTTGATGACTGTTGTTCTTGTAGTTTATATGCTAGGACTTTACATTTAGAACAAAATTCGATTGTTTTATAAAATTTCATTTACTTTTTGCCACAACTAATAAGTTGTTGACTTATGAAATCAAATTCAATTAACATCTATGCAAAGGTATTACAAATTCGGCACCACAAAGATATCAACATTTTTGTTGTTGTTGTTCAATTTATGCAATCAGATGCAAAAGTTCGTTTTACACTTTATTGGCATATAGTAATTGAAACACTTTTATTAATCCCAGAAATTGAAAAAGTTGTACGGCCAACTCACATGTTACATATTGGTATTTAAGCTGGATGAGTAAGAGAAAATGAAATGAAAAGGGCATGGAATGTGTAATTAAAATTGCATTTATTTCAATTTTGTCAGTTTCCATGTAGAGTGAATTAAACATGTAACTAGTAAATATATAATGCACTATAATAAATAAATTGTGCAATTGAAATTTGTTGTTATAATTGGAAACAGTTTAAATGGCACAGAAAATGTCACAAAACAAAAGTTGTTATATTGAATTACCAAAATAAAGAAACATAATATGAGCTGAAAACAAATTAGCAAAGAAAACAAACTTATTTATTATCTCAGCCCTGTTCCCAATTCCACTTTCGAGTCAATTCCACACAAAAGCAAGCAGGATGCAATTACTATAATCTTTACTTTCTTTTGCCCTTTTTAGGCGCTCCTAAAAGTATGCTATACATTTTCATGTGCAATTCATTCGATAGTGGAATTCGAAACAGGCCTGATTGTTTCTAATACACAATATATCAATCTAATATTATATGTTTAGTTAGCTATAAATATCTACAAGAGTTGTTTGATGAATCAAACATAATTGCAATCAAGATTTGATAAGTGTCATAAGACAAATCTGTGGAAAATGCTGTTGTTATTGTTTTTTGTGAAATTTGATTAGCTCGAAGCAAGCTTTTCTCTACTGTTTTGATTTTCATTTTTATTTTCGTTTTTATTTTATTATTATGTTCGCATTTCATGAGTAACTGCGATGACTTTCCCATCTATGCGCTGAATTCGCGTTCATATTATGCTTATTATTTATTATTTGCCAGCACTTTTGTGGCGTGTGATTATTTTATCTAAGAACTGCATTGACTAAAGATAAGAAATGCCACAAATTGGCCAACCTTAAGATTCATAATCAGATCAAGCGCCAGTCTGAATGCCACTGAAAGTCTGATTAGTTTATCAATAATGCTGGCAAATCTTATGCAAATCAAGCCAATCAATCGAAATTGAATTGAAAAGTGAATAGTACAAGTAGAATTTTGTTAGCCACATCCAACTATTCAGCCAGTATGGTATATATATATGTATAGTACTTAACAAGAAATTGAGTGCGAATTAAATGGAATTTTGTCTGCTTAAACAATCAGAGACATTTAAAAGGTACTCAACATTCCAGACGCAGAAGTGCACTTCTTGAGTATTTTAAGTAGAATAAATGAATTTTCTGGGAAATTGCTGCAAGTTGAGACTTGACTAGACTGTAATAAAGTACAACTTAAAGTATCACAATTTAAATATTCAATTCAATTGTTGAATTAAAAACAAATCTATTATGTTTATCTATCATTTAATATGTTTCTTTTTCTGCTCTCATTTTTTTTTTACAAAATATTTTAAACAAATCAGTTGCTTTTCTATTAAAACAAAAACCATAGTTTTTGTTTCTGAAACAATACAATAAATGAAAAATATGTTATGCGTATAAGAACTCAACCACAATCCAATTATTTATTTCTGTTGCGTATACTAATAAAGTGACACACATAAAAAATATGCAGCGGTTTTGTTATCTGGCGCTGGTCCAGCAAAATATAGCTCATACGTACCGTGCGCCAGAGATGTCGCTGCTGCTGTTTCCTGTGCAACTATTTGCACAATGCTCGCCTGCGTTTGTGCTAAGTCAGTGGAAACTATTGCCACACACACACACACACACACATATGTCCATTGTCCAGCCACAGCTGCAACTGTTGCAGGCGTGATAAGGCGCAACACAGGCAACGACAGCAGCTGATTACCTGTGTGTGCGACAGCAGCAATTTTCATAACTGTTTTTATACTCTTTTGCAACTTTTTTTGAAAAAAAAAAGATAAAAGAGTATATTGGGCTTGTGAAATGTCCGTCTGTCCGTCTGTCTTTCTGTCTGTCCGTCTGTCTGTCTGTATGAACGCAGTTTTTTCCACAGTTTTGAAGCTAGAGCAACCAAACTTGGTATACATGTTGGTATATACCATAGGCAGACAAAGTGTCAAGATCTCCTACCCACCCCCACCCCTTCCCACACAAACCGCAAAAAACTATATCTTCCACAGTTTTACAGCTAGAGTAACGAAATTTGATGCAAGGGCTACTAATCACTTTCTTGATTAATCCGACTAAATACCATAGTCAGATAAAGTGTCAAGATCAAATTTTTAAGCAAATTTTATATCTCCCCCCACCTGTAGAACTGGCCCAACCAAATTTAAATTGATGGCAAAACTTGAAAGATTTGATCAAAAATACAATTGTCACGCCCATTTCTGACTCCGCAAAGTGGCTTAAAAAGAGTATATCGCAGTCGGGTCCATCCGACTGCAGCGCTCTTACTTGTTCTACTTATGTGTGTGTGTGTGCGTGTGCCTGTTTGTGTGCTGCTGTGTTTACTAGATGGCACCGCACAATGCAGTTTATTGCGGCTACTTTGGCTGGAAATGATTTCGGTTACGCGCTGTGTGCATTACAAACAACTCGAATACACAGTTTAATTGAATTTATGCTTTGCAGAAATGTGAAAAAATGTGAAAGTACGTTGAAATATGTTTCAATTTCATCAAATATATGAGCAGCTAAAAAAATGAAAGTGATTGATGTCCAGTTTTAGAGACTTATTTTATGGTTTCATTTGAACCAATTTAAAAAGTATTTCGTAGCGGCAATTAATCCGTTTGTTGTTTTTATGGTTTTAAGGTTTTATAATAAATATAATAAGTATAATAAGTTGCTTAAGAAATTATAAAAATATATTTATATATATACTCTTTGTTTGTCATTTCGAACTTAATATTTCATACTCAATATGAATGTCAAAGATTATAGCCAAGGCTGCAAATCTCAAATTTTCACTTCAGATGGACAACTAAGAACCGAATGGTAGTGTCCCTGATACAGTACCAGGACAGTAACTAAATTATAAGGCACTCGCCTTCAATACACACACACTCACACATGGACACACCATATGCCATTGTTAGATTTATGTTGCTTTTCTTTTCGCACAGTGTCTGCGCCCTGTGGAATAATCAACACCTCATCAAATTTATGAGCAATGCGGCAAAGTGTTGAATTATCGTGTTTTGATGGTTCTTCTTGTTATTAGCCGAATGAGTTAAGCAAAAAAAAGCAAAAAGAAAACAAAAATATTTGTATGCTTGTTGTAAAAGCTTGACGAAATGATACTCAACACTTTTTACAACTGTCTGTATATACTTGGAAAATAAAAGCACTATGCTTTTTAAATTCAGAAACTGCAGAAAATGTAAACTTATTTTTTGCTTAAACCACTTTCGAAAGAATTGCACAGAAATATGTAAAGCATAGTTTGAAGAGCGAATTAAGATTAAATGAACTAGACTGAATACCAAGCTTCTTAGTTTTATCGTCATCTAAAAAGAAAGCTGCAATATTTTCTGTGAAATTGATGTGAAAGTGAAATTCGGAACACGGCTAAAAACAACAAATAGCTAAGACTGTGTAAGTAAAGTGCTGAATCTTAGAATGTAAATCGTAGAGTAAAACATTTTCTGTCCTACTGCTTAAAGTCGATATCTGTTGCGGATTCCACTTTCGAATCATTTCCACAAATTTCAAAAATACGCTGTTAATAAAAAGTTTAATACAATTTCTCAGTTTTTTCTCAAAATTTGAAAATCACTTTTTTAAAATATAGTCTTTAAGATAGAAAAATACTAATCAACAGACCATGCCTAGACTTATACACTGCGAAGATTGTATAATCGCCTCCATGCCGAGTAATCCACGGAAGCACGATTGAATAATCGCCTCCATAGCTAGATCCAACACCAGATCGACGCACTAGGTCCTTACAACCAGCTTATAGACGCTGTATGTTAAATTTCAAAATATTTGAAGGACTACAATTTGGTTGAAAGTCGGATTACAGCTGTGATTGCTGTTGTTTTCATTATAGATTGATTTGCTACTTATCTGATTACTTAATAATTTAGCGATTGACTGCTTATTTATTTATATGTGTATGTGTACAATGTACATACATGTTGATTGACTAGAATTAAGTTTGATTTGCCACAACGGAGAGAACATACTACTTATATATGTACGTTGATATGTATATGTATGTATATGGCTTTGTACGACTTTGGGTCTCTTGACGTGCAAAGCAACGTGTGGATGGCATTCTGGATATACGTGTACAATACACATACACATACACACACACACCGAACATTTCCGTCCCGCTGTTTTCACATCCATCCCAATACACACACACATGCAACTTGTTACTTGCAACTTGTTACTTGTAACATTCTTTTGGCGCTGGCCGCCCGCTGTTTGAATGTCCTGTTCACGGAAATTGCGACAAAAGTTTCCAAATCAATATCTACATATATCAACTTGGTTTTATATTTTATGTTATATATATACATATAAGTCCAAGTAACTACAGTTCAACGTCTCTATAATAAACTTTGCTCTGTTACAAAGTTGATTATGCCTGATTTGGTTCTCGGAGAAATTGATCAGCAACTGGAGTTCAGAACCAGCCGATATATGCATATGAGCTACTTAGATTTCCTCTGCCAGTATGTTTCCAATACTTATTTCAGAAAAACTACATTTTCTTCTAACAAAATTGTTGTTATGGCCAAGATTGACTATACATAGTTATGTATGTTTGCTTATATGCAAAAACAGTTTAAATATTATGCTTAATCAAATGAAATATAAACTCAGCATTGTTGATTATCATTTCCGAATCAATTACATGAAAAGCATACTTTCAGTTGCATCCAAATATGAAATGAAAGTTCACGAAATTTTCTTCTTCCATTCAGCGCCTAAAAGCAGGCTACACTTTTTTTTCATGTTTCATGAACAATAAGAATTTTGTGAAAATTTACAAGCAGCTTGATCTACTTGTATGCATTGGAAAATGTACATGTTCAATATGGTTTCTTAACGCAGGGTACATATAAATGAAATTATGAGTGTTTTGTTTATGTTTAAATAAATTGCAACTAATGAATTTTATGGTTTTTCGATTTACAAACATTTAAATAAAATTAAAGTTCCTAGCATACACCTGATGCAAGGGAACACATATAATAATTGCATATTTAATAAAAACGTACAAAAGCTTAACTATAATACCTATGTCTAAGGGCTTAAATTGGCTTAAAATATATATTTAGTTTGTTCTGATGGTCACCAGAAGCAATAGCAGCAGCAGCAGCAGCAGCAGCAGCAGCCCTGTTGGTTCTGCTTTCCTAAGCTGCTTTTAGTTTCAATGGTTGTTGTGCGAGTAGATAAGGGTATATCGCAGACAGACTGTAAGGATTGCAGACCACAAACGTATTTTCACACACATACACACACACACACACGCACACAGACACACACAGACTGCTTAGAATATGCTTGCCACAGCGCAAGTGAATTTGAAATCAGTGCACTTTCAAAACCGAACACAGTCATTTATTTTGAAGAGAATACATTAGATGATGACAAGAACTCATGCATTTTTGATACAAAATATATTTAAATTATTAAATAACAAGGTTCAGTTTAACTAAATAGCTTTTCATGTCCGAAATTGATTTTAATTAACCATTTTTGTTAATAAACAACATATCTAAATGCAAGACAGTTATTAAAACTAATTACAAATGTTATTCAAACTCTAGTTTACATAGAAACAAATGTGTATCTTTGTAACAACTATATTTAAAATAAGATTGCACATAAACATATGGATGCTATAGTTAATGCGGGAAATTATGAATTGAAAAAAAAAGGTGATAAAAGTTTGTTGTTGTTGAAGTCCAGGGTCATTCCAAGGACAAAATCAGCTGCTGAGCATCCTTTTGGCGCAAGTCACAGTTGACTTGGTTTGCATTCGATGAATGGATGAGCTCGTGTATCTGTATGTGCAAGTGTGTCTGTGTGTGTGTCTGTGTGTGTGTGTGTGTGTGTGTGTATGTACCCGATTAATATTTCTTTTCATTTGCCACCTGCTGTTGCCGCTTGTTGCTTGCCATTCAGTTTTATGAACAAGCATTTCAATTCGCGTTTAGCGGAAGTGGCAGCGAAATTGAATCGCAGGCTATAATTTCCGCTGCACACAAAAGCAGCATAGCAGCAATAGAATGAGCAGGAGCAGCCCTGAAAGGGGGCAGGTGAAGATGTGGCAGCCAGTACGAATTTATACTTAGTTGGCGCCAATGCGTCGCTCTAAAATATTAAAAACTAACTAAATGCTAGTGACGATGTGTGCGATAAACCTTTAGAGACTTGGTATTTAAAAATGAAGAGCAAGTACACTTTAAAATAAAATCTAGCAATCGCTGAGTTTGATAAAAACGAAAATATTATATATATATGGTTATCCGATTTTAATAAAATAGTAAAGAAAAGTTATGTTCGGCAGGAATGAATTCCATAAAACAGTAGAGCATACTCTAGACACGTTTCTGTGGAATTCGGAATAGGGCTGAATATGAAAACTTAATTTTCGACTGACTGTTCCGATGACAGCTATAAAATATAGTCGCCCGATTGTGATACAATTAAGTTAGCATAACGTAAATATACTAAAATGCAGAATTAGTCAATTTAGTTGAGATAACTTGAGAAACAAAAAAGTTTTTCGAGCAAAAACTAAGGCCCGATTTTGCTGAAATTCTGTTACCATCTATAGAACTTTCATAAAGTAAGTTTTTTTTGAATTGAAAGATTTTCTTAAAAACAGCAATTTTTGAACCGTTTGTTTCTTGGTAAGATTTTGATGAAATTTTCTAAAAATGTTTAGATAATAGTTGAGCTATTTTGAAAATAAAAGGACTTTCGATACACTGTTCCTTAACAGCTATTCCGAAACATGTACTTCCTACAGCAAATCTATGCCAATTTTAAAATAAGATTTAGAAAACTGAGAGATCGATTTCATAAAATAGAGATAGCTAGTTTGATCAAAAACATATAGGTATATATATATTATAGTCTCTCTTTGTACTGTGAAAGAGATTACAAAAAGTACAAATTTGTCTTTCTTACTATGCTTTTTTCTAAGTGTACAAACACACACACACACATATACATACATAGGTGGCATGCCACAGGCAGCCTCGACACGTACATGGGCATGCACAAGGATATGGAGTTGGTTGCAGGTAGACAGTTTGATGTCCAGGTAGACAAAGCTTTTTAAACACGCCAACCGAGCTACTCCCAAAACAATTTGATTCACTTAATGAACTCACTTTGAACGAAAGGACAGGGAATGTATGTGATGACAAGGCAAGTGAAGTAAAGGGAGGAATAGAAAGGACTTACCTCATAGGAGCCAGCCGTATCGAGTATGTCCAGAGTTAGACTAACGCCCGCAATTGAAAAGTTCCCCTGATGCATTTCCTCGATGGTCCTCTTATATTTGGTGGTAAATGTGTTATATAGAAATTGTGTGATTATTGAAGTTTTGCCCACTTTAGCCGAGCCCATAACCACAATTTTATGACGTGCATTTGCCGGTCCAATGGCATCGTCGACAGCATTATTGCGACCCACTCTGTGAATGGGAATGGAAATTAGTTGAGCAAGTGAGAAAGTCGGCAAGTGAAAGTAAGGCAGGATAACATTTTGTCGCAGAGAAAAGTTAAAGTTTAATTAACTTATATTGAATTATTTTGCCTTTTAATTTTTTGTTTTACCCTTTATGTTTATTAATTTAATTGCAGACGTGTGTGTGTGTGTGCGTGTGTGTGTGTCGCAACAGCAAACAAAAGGATTAAGAAAATATTGCGCAACGCTTCTCTTGAACGCTTCACCAATGCTTCTTTCTCCTCAGCGACTCATTAAAACTGTACGCTACATTTAAAATTAATCATTTTGCCAGCAGGCAACAAGAGAACGGCAATGTCATGCTTAAATGAGAACTTTTTGAAGATACTTTATAAACAATTATGTAGATACATATATACATTTAAGAGCTGAGTGTAGTATCTATCGACTGCATAATGTTCTTGACAGCAACAACTTTTTCAAATTTATTATTTATGCTCTGTTTCAGTCTAAGTTTTAAAACTGAACGCATCGTTCTCTTCACCTTTTTTTAATCTGTTCGTCACTCACACAAAGTGGTTATTGTGTGTTTTCTCCCTTTGGTGCTCTCTTGAGAACAATCGACTTTTGAATTTTGTTTTGTACTGTCTTCGGAAACGTTTTACTGGCATTGCAATTTTTAATGAGAACTAGTCCCTCAGTTTAAGAGCTATCATGATGAAACTTGCCACAGATGCTTCTTCTTTCTGCAGGTAGTAGCTTTAGTTGAATTGGCCAGATCGGACTACTATAACATATCGGACTGCAGCTGCCATAGAAACGATCGGTTGAATATAAGCTTATGTTTGAAAATATTTTTTGTTTTCCAAGATAACTCAACCAAACTCACTTTACCTCAGTTTAGGGACAGTTTATACATGCTGACAGAATTTCATCAAAATCGGACGACTATATCCTATAGCTGCCATAGAAACGATCGATTAAAAATAAGTTTCTGTATGAAAAACTTTTTTGTTTTTCAAAATATCTCTTCCAAACTCACTTTACCTATGTTTAAGGACAGTTTATACATGATGACAACATTTCATCAAAATCCGACCACTATATCTTATAGCTGCCATAGGAACGATGGGTTGAAAATAAGTTTCTGTGTGAAAAACTTGTTTGTTTTTCAAAATATCTCTTCCAAACTAACTTTATCTAAATTAAAGCACGTTCTTCACATGTTGAATTTGATCAAAATCGGATCACTATAACCTATAGCTGCCATAGGAACAATCTGTTGAAAAATAAGTTTTCTTATTGAAATCTTTTCTGCAAGGGTATATAGCTTCGGCACGCCGAAGATAAAATTTCTTTCTTGTTTTCTTCTTTTTATAATTAATGGATAGTTTTTTTTAGCAAGAATTAATCTTTTTATTAAAAAAGTTTTATTTTTCTAGCAACCTTCAAACCCTGGCGATTAAGTTAAACAAAAGTTGTTATGTGTCTTAGGGACAATAGTTTTTCAAACGCAATGAAACAAACGGCTTGCAATCTTTGAATATTTTTTCTCCCACGCCCTGGATGCAATGAACATAAGCCAAACACAAAACAAAAACAAAAAAAACAAAAGAAAATGAAGAGAAAACAACAAATAATCAGCACAAATATGAGACTCAAAGAGAGAAAAAAAAATAAACACTCACACAGAGAAAAATACGAACAAGCAAACACAAAATTCTTAACTTGGCAGGCAAAACAATAGGAAAGTATGCAAACGATGGTCCCTTTGTCCACGGCTGCTACGGATGCGGATGTGGATGTGGATGTGAATGCGGGTGCGGGTGACATCGTCATCGTCCAAATTCGGATCCGGGTCGGCGCTGGACAGCAAATCAGCCAGAGAATGTCTTATCATTGTTGTTGGATATGGGTTTGCCTTGATGAGCAAATCACAAACAAAACAAAAACAAAAAAAAAAAACCGTCTTAAACTTAAAAAAGTCGCAAACAAGGCAATACGAAATAAGCAGTACCACAATAATTATGCCGTTGTCGAGAGCCATAACCACAAGCCACCAATACCACCACCCTCCTATTTAGTGGGACATTGTCTACCTGACCATTATCAAGTCAGGGTCCAAACTTATGAAGACAACTTTTACAAATTTTCTTTCTCTGCTTCTTATTATTAACTTTTAAGTTAGAGGTATTTATTTGAACTTTTACAAGAAACTGAACTACTAAAAGTATTGATATTTGTACCAAACTGGAATTACAAAAGCATTCAAGAACATTTTCCTTTTGTATATACTACTATAACTACTATAACTGTTCCGAATTCAGTACGTTTTTGAAAAATAACAAGTGAGAACGTTGCAGTCGGATTCACCCGACTGCGATGTACTCTTTTTTAGCCTCTTTGCAGAGTCAGAAGTGGGCGTGGCAATTGTATTTTTGCTCAAATCTTTCAAGTTTTACCATCAATATTAATTTGGCTGGGCCTGTTCTATAGGTTTGGGAGAATCAAACATTGCTCGATTGCAAGGGCGGGGGTGGGCGTGGCAAAATTATTTTTATCCAATCTATTTAATAGGACAATAGAATTCAACTTGCAAAACTTGGTGATTCTAGCTAAAGGGGTGGGGGCGTTACAGACTTTGCGTATTTTTGGGGGCGGGGGTGGGCCTGGCAACATTTTTTTTAGTCGGATTAATCAAGGAAGTGATTAGTGGCCCTTGTATCAAATTTCGTTACTCTAGCTGTAAAACTGTGGAAGATATAGTTTTTTGCCGTTTGTGTGGGAACGGGTGGGGGTGGGGAGGAGATCTTGACACTTTGTCTGCCTATGGTATATACCAACATGTATACCAAGTTTGGTTGCTCTAGCTTCAAAACTGTGGAAAAAACTGCGTTCATACAGACAGACAGACGGACGGACAGACAGACGGACAGACAGACGGACATTTCACAAACCCAATATACTCTTTTTTCTTTTTTTTTCAAAGGTATATATGTATGTACTTATATAAAGCTCATATGTGACCGACTTTCAAATGCAGCAACGCTGTGCTGCGGATGCTTAAAGCGGTTAAACCTTGAAAATATGTTATATAAGTATAAGAACATATTATGGCACAAACAAATGTGGGCATTTCCAGAAAAAGGTAAGCCAGCACCGAAAATTTCAAATTACGTTTCAAATTATTGCTAGTGAATGAACCTCTATGCCAAAAGCAAGTTTTTTTCAATAAAATTGGAAACAGAGTATACCGCAATCGGTAGCAGTCGACTGCAAGGCTCTAACAGGTTATATGGATATAAATTTGCATGGCTTAAGTGTAGACAGGAACTTGTTTATGTTGTCGATCGAAGCCGGATGCTGTATTTTGTCTCTTGGTGTAACTTATCTATACACAGTAAAAAATAACTTTTATTGAATGAAATAAAAAATTGATTCCAATGAAACTATAATGTTATTGACTTTAAACCAAAATGGTAACTCTCTCATTTCTTGTTACCTAGATATTGAGTATTGCACTAAAAACCATATAGCAATATCGATATACTCCGATATATTGGTCTCAAAATATGTCTGCTTATATGCGTTTTCAGGACGTTGTTCTAGAGCTATTTTGATGAAACTTCTGCAGGTAGTACCTATAGTTGAGTTGGCCAGATCGAACCACCACATATTTTTCAAAATATCTCGATCAAACTCACTATATCTTAACTAAAGCACGTCCTACACATGTTGACCAAATTTGATCAAAATCGGATCACTAAATCTTATAGCTTTCATAGGAACAATCAGTTGGTATCAAGTGTATTTTGTTTCTTGTTTCATGACTTGCGAATTATAAAGAATTTAAAAAATTTTAAAAATATATAATAGACCAAAATGTATTTGGACAGAGATCTGCTTTTTTGTTTTTGCTCAAAAGTTTTAGTTTTAATTCTTATTTTAGCGTTGGAATTAAGCTATTATTTTGGACGGTGTATGCATATGATACCTTATATAGTATAACATACGTATACATGCAAACTTATGCATACTCACATACATATATAATACATATGTATGCGCTAAGGACCATAACTTACTTGTCACGCTTGGGCTTATCCTCGGCGCTGTCATCCTTCATGAACGACGGCTGCAGGCTAAAACGCCGACGCAGATGACGGCCACGCATTTTGTGAAAGTTGTTGGGTACTTTTCGCCTGCTGTTGTTGTTGTTGTTGTTGTTGCTGTTGTTGCTGTTGTTGCTGTTGTTGTTGTTGGTATTGGTAAAGGGTGCCTGGCTTGGCAAAGGATTGATGTGCGTTGTTGGCTGCAACCAGAACAACCGTAAATCAGGTGAAAAGTCCCGTTAGCGCCCGCCTGTGTATCCTGGCTCAATGCGTGTCCTTTTTTTTAAACTTGTGTGTGTATATATGTGTGTGTGTGTGTGTGTGTGTGTGTGGTTTAACTGTCAGCGTTGCATAAATTGTATAAAACACTCGGCTCAGTGCTGTTTCAAAAGCCGTGCAGCAGTTTCAGAAGTATGTATCTTTCAGCTGTTACTTCCGCTGTACTTTTGTAGTTGTTGTTGTAATTGTAGCTGTAATTGTATCCAAAGAAAGAAACAAAGTGTATATGAAATACGTCGTTAATTTCACATTTCCACATATCAAAACAATTAAGAATGGCACTAGTCGAGTGCAGCCGACTAGAAGACACCCTTTAGCTCAACTCTGAAATACCTTAAATCATTTTATGTTCATTCAAATGGGTTGAGGGAAAACAGTTTCTTCAATAAGTTTCATCTTCATCATCATATCAGATTTGAAATTTACATATTTGATCAATTTTTGTGTAGTAAATAATCGGAAAGTTTAAATAAAGTCGATCTGCGTATGGCATACGGAAATAACATGTTAAGTTTTGGGGTCTCTAGATTCAACGCTCTTATACAGACGGACAGACAAACAGACGGACGGACATGGCTAGATTGTCTCGAATATATTATATTATATATTAGACGAGGTAAAACATTGACGTATGTCCATGCCATAGACAGTTTTCGATAGTTTTAGTTTAAAACATCGATATTATCGATAATACTATCGAAAATATGATATTGTACTATAATATAATAGTAATTTTATAATTTTATATTGCCACCTTATCAGCGCTATTCTAAATTCCACTTTCGAATCAATCCAACTGAAATATGCGCAGCATACTTACATACTAGAGGTGGCAAAGCACAGATGCACGTTCCATCGATAGTTTTCGATAGTGATAGTCGAAAACATCGATACATCGATATTATCGAAAAACAAAAAATCATGTATAATTTTATATTATGAAATACCTAAGAAAAACTAGATTTCATATTTGCCTATTTGACAATTATTGTTTTCTTAAATCAACACAAACAAGTAAGAACGTTGCAGTCGGATGCACCCGACTGCGATATACTCTTTTTTTCGCCTCTTTGCGGAGTCAGTGGGCGTGGCAATTGAATTTCTGCTCAAATCTTTCAAGTTTTGCCATCAATTAAAATTTGGTTGGGCCTGTTCTACAGGTTTGGGAGAAACAAACATTGCTTGATTGCAAGGGCGGGGGTGGGCGTGGCAAAAATATTTTTATCCAATCTATTAAATAGGGCAACAGAATTCAACCTGCAAAATTTGGTGATTCTAGCTAAAGGGGTGGGGGAGATACAGACTTTGCCTATTTGTGGGGGCGGGGGTGGGCGTGGCCGAATTTTTTTTTGCCAGATCAATGAAGGATGTGATAAGTAGCCCTTGTGCCAAATTTGGTTACTCTAGCTATAAAACTGTGGAAGATATAGGTTTTTGCGGTTTGTGGGGGAAGGGGTGGGGGTGGGGGGGAGATCTTGACACTTTGTCTTACTATGGTATATACCAACATGTATACCAAGTTTGGTTGCTCTAGCTTCAAAACTGTGGAAAAAACCTGCGTTCATACAGACGGACAGACGGACAGACGGAAAGACGGACAGACGGACAGACGGACAGACAGACGGACGGACGGACATTTCACAAACCCAATATACTCTTTTTTCCTTTTTTTTCAAAAAAGTTAAAAAAAAGAGTATAAAAATTTGCCTAAAACGAACATATTGGTTTGGAAAATATGTTTTAAAACTTATTAAAATAGTTTGAGAATCATTTTTATTTGTAAAAAATGAACAAATGTCACTATCGATACATCAACCAAAACATCGAAGGAGTAGAGAATTGAAAACTATCGATACAATCGATGTTTTGCCACGTCTATTACATACATCTAAATTTGATCGTGCTCCAAAAAAGTGCGCTATATAGTTTGCTCTGAAATTTATTCAAAAGTGAAATTCGCAAGAGACCTGCATGATAATACTATGTAAAAACTATAGAAATATGAAAATTCTTGTTGTTTTTGCTGATTAGCTGTAAATGTGTGCTTATATGCGTGTCTATTAGTGTGGTATTTGTAATAAGCGTTATGTTGTGCTGCTTTGTAGTTGGCTAAGTTCATTACTTATTAGCCCAAGAGCGTTTTATGCAAATATTTGTAGCATGCTCGCGTTTCGTTTTAATTACGGCCCAAGCAGTACACTAAAATGTAAATGTACCTGCAAATTGAAAATTTCCGTAAGTTGAGTGCGAGACAAAAGTGGCCATAAATTACACACTGTTTTAAGTGTTCATGGAAAGGAGAAAATGTGGGAATGGGGTGGGAGGTAGGGGGATCCATCAACAGTGGCACAGACAGAGACAGCGACAGAGATCAAGACATATATAGTATATATATAGAGGTACAGCTGGAAACAGAGAAACATGTACTGTGTTTTCATTTAACTGTTTGTGTTGAGCATCTGGCACAGCTGCTTTTCTTTGCTTTGTTTTTACACTCGGTTTTCCAAAATGGAAAAAAGGAGTATATTGGGTTTGTAAAATGTCCGTCTGTCTGTCTGTGTGAACGCAGTTGTTTTCCACAGTTTTGAAGCTAGAGTAACCAAACTTGGTATACATGTTGATATAAGACATAGGCAGACAAAGTGTCATGATCGGCCAGATCGGACCACTATAACATATAGCTGCCATGGTAACAATCGGTTGAAAAATACGTTTTTGTATGAAAAAGTATTTTCTTTCAAAAAATAACTCAACCAAACTGCCTTTACCTAAGTCTTTGTCTTTACAAAAATTTAAATTATCAAACATACAGAAAATAGAGTATATCGCAGTCGGTAGAGCCCAACTGCAACGTTCTTACTTATTTTCTTTCTTTTTGCTAAGTTCTTATTAACAAAATAGAGCAGGTATCTTTGAATGCTTGCAAAATACAAATACTCTTGCATGCAAATTAAATCAGCTGCTCTTATTTATACTGGCTGCATAATGTGAAAATTTAATTTCATTCATAATTTCGATCGAAAAAGTTTATCATATGTAAACATAAGAGTTTCTTCAATTCAGTGCATTTGTTTAGCAGTTATATCTGCACGAACAAATCTTTAATTTGAAGCATGTGATTCCAATCGTTCAGTAGTATTTTTCTGAAAATTATCATTGAGAATAGCTGTTTCAAAATTGATAGTAAACTCAATAAGCTCCAGGTCTTCTACGAGTTTCTGAGAACTTATTTATTGATTTAAGGGATACGCTATACAATAATAACCGAGCATTCTTACTGTTTTTAACCAACTCGGATAATTAAAGTTAAATCGCAGCCATTTGCAGAATTCTTTACAGTTGGCATCTGCACTGAACTTACGCGCAAAGTAATTAAACAAATTTATGTGAAGCGTGTGCGAGTGAAAGCTGCTCCTTAAATTAGTTTATGTTTACCACCAGACTGAGCAAAAGTAACTGAAAACCCGTGACTTGAGAAACAGGAGAGACCACATCAGACAGAGAGGAAGAGAGACAAAGTGTTCTGAACAAGGCGAAAATAATTAAGGGAACTCAGTTTTCTTGCATTTTCCTGCATTGCAGCTATTCTAGTGAAATTAAGACAGCTCGACTATCATATAATGAAATGCTATCTTTGCAGTGCCAAAGATTCAATACTCTTGCTGCAAAAAAAATAAAAATAATAAAAATTATGTTAAATTTAAAAAAATGTTTAAGTAAATGTATAAAATCTAAGGGACTTAGTTGTAGCCATTGCTTTAATTTTGTGTAGAAGATTGTATTGTATTCTTATAAATCTTTGTTCTTTTTCCTGCGATACCAAAAAACTAATACTTGTTTAAAATAAAACAAGTAAGAATACTCTAGTCGAGTGTGCCCGACTACGACTCCCGACTCCCTGCTCCCAACTTGCATTTCAAGCAGTTCAGCGGCAACACAAGCAAGCAGCGTACTCAACTTGCACAGTGCATGTCAAACTGTTGTTTCTGCCTGCTGAGACAGGGGAAATAAGTTATTCCATAACTTTGGTGCTATTTATCCGATTGTGTTGAAATTTACACATCCGAAAGACATTGATTAAACATACATGTGTACCATGTACGATTTGCGGGGATGCGGGGGGTTGCATCCAAAATTTGAAATAAACTTGATCTGCGTATGGTATACAGGAACCTACATGCCAAGTTTGGTGTCTCTAGCTTTTGTAGTCTCCGAGATCTGTGTGTTCAGACGGACAGACAGACAGACAGACAGACGGACATGGCTAGATCGTCACGGCTGTTGATCCTGATCAAGAATATATATAGTTTATATAGTCGGAAATGCTTCCTTCTGCCTGTTACACACATTTGCAGTACTTTATAACTCCCTTTTTCCCATTTTTAATAGGAACAGGGAGTAAAAAATATTAGACGACTTGATGAAAGCAACTAAATAGTTAAAAAGTTGATGTAAAAAGAGTTTTGAAAAAACCAAGCAGCTGTGCAGTGTCCAGTTGAGACCTACAACTAACGAACTATTAAAAAAAGAAAAGCCAGGTAAATTACGGCATTAAATGCAATAAAATTAAATGAAAATTTACATTTCGTATTAAAAATTCAACGAGACAACTGCGCGGATGAAAACGCAATGTGACAGGAAGTGTTGTTGGACCGCTCTTAAATATGTATGTTTATTGCCCCCCTGCAGATAGGACGAAGACGATACCGTTTTTTCACAGAATCATTTTATAAAATAAAGATAGTCTGTGGCTAATTTGCCACTCGGTATAACTGGCTTGAGTAAAGCGCAGAGTGTTTAAATAAAACCAATCTAGATTAATACAATTTCGCAGAAACAGATGTTTACAAAATAATAAAAAAATTTCCTTCGTTTTTTTGTGACAGCCTTGTGCGAAATTTACCTCCACATGCATTTCAAAAGCTTACTTATAGAAGTTTCTGAAAATTAAGTAAACGCACAAGAATGCAAACGTTTTGTAAATAAGTTCAGCTTCACACTTTTCAGTGAAATTGTCATCATGGGATGCCTTATGCTGCACAGGAGAAGCATTTTCGTGCTTTTGGATAGCCCTTGTCCTTGCGATCCGACAGCGTATCAAAGTAATCCCAAATATTTGCATCCAGATTGTATGCCGTTATGCGTTGCAGATCGTCTACCAAATTCCATGTGCATAAAGATGTACCCGGACCCACTAACCTTCAAACGCTCCACGCCCGACATATCATTGCTCGTCCGATACACATAGCAATCATTCGAGCAGGACTCTCCAAACAAAGACAATGTGGCACCATGTGAAATCACTGTGAATGGCAAGCGCTTTGCAGGCGAACTCATTGTCCGCATTCAGTTCTAGTTTCCAGCGATTTGTGGCAAAGTTATAGCTTCACAGCTCCTGAAAGAGTAGACATCTGGCGCGTTTAGCGATAGTTAAGGCACTTCGCGAAATGTAACCAACTAACGAATAGAGATGCGATTTGGAGGCAATTTTGCGATGACTATGGAGTGCCAAAAGCAAGCCAGCAATGCTTCTTCCTGAACGGACACTTGACCAAACGGGATGGCTGGAATCTATAGAGCGGAGGTTCGATTGTTGTAATTGGGCAGCTGCTGCGACTGATTAATCGCCTTTCGATAATAGCTATCGATTAGATTGGCGACAAATGTAATAAACGTTCTACTTTGACGCAGTTTGCTTCAAATAATGCACTTGAGTTTGTACAGATTTAGTATGTATATAACTTTCAATAGTCTATTTTTCAATTCAATAAAGAGCAATTTAAATAAGATACAAAGTAAGATGTAAGAACTAAGAAGATGTTGTTTTAACATCAGGTTTCAGTCGAGCACTACACCAAGTACTTGCTTAAACCGTTTGAGAATTATAAGTGGCAAACTAAAAAAACGTAAGCTCTTTGTGATTTCTATTATGTTAGATTGGCTGTGATGTCAATAGCTTTTTTTCTTTTTTATTACTCGAAGCGATTTTAACTAAATTGACCTTCTCTGCTTTTTACTATTAATTATCAAGATATAATTATGAATTAATTCTTGACTGCGATTCGAGCCACGGATGTTCATAGATAACTTTAAGGATATAGATATAAAGGATCATAGGGCCGCGTGATAGTAAATACTGTAACTATTGCTTATATATATATTAAATAGTAAATGCTCCTGCCATTGAATGTTAAATGCCTAACAATATAGTAAAATCTGTCACACTTTGAAATTGTTAAATTTTGCAAAGATTCAATTTCAGATTAAATACTGTATAGATAAATCGTTTACATTATGTATATATATATATATATATGCTGGTGTTTTTTCGTTTGAAACTTATTAAAACTACAGCTAGCGGCAACAAAAAAAAAACAGGAAGGAAGGTATGCAACATCGTAATGACCACGCCCAGTTGACAGTTGCCACATGCCACATGCCACATGCCACATTGGAGCCATCAGCAGCAGACACATGAGCCACATTTGCAAAAGAACAATTCCATAGAATACAAGTTACATTGCACAATTTCATTGACTAATGTGTCTTACAGTGTCTCTGTTTTATTCTGTTATATCAACTTTGTTTATTTCTTAACAACAAACACACAACTTGGCTAAAACTAAAGAAAAAAAAAAAAAAAAACAAACAAACATATAATTTAAATGGCTTTAAATTGTATTTTGTGCAAATGTTTTTCCTGCCACAGACCTGCTCTCATTTAGACAGACAGACAGATAGACAGAGAGACAGAGAGGCAGATAACAGGCCAGACAAGACGCACTTGAAAGTGATTAAATTATATGGTATTATGCATATCTGTGGCCAACAAAAGTTGGCAAAGAGCATTAGAAATAACCGAAAATTCTAAGCAAGAATACACTACCTTCTAGCTGACAGTTGGATGTTGTCGCTTCGTTGTTAGCTTGGTCGCTATACGAAAGTTAAAGTATAGCTTTAAGTAGTATTCTATATCCAACATATTTTTTGATCATGTTCAGGGAACATATCCTGTTGTGGGCACAGTTAGTCATAACTTTTGACAAAGCTTCAATTTATGCAGAAATAATTATATCAACGTAAAGCTAGAGACCTTAGATATCTACTTGAGAGAAAATGTATTTGATTCCGTCAAAAAGATTCACATTTTTATGGAGTCATCAAATTTAAGCAACAACATTTTTGTAACCTGTTGTGGGCACCTCTGAAAAATACCCTACAAATGGAAAATCTGAAGTAATACGCCACTTAATTCATATTTTTATGGAGTCATCAACTTTAAGCAAGAACATTTTTGTAACCTGTTGTGGGCACCTCTGAAAAAAACCCTTTAGTGGCACAAAGAGCTGGTTGCTGTCGCTTTGAATTCGATCAAAGATGGGATCTAATTGTCTCAACGAGTGCCAGCTCTCTTTATTTGGGCAAGATCTTCTTCATTTTAATGTCTTAACGCAGTGACAAACACACGCTTTCAGCGAACAAAAATTGAGTGCCCACAACCAGTAACATATTGGTGCCCATGACTGGAATTTTCAGAGCCTTTCAAAAAATGACCATAAAATTGTTCGGTTTTTCATTTTTGATCAATTCGATATAAAGTCACAAAATATATTGAGTTTCCTTCGGAAATATAGAAATAGCACAAATTTGATTTTCACATCTCCATCTGCTCACTGTCAGAAGTTATTTAGGACTACAACCAGGGACTGCCCACAACCATTTATGTTCCCCTATATATGGAATTTAACTATTATATTAAAGTCCTTGTTTGTTGGTCTACTTTATTAGCATACTTTTAAGGGCAATTAGCTCTTTTGCATACTTGCTTTAGAGACATTATGAATGTGTATTATATGTGTGTAAAAATCGACTAGAAATGCCAATGGGAACAGTTTTTAGAATTGCCCTGCTGGGATGCTGAAACTTTGATGTTTGTCTTTTTTTTTAGCTTTTTTTTTATATTTATTTTTTGGCTTCTTGTGGCCTTGTCGTCGTGGGAAGCATTTTGAGGCTTGAGTCTGGCTGGTATGGCTGCTCAAATGCGCTTAGGCATGCCAAAGTTTATGTGGCAATAGAAGGTGATTGGGATGGGGGTGTGTTTGTTTGTGTAGCTCTTAAGACGATTTTACCACCCACTCCACTTCTGTGCTTTTCTTTCAGCTGGTCGTCCTTGCTCTTGATAACTTTGCTTGCGGCTTAAACACAAAAATTTGTTAAAGTTATACGAGTTGATGAATATTTTGACTGCAGTCAGCTGAGTAAATTGATTATACTTTGTTGTCCGACCTCTTCTTGTTGTTGTTGTTGTTGTCGTTGATGTTCTTGCCTCAATATGCTGCACTTCTTTGCTCTGCTACCTGGCCAACATAGCTAGCCAGATACTTTGAGTATCTCTTGAAAGCGACTGGAACGTGCATTGTGTTAACAATTTTCAACATTCTTTTTCTAATAATAACATTGTTGCATTTTCAACTCAATTGTTATAGTTATAAGACATTTAATCAGTGCCACAAATATATATATATATATGAAAATCATCCAAGTCAAAAATAAGCAAAACCTAAATCTGATCAAATTCTTAATGCCAGAACTGTTATAAATATGAATAAGTAATGGTTCTGATTATGTAGTAACAAGAATATACAATATACATTTTTCAAATATATTCCAAATACTGAATATCAAAATTTAAAAAAAGAAAACTAAGATACCATAAGTTCGTCCTTTCTCTATAGATGCAACTCGAATTCCGAATACTTCGATAGAGTACCCCGGGGCGAATATGAAACATATCTAAGCTTATGCTAAAAGTAGAAGTCTGTTTTTCGAATTCAGCTCAGTCTGTTGATACTTGACCATCAACATCATCATCAAAGTAGCTATAGGAATGATCTGACACAATTACTATATAAACTGTTTTTTGGCAAATGGCAATTATTAAAGCGTATCTAATGTGAATGATGCTTTTCATTTATTAATTTAACGTAATGTAATTGAAATCTGCAAAATTATTTTAATTAATTTGCAAAGTGATTTACAAAAATAACCTCAATGTAGTAATTAAGTGGGCTTACGTCGCAATCTAACTGTACTTGTGCAATTTATATTGGTTTGGTTATTGTGTTCATATTCCTACAATCAATTTCTATAATTAATGCTTTGCAAATGACAATCCTTAAGGTTGTGAAAACAAAGATTTTGTAGCAAACGATTTACACTCGACATAAATTATGTTACATGTTATCAAATCTATAACTAATCAGACGGACAGACAGTCAAACATTTGACAAGCCCGACTACGAGACTCCTTGCTCCCAACTTGCACTTCAAGCAGTTCAGCGGCAACACAAGCAAGCAGCGCACTTAACTCTTAAAGTGCCTGTCAAACTGTTGTTTCTGCCAGCTGAGACGGAGGTAATAGATTCTTCAACAACTTTGGTGCTATTTATCCGATCGTAATGAATTTGATCAACATTGATTAAACAAATATGTGTACCGAAAATCAAAGCTTTACCTTTCAAATTGTGGCTGTGTGAGTTTTTTGCGGGGGTGCGGGGAGGTGCATCCGAAATTTGAAATAAACGTCATCTGCGTATTTTATACAGGAACCTGCATGCCAAGTTTGGTGTCTCTAGCTCTTATAGTCTCCGAGATCTGTGTGTTCATACGGACAGACGGACGGACGAACAGAAAGATGGACATGGCTAGTTCGTCTCGGCTGTTGATCCTGATCAAGAATATATATGGTTTATATAATCGTAAATGCCTTCTTCTGCCTGTTTCATACATTTGCAGTACTTTATAACTCCCTTTTTCCCATTTTTAATGGCAACAACAGGGAGGAAAAATAAAAGCCTAATTGCTTTGAAATTTGGTTAGCTCTAATTGCTTTTATTCAACACATTTCGATTTAATCCATTTTGATTCATTTGATTTTGAAATACATTAGTTTTTAGTTGGAAAAACACTTTGTGGCATCAGTAGAAATAGATTTTTTAACTACTTGACTAGATATTTATAACATATAAACCTTATAAAGACTTGATCTAAATATTTAACTTATATAACTCTTAGTAACCCTCGATCTAACTGTCACATGTGTCTAAGTAATCGATGATCTACCTGTCACATTTTCGAGTTCAGACTTTCACAGCAGGTGAAACAAACAACAACCTAATACTTAAAACAACTTTTTAACACTATATCACAATATGGATCTGTCAAGCCAGACACACCAGTAAGTGTTCCTTGACTTCTTTGATCTGTGTTATCCAAGCTCAAAAATTGTAACTATTTATTTATTTCCTCAAAAGTGCGCAGAATTCGAAGGAAAACAGCGGACTAGTTACATTTATGCGCTTGTTCACAGTCCGAAAGTATAATTTTGATGCAGTCAAGGCGACGATTCATGGCATGCAAGAATGGAATCTGCTCTCATTAAGTCAAAAAAATGCTTATGCCAAAATGGAGTTAATGCATAACGCTTCTTGCTCTAAAAGACCAAGGATCAAGCCAATGTCGACGAGCAAACCACGCTGCCCGGTCAAACGCAGGAAGCCGGCATGTCGGCCCATGCCTGCATGTCCTAGGAAAACTTGCAAGGCCCGAAAACCGCTCAAAAGATGCAACAAACCGAAATTCAAGTCGAATAATCCCTATATTCACTTTCTGATGGCTTTTCGCCGGAAGAATGGTTACTTATCACCTCAGGAGTGGTTCAGGCAGGGGGGATGTGCCTGGAACCATTTGCCAGAGAAGAACAGGGATAAGTACAGGCGTCTGGTAAGTTTCCATGGCTAAAAATGAATACATATGTTTCAAAATACTTTTAATCAGGTCGTCAAGATGAAAAAGAAGAAGTGAAAGAAGAGCAGTCGAGTGTGCACCAAATGCTTAAGGTACTCCATCCCCTTTTATAACTGTGAAGGGCCTTGATGACAAAAAAAAAAAACCCATTATACATACTTTCGATTCTACTTATTTTTTAAATAAATCATAAATTTTATTGCTTTTTTTTTGTATTTCATTATTTTTTGTCTTTTATCAATGTGGATGGCAGCTTACGCTAAGTCATGAAATCGGCTTAACTTAATGACAAATTTGTACCCAACTATTGAGCATCATTTACAGAAACATAGATTTAACCAATTCGGAACCGATTTTTCAATATATTGGGAAGCTGATTTATAGATATCATATCGCAGTCGGGTGTATCCGACTTTAACGTTCTTACTTGTTGTTATTGAAGTCTTATAAAATAACTTTCAGCAATGAGAAATGGCAAAAAGCTATTCTTGCAGATTCCAGTCGGTTCGCTCATGATAATTATTTTTTTTTGTAACAATTTATATCGAAATTAGCTTGTTGTGGAAATGGCCATATGGTATATCCTAGTCGAGCCATTCGTAGCAATGTAGCTTGTTTGTTTTTCTAAATGCCAGATTAGACACACATGATTTGCGTGTGTGTATGTTTTAGTTTGTATGTATTTGTGTATCTGTATGTGTGTGCAGCAAATGCATTGCCACATCTGTTTTCATAGCTCTCGCGAAAAGCAGTCGAAAAATGCCAGTCAGATGCTGCACGTGAAAATTGAAAAGCATAAATATGTATAGCACAGCGCTGGCGCACCTAAGCGTTGTATAAATACATAAATATATATATATAGTATGTATATAGGTGTGTATATATGGTTATGTATATACATTTAATGGGGCTCTTAAAAAAGAGCCACAGCGTCAGCATTGTGCTGGAATTGGCCTGGGTCTAAGAATGAGCCTGGATTTGGATCTAGGTCTGGGTAGTCTGACCTTTCATTATTGCTAATACATATATATGTATATGTGTATGTATATGTATTTATTTATATAGTATATGGAGGTCAGGGTTTGCTATTCAAGTGCGGCTGTTGAGTGCTTAACTAGACCAAGACTGGCATAATAAATGACTATATATGTACTGCAGACATACGAATCTGAGAAAGTGTTTCTTTTAAGCTATCCAGGCGTTATCTTGGCGTTCAATTAAAACAACTCAGGCCCAGGCAATTCCCAAAAACAAAAGAAAAAAAAAACAACAACAACAACATGACCTTGAGCAAATTAGAAGAAAAAGAAGGTAGATCAACACAAAACTGAAAAGCTGACAAAAAAAAAAAAAAACTTGGAAACTTACCAAATGAGTGAAATCTAAGGCGAACAAAAGCGCACAAAACATGGCCTTAAAAATATTGACAGAAATAACAACAGCAACAATAACAACAGCAACAATAGCAACAGCAACAACAACAACAATAATAATAGCAACAGGCTGCCGGGCAGCAACAACAATAACATCTTACAAAGCTGAAACAAAATGCCTTTGGGCCCACTGTGCCACAGACAAATAAAAATACATATTTTGTAATGCGACAAAAATGCTAATGAATCACAAAGCAAAGGAATCTGATGAAAAACAAACAAACAATCAGTGCTGAAACATAAAATACCAGAAAGAACAAAACAGAAATAAAAATGCGAATAATGTCCTATCACACAGACAATCACACACACACAGAGACACACATACATTCACACAACGCCAAGCACAGTGGGTGGCACACATCCGAGCCAGAACTTTGGCTTTTGTTTTGTTTTGTTTTGCTTTTGTTTTTAGCCAGGTATAAAGCTGCGTTAAATACAGCTATAAACGATGCAACAATCATTCAATTGAAATAACATGCTGCAAGCAATTTTACTCCCTGTTCCCATTAAAAATGGGAAAAAGGGAGTTATAAAGTACTGCAAATGTGTGTAACAGACAGAAGGAGGCGTTTCCGACAATATAAACTATATATATTCTTGATCAGGTTCAACAGCCGAGACAAACTTGCCATGTCCGTCTGTCTGTCTGTCTGTCCGCCTGTCCGTCTGTCCGTATGAACACACAGATCTCGGAGACTACAAAAGCTAGAGACACCAAACTTGGCATGTAGGTTCCTGTATACCATACGCAGATCAAGTTTGTACAAAGCAATAGAATATTCACAAAAAAAATGTTAGCATCAAAGACAATCTAAGATAATCGGAATCACAAAGAACTAACATTTTTTTAGATTGTCAATTGTAATTCTCAAACGGTTTAGGAATACACTGGTTGTAGTACCCAACTGAAACGCGATTTGTTACATCTTATTTTTGATATCTTATTTTATATCTGAATGAGGAGAATATACCAATGCCAATGCCAATTGTGGACTATACCTACAGGGGACACCACTATAAAAAAAATGCGCCAAAAAGCTTTACCTCAAAAGGTGGTGTGGAAATAAGCTATAAATTAAAATATCTACAAATGCTCAAAATGTTCTCAATGCTGTTGAGCGGAGAGCGCAGCGAACTTCTCGAGAGGAGCATTAGAGCGAGAGTGATAGTTTAAACTTTATATTTAAACTAAATAAATATCACACCCGCCCTTTCGGTGTTAATTTAACACTAATAATAAATACGAGTTGAGATCGCTTAAAATTAGTTAATCCAACTGTTTTTGTTCGTAAATAATATCGTGTTTTTTGGCTTTAAAGCCACTCTTTTTTCCGAAACAGATCCTTTCAGCTTCAATCAAAGATGCTGGAATACAGTGGTATTTAAACCTAAGTCGCTAGTAGCGATTTATTTACAAGTTTTGAAAATCCGACCTTTAATGGGAACATTCCCATTTTTAATGGGAACAGGGAGTTATAAAGTACTGCAAATGTGTGTAACAGACAGAAGGAGGCATTTCCGACTATATAAACTATATATATTCTTGATCAGGATCAACAGCCGAGACGAACTAGCCATGTCCGTCTGTCTGTCCGTCTGTCTGTCCGTCTGTCCGTATGAACACACAGATCTCGGAGACTATAAGAACTAGAGACACCAAACTTGGCATGCAGGTTCCTGTATACCATACGCAGATCAAGTTTATTTCAAATTTCGGATGCACCCGCCCGCAAAAGACTCCTACAGCCACAATTTTAAAGATAAAGCTTTAATTTTTGGTACACATGTATGTTTAATCGATGTCTTTCGGATGCGTAAATTTCAACACGATCGGATAAATAGCACCAAAGTTATGGAAGAACTTATTTCCCCTGTCTCAGCAGGCAGAAACAACAGTTTGACATGCACTGTGCAAGTTGAGTACGCTGCTTGCTTGTGTTGCCGCTGAACTGCTTGAAATGCAAGTTGGGAGCAGGGAGTCTCGTAGTCGGGCACACTCGACTAGAGTATTCTTACTTGTTTTTCAGTGTATTGCTGCCGTGTTAACAGATGCTCTATTTAGTTGCTGCACAATTTTGAAATTTCAATAACTTTTACTAGAATGAATATATGTATTTAAAAATCTTAGCAATGTATATTGTTGAGAGTTTCTAAAACTTGTAAATAAAATTATTTATTATTTTAAAAATAGATAATTGTGTTCTTTAGTTTTCATTCCTTTCTCGATTTTAAATGTTTTCATAGCTTCACTTAATTGTGTCGTATTTCATAAGTTAGTACAAGGTGCAGCAGAATATGCCATTTAAGTGCTTAGTACAGGGTATCTTATAGCTTGGGCGCACACTCGACTGAAACAATTTGACTTGTTTAATTATAATTTGATTGCTTTTGTTGTTTGTCTGGTTAAACACAGAAAGAAACATTAGAACATATCAAATGTGCATGTCATCTAAAATTGCAACAATCGTGCTAAAAGCCAACTACTTATGTCCATGTGTGTGTTTGTGTGTGTGTGTGTGTGTGTGTGTGTGCATGTTGTCCAACACATATATTTGTTGAAGCAATTAATGTGACGGCTTAAGGGCCATCATGGCGGTATACCACTATATCCCAAGCATTTTGGGGGCTTAAACTCAAAGCCGCATACACAAAACCGTAGGCGGGGTGCTCAAATAATTATGCATGCCATTTTGTTGTTGCTGTTATTGTTGTTGTTGTTGTGGTTGGTTTTGTTTTTGTTTTATGTTTTGACATGGATAAGCGATAAGCGCAACCAGCACGACGGCAAGACAATTCAAATGACACAGAAAACAAATACACATGAATACACTCATGAGTGTTTGAGGTCGTAGACATTGAAGACATGTGTATACCGAGTATACTTGTATATATGCATATTTATCATTCATGTTGCCACCAAATTTGTGTCTGACACGAAAAAGGCAATTTAAACTGCTGCACATACACACACACACACACACACACACACACACACACACACACACACACACATGCACACACATAGAGAAACAGTTAGGCACAAACATTGACGTTTGGCATTAGAACCCGCCGCCGTCTTCGACATTGCTCGCCGCCGCAGGCACTAAAACAATTTCACACATATATAGGCCCACATTCCCAGCACAACACTCCGCCCCTAACCAGGCTTTGCATTGTCAACAAGCAACAGCAGCAGCAGCAGCAGCAACAACTGGCAGTGCTTATCAGTGGCTACAACAATCAGACAGGCAAGCTGAGCCCAGACCAGCCCAGCCTTGCTCAGAGTCAGTTGCCCTGCGAAGCGGGCCACAAAAAAACAAAAACAAAAACAAAAAAAAAAAGGCAGTCGAGCAGCAGAAAGAGGAGCCAACGACCCGAACAACCAAATGACAGGCCAGCAAAGCACACACACCCACACACACACATACACACATACACACACATACACACACATACATAACATACATAACATACAGTGCGTTATCACTTATGGGGCTGTTGCTACGCTTACTTAGCCAACCACATTTTACAGTGGGATAAAAAAACACAATTTCAATTGAAAAACAAATATACAATTGATGCTGTTGCGATTAATCGAATCAAATACATCGATTAATTGCTGTGTCGAAAACATGACAAAAACAGTTTAATCCCTTAAATTCAAAGAAATGGATTTCTATAAAGTTTAAGGAAAATCTATATCTTAGCGACTTGTCCGAAAATCGATCCAAACAATCTGTGTTTCGGCTGAAAAAATATCGGAAAAATGTAAGAACATTTTACTCATCGTATTCACAAATCGATTAATCGATTGTTTTTACAACCCTATCAACTAGAAACAAAATTGAAGAAGCAATTTCCATGCCGAAGACATTCCGGACATTATTTGTACAAATTTGATTGATTCCAAAAATGTTTGTGATGGAACTTTTTGCAAATGAAATGATTTTGAAAAGTAAAGTAAAACTTTGAATTTATACTAGGAAATGAAATTTTGCACATCAAAACTCTACGATTTCCATGTGGAACATGTTTTTTGTGCATGATTTATAATGTAGATAAAAATCTCAACAGTTATTTCGGCACAAATTTAAAAAATCTGTTTGAATTTTCATAATTGTTAATTTGGTATACACATAGCTTACTTTTTACATGGTCCACGCAACCCTTGTTTAAAAAGGGTTGAAAAATATAAAAAATTCACTGAAGATAATAAACCATTATAGAATGTTAAAGTAACTTTCAACATTTTTTTATTATGGAAAATACAAATGCAGTAAAGAACACAAATATAGAGATGATAATATGTATATAATGATAATGATAATATGTATATACTAGAGGTGGTATCGATAGTATCGATGTTTTTGACTATCACTTTCGATAACTATCGATGGCTACCCTATATATTTAGTATATATAAAGTAATTTAACTTAGGTTTTGTGAGCTTAGGACGACTGTTAATTGATTAACAGATGCTTAACATAACATCCAAATGTTGTTGATAACAGCTCATATAACATACTAATTTGCACATTCTATTCCACAGTGCCTCGGAATGAATGTTAACTTCTTTTTGGCTAGGTCTAGTTTTGTGTAGTTTCAACTTTAGCTAGAATTTGGATTGTTTTTGGACCAGTGAATGTTTTTTCTATTTGCAGAGGGGGAAGTGGTGGCAAAGGGGTGGGCCGGTGGGGCTGTTGTAGTGCTTTTAAGCCTACGACAACATTGACAACTTTGTGCCTATTTTTATTGGCAAGCGACTTTCTCAGAATTATGGCAAGTGAGTGTGTGTGTGTGTGTGTGTGTGTTAGTGTGCATACTTGTACTAATGAGACAATTTTCACTAGTTTGGTGTGCGTGCTTGCATGTGTGTGTGTGTGTATGTTGACTTAAATTTGATCCCTAATGAACTGCCGCATCTGACTTGTTGCCTTGTGGCTGCCCAGAGCGCCAAAAACTAGACCCTATTTCATATATGAGTACGAGACGAGTACTCGCTCTTCTTCTTCAGCCTGACACATTAGCGCGCCTTTATTGTTTTTGCACTGTGTGTGTGTGTGTGTGTGTGTGCGTGTGTGTGTGTGTGTAGTTGTTGTAAGCGTTTCAATTAGTGTTTAGCAAACTAGCAAACGCTCACATAAAGCCAAAACAGTTACGCCCTCCTCGAGGCAACAAGGATACAACAAGGAGACAACAACACAAACACAAGTGATTGTCTGCCTGCCTGCCAATGTGAATGCCAATGTGAGTGTTAGTGTTAGTGTTAGTGAGTGTTTGGTGGGTTCATTGCCATTTTAACAATGAATATTTCTATTTATATTCATATGTGAATATTTAAAACCTTACTTCAATATTTGTTCACTCTTTTTCGAAGACCCTTTTTTTGTTGTTTGCTGAGTAAAGTTAAACAACAATGTGTTAGTTTAAGTATTTGCTTTAGTTTGTTAGTATTTGGAACTGGAAGCTCAGTGCTGAACAAGTTTCCAAATGAGTTTCAAATTCTAAATAGAACACGTCCTTATAAGATTCTTAAATTCATTACAAATACTTCTTTAGTTCAAAAACGACTGTTTCTTGTCATTAAATATGAACAAAAAGCCAAAAGAGTTTCGAACTTTTAAAAAACTACCTTAAAATACGAATTTTGTACTTCAAATAAGTTATTTTGAACTTTTCTGAGCTATGGCACCGCTTGCACTTGATTTGAGTACAGAATCATTTAGTTTTTTTTCTTTCAATTTGTATACATTTGAAAACTTAACATCCTTAACATCCATAACTCTATTTCAAATAGTTCTTTAACCTATGTTTTACATTTCAATGATGTCTTCCTTCAGTTTTACAACTAACTTAATGAAACTTGACACAGATGCTTCTTCTTCGCAGGTAGTACACATGTCAGAATCGGCCAGATCGGATCACTATAACATATAACTGCCATAGGAACGATCGGTTGAAAAATAGGTTTTTGTATGAAAACCTTCTTTGTTTTTTAAGATAACTCAACCAAACTCATTTTATCTAAGTTTAAACATATTTCATATCTTCAATATAGAATGACTATATCCTATAGCTGCCATAAGAACGCTTGGTTGAAACTTAGTCTTTATATGAAAAACTGTTTTCTTTTTCAAGATAACGCAACCCAACTCATTAAACCTTGGTTTAAGTACAATTTATACATGCATTTTCTAAAAAAACAAATCAACAAAATCTGTTGAAAATTATATTTTCTTATTCCAAAACTTTTCTGCACGTCGAAGATTACATTTCTTTCTGGTTTCTGGATAAAACCACTTTGCAAAGATTGATGTACTTAAACACCACCAAAGCTCATCGATTTTGATTTGAGTCTGCATTCAATGCAGTTAACTTTAAAAACTACCAATATACATAGATCAATCAGTATTGAGATTTAAGACAAGGATATTGATTGTCAAACCCAAACCACAAAGCTTCATAAGCTGACAACATTGAATCTTGGTTAACAAGCTTGCTGCGCATAAAGGTATCCATAATCTTGTTATCAAAGCTAACTGGATTTAGCAGAATGGACGAACATTTTGGTTAAAAGCTGATTTGCAATCGGCTTTCGATGGCCAAAAAGAAAAAGAAGAGTGAGCGAGTCTTGATGCTTTAATCTGCATAGGAGATAATTACAAGAATCCTCCATTGACTACGTGATTATTCATGAGTGAGAGATAAAGACTTGGTTCATGCTAATGGCCATAAAAAGGAACAAGAAACAAGGCTCAAAGCAGCATGAATTGTATTGGGAGTTGGCCATCGAATTTGCCTTTGTACATGTCGTAAAGAAAGCACATTAAAAATAGGCAGAGAAAACAAAACAAAACAAAACAAAACAAAGCAAATGCATTAGATACTGAAGGAGCAGGTTGTGTATCTTGAATGACTTGAACAAGGAGCAAAGATTGTGTTGAGACGAGACAACATATGCCTTTAAAGTCTCATAAAAAGAGTTCAGTTATAGTATTGAGCCATTCATTCAATAAATTATAATAAGCAAAAGCAAGCAAACTTTATAAAAAGTAGCCACAAACAAAAAGCGAAAGAAACACTTTCATTTGAGGCCAATTTTTATGCACCAATGCCAGTGATAATGATGCCCCAAATGACAATGGGGCGTTGATGATTATTTTGATGAGTAATAGCTCAGTTTAGCTGACAATAGCTATAGCTCTAGATATAGACCAATGGCAATGACAATGGCCCTGGCAATGCTCTTCGATGCTTTAATGTCGCTTATCTTTTTATTGACGAAATGAAAACGTGCAACGAGGGGGAAGGATAGCGGCTGCTAAAGAGAACAAAACAAACCAAAACAAAACGAAACAAAACAAAATATAAAAACAAAACAAAACAAAATAAAAAATGGTATAAGTATTTTATCACATTATCGATTGCGATTACTGTTCGGGGCATATCAGTAAATAAATTAAAAGTAAAAGATGAGCAATGCATCATAAAAACAAGTGCAAAGAAAAACGCAGAAAAGTACAAATTTATCATGGATACTATGACAATGTTTCAATACTCTTACAAAAATTGTATCTGTTTTCTATAATATACAATATATCGAACCCTAGCAGCGACAATATGCAAAAATTAGCGCTAAACTTTTACATGCAACTTTTTTGTTTATCATCCGATTTGCTTTTAAATTCATTTTCAAAGATTTTTATGAAAATTCATTAATGACTACATACACCCTCATGGGTGGAAAGTGGATGGTATAACGGGCGAAAGTTAAGTTTTCGTGTGATTTGCTTGAAGCTCAATTTGAAATCCGCTCGAAATTTCGGAAAATGTTTAGAAAACGGAAATATGCAAGTTATCTGCTTTTCACCAAATCGGGCTCAATTTCATTTCCCTTTCCTTCCAGGTAAAAGGTTTTAAAAAGTACAGGGTGGTGGGATTTCTGCAGCGGTCGGAGCCAAGTTGAATTTTCTTTCCGTTTTAAACTCTACTTCAAGCTCAATTTAGGGGGCAGCCTTAAAAAGCGTTGCGGGCGGGAAATGGTGGCCGGGAAACGCCGGAATTGTCAGCCAGTTTTTTTTTAAAACATTTTCTACTTGTTCACAATATAAAGTTCAAGCCTAAAACAATTTTTCAACTCGGTTGAAAGTATTGATAGTTTAATAGGTTCGGGATTTAATTTGGATTTCTTGCAGACAACCGACTTGGTTTAGTCAAAAGAACAAACCAAATTTGAGCCATCAAAAACAAGATAAATTATGGTTGGAGTGAAAACTTCATTTTCGACCAATTGGACCTATGAGAGCTATAAGATATAGTCACTCGATTATTATAGAATTTTTTCAGCAGCAAAAAGAACCATCTCTGCCAAGTTACAACATGATTGCTTTAAAACTGACAGCTTTCGGACCGACAGATGGACAGACAGACGTGACTATTTCGATCAAGCATGTATACATGTACTTTATCGGGTCATCTTCAATGCGTTACACATTTCATGATCAATTTAAACTACCCTCTGCGAGGGCACAATGAGAAATAGGAACTCTATTACTGATAGAGTCGTTAAAGAGCAACTGGAATAGCTGTGAACAAGGTGGGGTCGAAATAAAGTATACCAATAACAGCGTAACAATAAATCATTAAACAAACATATACACAAATATGCATAAAACACACACACACACACACACATCTACAAACACAAACATACACACAAGGGCAGGTGGATTAGAAAGGCGCCAAAAACTAAACAGAAGTTTTGCCGAGTTATTCAAATTTGTGTATCATATTTATAGGAATGGTTTTTGGAAGTTCACCCTCGATTCGAACTGAAGGAAATCTAACCAACTGATTGATCTATCGTTGCGATTATTATTTATAACACAATTCTCACATACATACATACATAATCACATTGACAAAGAAAATTCATTGAATTAATTATGACAAGCGATGAGTTTATTTACGATCAATGTAGATTACAAATACATTATCATTTTTGGCCTCAGGTGATTAAGTCCGTTGATGCGGTAGCCAGAACTTTGCTTATCTATCAGTTCCGGCTAAATATATACTCGTATTGTATGATAAAAGTCAAATAAGAAAGTCTTCTATATATTCGTTAACTATCTATGGGTACTTTATAATCAGAACTATGCCCAAAATCACTTTTAGATCTATTTCTCTTTTGAGCAACATATAAATAGAATCTCACGTTTTGTTGGACGTTTATTCACAACACAAATCCGTGAAATTGATTCGCAAGTTAATTCGGACCTTGCACATTGAATGCAATTAGATAATGTCAAATATTCTTTATTATACATGCCTGTTTCGGTTACCACATTTGTTAAGAATTTGTGGAATTCAACTTTTCAAAATGTTCTCATTTTCACTTTTTACAACATTTTTAAACAGATCTGATAATAAGCCAATCAGTTTGCAAAGAAAGTAATATTGAAAAAAGCGCAGAATAAATAACAACTAGAATATCAAAATATTCAGCTTGATTCTACAGTTTTTTTTTTTTAAATATGTAATTTAAGAAAGGCACTTTGATATAGCATACTTTTTGAAGCTATTCAAAAACTCTTCTTCCTTTAATTAATTTGAAATCAGAAACGTTTGAAAAACAATATGTTGTTATAATTTTAATACAATGCATTTCAAAATAACTTAAAGCTTCAAATTGTTTTAACTATTATTTTGTTTGTTACTTTAGAACACACTCAAAATTTCGATATAACTTAAATTTATGTTTAATGTTAAATAATTGAATGCAACTAGCATAATATTAAAATAAATTTGCTTATACCTGTTTTGTTGAAAGCTACACTCAAAATGTACGTTGATTTTGTTTTTTTTTTTGATCCAAAACAACAACTGTTTATTTTGTTATTATTTGTATTATCTCTGATAAGTTAGCAGCCCGTATGCAGTGCACATATGTATATATATATATATATATAAAAAAAAAAAACACAGTGATTTTAAATAATTTTTGTTTATTTCGAATTATGATAGTGAAACAAAAAATTCAAAAAAACACAATAAAAAAAAGGCAACAAGAAGAAGAATAACACAGAAATAACGTTCAATCGTTGCGTCGTCTGAATTGAGTTTCAGATGCTTGACTCTGACTTTTGGCTCTTGGACACTTGGCGCACTTGGGCTCTTAGCTTTTCACGGCTGCTCCAACTGGCAGCAGCACCTAACAACACGCTGCTTCAAGTTCCCGGGAAAAACTAAACTGTTGTTACACTTGATGCATGCGTTCGAGCAGCGTTCAGAAGCGCCATTGCCAAAGCCAAAGCCATCGCCATCGCCATCGCCAGTTCGCCATTCGCAGATGCCGCACGAGCGACAGCTTCAACCAAAATCCGAATCCGAATCCGAATCCGAAGCGCAGCGATCTAAAAAAGCACGAGCAACTTGTGTGCCAAGGTGCGCAATGTGGAGGCAATACTTGCGGAAGGGGGCAGTGGGGCTTGGGGGTGAGTTAAAGCGCCACAAGTGCATGCCATTCCCGTTAGACACTTCAACAGTCAGTGCGACAGATAGACGGCCAAAAAAGAATAATCAAATTCAAATGGCAGCTGACAATAGACAGACAGCTGTGTGACCAGGCTGGAGAAATGTTGGCAGAGAGCTTTTTAACGTTATTGTTGCTTCTTTGAGCGGCAATGCCAGCGTCGCAGTCAGCGTCGATGGCAGTGCTGAATGCTTATTCAGCAGGCAGCATAAAAGCTTTTCAGCAAAGCTCTTTCTGTGTGTGCGTGCAGCATGCAACAGCTTCTCATGATTGCCCAGTAGAACTTGGAGGCAGGATAGAATGCCTTCTGTCATCTGGCTTTCGTCACACAGAAGTAGTTCCAAAATCGGACGTCTTTAATTCGCTTTTATACAGGGACTGAACAATGAATTCATGTGGTTTTGAGAAGGCATTTTGGCATGTGGTAGTCAACTTCGTGAATCGCTCGGATTTTGCTTCTAGAAACTATTTCCGAACTCATTAGGCAATTGGCAAAGAAGGTGTTTGCATTAGCTTCGTGACACGATCGTGCTTCCTTTCTAGTTTAAGCTTCCCATTTCCACATGATAGAAGCATTTATTGCGAAGGCTCAATTCCTGTTCATGCCATTTTCCCTGCTACAAAATACATGTAAAATTGATTCCTTAGTTCCCCTTTTCAGTAATGTCATAATGTTAATATTTTTATTTTATTGTTGCTTGTATATTTATAAACATGTTTTTTACATTTTCGATACTTCCTTTTTCCAGCAAACTCTCCTTCTACCTCACACGAACGATCGTTGTGCTCTCGTTTTACAAAGCCAACTCATGACAAGTTGCGAAAAAGAGAGCGAAGGTTACATGATATGAAACGTTTTGCCTTCTCAAAGGCAGATAAATTCATGTGTTTCCTTTTTCCTGCATTTATTTCCCATTCCGTCACTTTTAAAATGCCGTATCTCTCCAAAATGCATGAAAAGTAGAGAGGACAGAAGCATTCCTTTGAGAACCATATTCCACAGAACACTACTCGGTATGCACAAACACATAGACACACTCACAAACATACAGTGGTCCATGCAGAGGTGCTGTGATGGTGGGGGGCGGGAGTTTGTTTTGGTTGTTTGAGCCCCCGCAGAGTTTTGAAATGTACGTACATTTTTGACACAGATTTACGAATTTTGCTAAATGTTTTAAATTCTAAAATTGTTACTCATAGAGTTGGGACGGGAAAGAAAATTCGATGCAGTGCAAATGAAGTCTAAGAATGCTATTGCAACAAATAGTTTGTTGAATGCGAGCCAAGTTAACAAAATGCTACTGCTGGTTGCTCTGTATAAGAAATAGTTGAATTACTGCAAAGGAAAGATATTAGGGTTTCAGTTTTGAATTTCAACTTAAGCTTACGTTACTTCGATTTTCGAAATGCATTTGCTCAGAAATGCAGCATGAGAATCATATACTGAGGTGTCACGGAAATCTCAAGAGATTTTGGCTGAGGTTAGCTGGCAAATCTTAATAATCTCAATATCTCCGTTACAATACCATGGAGATAGTCGTGTTTTTAGTTTTGATTTTCAACTTTAGCTTAGTTTTGTTAAATTATATTTTTGGAAGTTTAGTTAAAACAGTGTAATTTCTTAAATTGAATGCTCGCCAAATTAAAAAAACTGCATGACAACTCTGTTGTTTTCACCAAAATTTATCGATTATAAACTGAGTTGCCATCTTACAAAAATAATTAAGTTATTATACGCGATTGATGGGAAATTAATAAAATTTGATTACGTAATGTTTGAATTTCATTTAAAACATTAACAAACAAAATATACAATAAAACAAAAAACTTCAATTTGACGCAGGTATACAACTCTATGTTTAGTCGGTTTGCGTGATAATACGAAGGTTAATTGGAGTATACTCCCAGAAAATAGATGTCTGCTAATTTTTGGTGTGATTGAATTGGAAAATATGGTATCATGACTTGGCGTTTATTTTCAATTGTTTATAATTGCAGTGCAATAAGTCATTCTACTGTAAATAGCTGATAAACAGGTCGAATACGTGATTTGGCTGCATAGGCCATATTCTATTATCTTTTATGATGTGGTCATGCAAATGCGGATGCGGATACGGATACGGACACGGTTACGGATGTGGCAACCGCGCTTTAAACCATGTTCCTGTTAACTATTGATGTTGTTATGTGTCTAGACTCGAGAGTGTGGTCAGCACTGAAATAATGCGCAAAATATCGCAATATTGGTGGTTCGAAGTTCAAGGCCAGAATTTTGTTGGTTTGAATAATTATGGCGTTGACATTTCGAGTAGATATTACGGCTAGTGTCAAACCACGCAGCTGCAACAAGCGCATATTTATACATGCATGCAAGTCTGATCCAATTAAATAATATCTACATACATACATATAATCAATGCTCACATAATGAACCTGCTATGGCACGGCAACGGGGCGTATACGTAAAACGTAATCCCAAAAAATAGCATTTTCTGCTTAAATTGAAGTGAAATTCCAGCTGTGCTTTAAAAATGTTTAAAAAATAATATATATACAGTTTTCAAGCTAGAGCAAACAAACTTGGTATAGATGTTGGTATTTCAATTTAATTTACTAGATTGCAACATGCGTTCCTTTCATTAAATGCCAAAAATTAAATACAATTTTGAAAATTATTTTGAGCTTTTCTCAGTGTTCAATCATTTGGTGCACACTCGACTGCTCTTCTTTCACTTCTTCTTTTTCATCTTGACGACCTGATTAAAAGTATTTTGAAACATATGTATTCATTTTTAGCCATGGAAACTTACCAGACGCCTGTACTTATCCCTGTTCTTCTCTGGCAAATGGTTCCAGGCACATCCCCCCTGCCTGAACCACTCCTGAGGTGATAAGTAACCATTCTTCCGGCGAAAAGCCATCAGAAAGTGAATGTAAGGGTTATTCGACTTGAATTTCGGTTTATTGCATCTTTTGAGCGGTTTTCGGGCCTTGCAAGTTTTCCTAGGACATGCAGGCATGGGCCGACATGCCGGCTTCCTGCGTTTGACCGGGCAGCGTGGTTTGCTCGTCGACATTGGCTTGATCCTTGGTCTTTTAGAGCAAGAAGCGTTATGCATTAACTCCATTTTGGCATAAGCATTTTTTTGACTTAATGAGAGCAGATTCCAGGCTTTCATTCCGTTTATTGTGGCCTCGACTGCATCAAAATTATACTTCTGAAAAGTAAACAAGCGCATAAATGTAACAAGTCCGCTGTTTTCCTTCGAATTCTGCGCACTTTTGAGGAAATAAATAAATAGTTACAATTTTTGAGCTTGGATAACACAGATCAAAGAAGTTAAGGAACACTTACTGGTGTGTCTGGCTTGACAGATCCATATTGTGATATAGTGTTAAAAAGTTGTTTTAAGTATTAGGTTGTTGTTTGTTTCACCTGCTGTGAAAGTCTGAACTCGAAAATGTGACAGGTAGATCATCGATTACTTAGGCACATGTGACAGTTAGATCGAGGGTAACTAAGAGTTCAATAAGTTAAATATTTAGATCAAGTCTTTCTAAGGTTTATATGTTATAAATATCTAACTAAAAACTAATGTGAAATCGATGCAATCGAAATGTGTTGAATAAAAACAAATAGAGATAATCAAATCAAGTTAAATCAATCCTTGCTTTTTCTTTTTAAGATAACATTTGCTGTATCAATAAAGAACTAAATGTTATGTAATACTCAATAATGCTCAATAAAGTTAAATTACATTTCAAATGCAATATGAATGTTTTGCAAGTAATATGGCTGGTTATTGATATTAAAATTTGAAAACGTTTTTGTTTCACATTGTTGCAAAATTGAAATGATTTGGCAAGAGCCCAAGCAGCATGCATGCTGCATCCTTTGGGATGGTCTTGAGGATGAGTTGGGATTGGGTGGTTTTGGGCCTTGTAGGGCCCCCAATAGCTGCAGTCCAATCACATTTCAATTAAACGAACAATTTGATTTATGTGTGTTTCAACAGCTTGCAACTAGAACATGTCACGACATGAAACTGCACTAGTTACGCACACCAATGCACACATGCAAGTGTATGAGCCATTCCAGGGTCCAAGGTCCAGTTCAGTTTACGCCCAGGCTCACACAGACATCGCCTCGAAAGCTGATTGGCTAAACATAATATTAATAACAATATCCTAAGGTAAACCCAGCCATAAACGCATATATACAATGTGTATGACTCAAGTTTCCAGCTACTATTTAGTGCACGTTTTTATTACTTTTAAATATTTTGAAGAGCGATATATTTTTTTAAGAATATTTTTTTGAATATCATATAAAACATTACAAGATAAAGTTTTTCACACATTTTGCAATTATGGATTGGAATTTGCCGAAATCGGTTGGACACATATCAAATATCATTTCTGTCAAGAGCTTTGAAAAGGAGTTGAGCCCCGATCAGACTTAAATTACACTTTCCCCTGAACAACTTTCGTTCCGTGGACGCCTGCAATCTGCTTTGACACCTCGTGTTCGATTCCCAGTCAAGAAAATTGTTTTATTGTCCAGGGAACAATTACTACCATTCATTGTTTACATATGTATGAATCAATAAAAATATATTAAAGAAAAGAGAAGAAAACCAGTACTTTTCGACTTGAACTTTCAAATAAGCTTAAACCTGATTAAATAATAACAATTCAACTTTAATTTCCAGGAAATTTTTCACACTTGGAGTTGAAATTATAAAGATTATATATACATTCTCTTAGTATTAGGTCCTCTTCTATAAAATATACATGATTAAAATGACGCAACTACGGATAATGTGTAAATATACATTTTCAAAAAAAAACTGCCCAAAATTGAATATACCCACTGTGAGCCAGCTTAAGAACACAGGGTACAAACAACAATTTCAAATAATTCATATTGAAAAATGACTTGGGTATTATTTAGCAAAAGTACAGGCTTGGTAAATCATGACTGTGGCACAGTCCAAGCACTATTCAAAGTGAAGCGTAATATTGATAGAGTAGTTAAGATCATGTTGCATGCCTCAATTAAATATGTACTGACAATGCTGAAACAATATGCCCCATTCAGTATGCTCCTTGGCTACCAACTGGGTTTGTTGCTCCTTGAATGCTGTTGCTGTTGTTGTTGTTGTTGTTGTTGTTGTGGTGGTGCTGCTGCTGCTGTTGTTGTTGTTTGATTATTATTATTGGATGGTAATGGAAATTTTATGATGGCAACGCAGACAAAGATGGAAAAGTGAAAAGGAGATGAAAGAGGCACGACGAAGATGAAGACGATGAGAGTGAGGGCAGGGGCAGGGGCAGAAGCAGAAGCTTGTCAGAGAGCTGTGCTGGAGGAGTTGAAACCATGTTGCTAGAGCATACTGGCTATGGTAATGATAATGAGACAATGACGATGATGGATTGATGAGTTTTCTTTTGGTGTTCAGTGTCCTCAGTAGTATTGTTGTTGTTAATATGTATATACATATGTATGTATACACAACTAGCCACAACAACAACAACAACAGTTAATTAGTGCTTCAGTTCGGTCCCAGGCTTTTTGCATATATTCCAGTTGAAAATGTTTCAAGAAACATTTCATTTTTGGCATTGTTCGCCTATTGCCTTAAATATTTATGAGGCACATTATAACTCTTTAAAGTCCTTAAAACAGGCACATGCATGTTTAATTTCGCACATGCACATACATACATATACACACACATTTATAGATACTTTCTTTACTTTAAAACAGGCTTTTATGGTTGCCTGTGGCTTTTGCTTTTTTGGCAAGGGTTGTTGCCCCGCTGCAAGGGTTGGCGTATTAGATGGGGTTAGGCTTGACAGAATTTAACTTAAACACTCACTCACACACACACACCCACACACACACACTACCACACTTAGATATGCACACTTGATAGATGCTCTGAGGCTGTGAACTGAACATTTAAGCAACGTGACCTTTGATCGTCACTTCGTTCTCCGTGTCCTCGTTTTGAAAACTGTAAAACCCAAATCAAAATTTTGGCAACAGCGTTGAGCAATTTATTTTATTGTTGCTCAAATTACCTTAAACAACAGCCAAGGTTGACCTTTTTTTTCTGTTTCTGTTTCTGTTTTTGGTTTTGGTTTTTAGTTTTGGTTATATTTGTTTTGTTCTTCCTTCTTTGTTTGCCAGGATAGGCTGCCCCCCAAATAAGAGATGCTCATGTGATAATGTTTTCTGTCTCATTTTATTTGCAAATCTCATGTAGTTCTTTGAAAACAACTTTTTATCCAAATTTGGTTAGTGAAGTCCATTTTTATAATAATCCTTTTTTGATTATGGTAAACTTGTGTTTTTCAACCAAAAGTAAAAATCAATAATTTGACTAACTTTCAACCTTACTTTCGATTACTAACAAAATTTCAAACGATTTCGGCATAAAATTGATTTAAAAGGGTTATAAAAATCCTTGTTTCTTTTTTTTTTGATTAAGTTGCTCTTTTTTTAAAAAGGGTATATAAGCTTTTGTTTTTTTAACAAGAAATTTGATAAGATTACACTAATTATTTTTTATAGCCCTAAAGTGAATTGTGTTTGGATTTAAAGACCTTCTATATAGCACTAACAAACAATATTAAAGTTTTGTCAGTTGTACTCCACAAACGAGAATTTTTCTCGAAAAAAGAGTATTTTTTTTTTGATTTTCCAACAAATGACGATCAGAAAATCACTTTTCAAATGATACCTTCAAATGGTAACAATAGTTTGTTCTGAAATCTTTGGATGTTGATATTGTCTTTTTTTGTTGAGAGAAACTCTTTGACATTTTCTACTTTTACTGCGAACATGAGTATTAATTGAAATTTTAGTAACAGACCAAAGTAAGCCATAAACCCACACATAAACAACCACTGAAACACCGACGCACCCAAAAACACACACACACACACAAAGTTCTGAAAGTTTTGGAGACATGTTGCACCCAGTCGCCACCCTCGTCCTTTTGGCAGGATCTTGTTGTACATTTTGTTTGACTGGCGGCTTTTGGCTTGTCTTGATGCGGCTTCAAAACTGTTGTTACAGATACTCTGTAGTTCAACAAAAAATGAGAGAAGGCATCTACAATCAACTGAATATTGCATATATTTGTTTAATGTATAACTGACTAAAAACAATATGGCAATTGTTTAGAAGAGACAGTTGAAAACAAGTTTTTAGTTCAATTATTATTATTAATGTTATTAATATTTTTAATATTAATAATAATAATATTAATATTAATATTAATATTAATATTAATATTAATATTAATATTAATATTAATATTAATATTAATATTAATATTATTATTATTATTATTATTATTATTATTATTATTATTATTATTATTATTATTATTATTATTATTATTATGATTATTATTATTATTATTATTATTATTATTATTATTATTATTATTATTATTATTATTATTATTGTTGTTATTATTATTATTATTATTATTATTATTATTATTATTATTATTATTATTATTATTATTATTATTATTATTATTATTATTATTATTATTATTATTATTATTATCATTATCATTATTATTATTATTATTATTATTATTATTATTATTATTATTATTTTTATTATTTTTATTATTATTATTATTATTATTATTATTATTATTATCATTATCATTATTATTATTATTATTATTATTATTATTATTATTATTATTATTATTATTATTATTAGTATTATTATTATTATTATTATTATTATTATTATTATTATTATTATTATTATTATTATTATTATTATTATTAATATTATTATTATTATTATTATTATTATTATTATTATTATTATTATTATTATTATTATTATTATTATTATTATTATTGTTGTTATTATTATTATTATTATTATTATTATTATTATTATTATTATTATTATTATTATTATTATTATTATTATTATTATTATTATTATTATTATTATTATTATTATTATTATTATTATTATTATTATTATTATTATTATTATTATTATTATTATTATTATTATTATTATTATTATTATTATTATTATTATTATTATTATTATTATTATTATTGTTGTTATAATTACTCCCTGTTCCCATTAAAAATGGGAAAAAGGGAGTTATAAAGTACTGCAAATGTGTGTAACAGGCAGAAGGAGGCATTTCCGACTATATAAACTATATATATTCTTGATCAGGATCAACAGCCGAGACGAACTAGCCATGTCCGTCTGTCTGTCTGTCTGTCTGTCCGTCTGTCCGTCTGTCCGTCTGTCCGAACACACAGATCTCGGAGACTACAAGAGCTAGAGACACCAAACTTGGCATGCAGGTTCCTGTATACCATACGCAGATCAAGTTTATTTCAAATTTCGGATGCATCCCCCCGCACCTCCGCAAATCGCAAAAGACTCCCACAGCCACAATTTTAAAGATAAAGCTTTAATTTTTGGTACACATGTATGTTTAATTAATGTCTTCCGGATGTGTAAATTTCAACACGATCGGATAAATAGCACAAAAGTTATAGAAGAATCTATTACGCTCGTCTCAGTTGGCAGCAACAACAGTTTGACAAGCAGTTTACGAGTTAAGTGCACTGCTTGCTTGTGTTACACCCGTATCAGATGGCAGCAACAACAGTTTGACAAGCAGTTTACGAGTTTAGTGCACTGCTTGCTTGTGTTGTAGCTGAACTGCTTGAAATGCAAGTTGGGAGCAGGGAGTCTCGTAGCCGGGCACACTCGGCTAGAGTATTCTCACTTGTTATTATTATTGTTGTTATAATTATTATTATTATTATTATTATTATTATTATTATTATTATTATTATTATTATTATTATTATTATTATTATTATTATTATTATTATTATTATTATTATTATTATTATTATTATTGTTATTCTTATTCTTATTATTATTATTATTATTATTATTATTATTATTATTATTATTATTATTATTATTATTATTATTATTATTATTATTATTATTATTATTATTATTATTATTATTATTATTATTATTATTATTATTATTATTATTATTATTATTATTATTATTATTATTATTATTATTATTATTATTGTTATTGTTATTATTATTTTTTTTATTATGAATTTTGATTGTTGTATTGTTAAGCTTGTCTAGGGTATACACTAGTTGATGAGAAATGTTGCTGCTGATGCGGCTTCTGTTGATGTTGATGTTGCTGCGGTTATCATTGTTGTGATAGTTGTTGCTTTTAGCAGCTCGCGCCCAAAATCGATACTTCATTTACCTGTTTGTTTTAGTTTGTGCCAAGCGGCGCGTGTCTGGTTGCGATTTTGTGGCGCCTCCGATTGTTCCAGCTGCGAGTTACCAGTTGCCAGTTGTAGCACTTTGCTGCTGTTGACACTTCAGCCGAAGCCTACAATTGTCTAACAGAAAACAAAATTGAATATATGTAAGTGTAAGCATATTGGGTTTGTGAAAAGTCCGTCTGTCTGTATATGATAAAAGTTTTCTAATGCTGAGAAATCAAAGGATTTCTTTTATATAACATAAGTTATGTTAACTGAAAGCAAATCTGTAGACAAAATTACTTCAATACCACACTTTTGCACACTGAAATATTGACATTCCAATGAAAAGATTTTTCTGTTTTTCTTCGATCAGTTTTGAGATTCATATATGACGGGAAATGGTGGTTTGCCTTCGCTACAGTCTGGTGGATGGCACTGGAATGGATATATTTGTTATCAACTATTGCTTAATAGCAAAAGTTTTTCATTTAAGAGAGAGCAAGAGGAGCAGGTAAATAAACAACATTAAAAGCTTCAAACGAAATTTGTGACTTCATAATTAGATTTGTTGCAAATTTCCATAGATGCAATTATAAAGCAGAGAGTTGCTGCTGTCGATGCTGTTGTGGTATGTAGCATGTGGCATGTGGCATGCCTCACGTTGCAAGTCTCGACATTTGTTGCATAGGTCGAACTTTAGGTTCGTTTTGCTGACTTGTTTTTGGAACCGCCTAACCAGAGGTTTTGGTTCGAATCTTGGTTCATTGATATATATTGCAATTAATATCATTTTAAATAAATAAGTTTTTAATAGTTGTCATGTTTTAAAATAAATATGAATAACAAATTTTTAGAATGAAATTCAACTAATTGTTTGAAGTTAGTTTTGTTGATGAGCAAAATTTCGCCTAATAGATTTGAATATTAACTGAAAAGCAACTTCTACTGAAACTTGTATATTCTTGAGTATTCTAAAATTTGTAATTTTTGCATATGACGCTTTCTTTGTTGATTAGTCAATAAATCTTCGATGTTTAATGGATTTCATAATCTTTTCTTAAAAGGAATTAGAGCATTTAAAGGAACGTAGTTTCCTCATATTATCGTACTCCAAGAAGTATGCTACACAGAATACTGTGGAATTGATTCGAAAGTGGAATCCGGAACAGAGCTGAATGTGTGTTTGAAAAAATATCTTCACTGAACCGAACCCCTTCTGTTAAAACAGTATTCCAAGATTCAGGGGCACAAAGTTTGTTATGTTCGGTTGTGCGGACCCTGAGGTTCTGAGTGAGAAACAGATACATGTTTATATCTGCAGCTTGATGCAGAAAAAACCAAACCTTGCAAATTGATGCTTAAGTTAAGATTAACCTATTTTTATTCAATTGCATTAAAGCTCTTTAAAAAACAATTAATTTTCAAGAAAAGTAGCTTCATGTTGTGCACTTTCTAACAGTTCGTGCTCAATGCCCAACAAGTTGTTCCGCGTATCCCTTTTGTTGCTTGGCTTGTCTTGTTTTTGCACAATCTCTGTAATCTGCCTGCTCTGTCTCCCCTGTTGCCTCGCCATTCTCTCAGCGTAGACACGCAACTGTTGCATATAGTTTTGGCGTACAACGTTTACTGTTCTTGTAGCAAGTTTTCCTTTGTTATTTTTGCCCCTTTCACTGCATTCATCGATTGCAGCTGACTCTGCAAAGCGTCACGCCTTTCCCATTTGTCTTGCACAGACAGAGAAAGAGAAAGAGATAGATGAAGAGAGAGAGACAGAGAGAGAGAGAGAGAGAGAGACAGAAAAACAGAGAGGCGATTACAATGCATCCCAAAGATTGAAAGACTGACCAACTGGATTGCCTGACTGACGCATTGACATGCATATATGCATGACCTTTGGTTACTGCAACTTTCAAACTGTCTGTTTCTGTTGTTTCTGTTTTTGTTTCTGTTTCAGTTGTTGTTGTTGTTGTTGTTGCTGCCGTTCCCTAAGTTTTCTCAGTCTGTATAATTGGCTAAAGCAACTTTCCTATGCTGTCTTATGCTTAGATAGGTGTACAAATAAGTTATAACTGTATTGAAGCAAGTTTGACTTATTAAATAAGTAAATTTCTAACTTTTTTTCAATCCGAATCAATTGCATACAAATATGTAAAGCATACTCTTAGGATGTTTGAAAAAATCATATGAAATTAAGGCATTCTATGCTGCGCCTAAAAGTATGCTACACTCTTAGCTGTGCAAATATTTGGAACAGGTCATTATTATTAACTTATTTATTTAATTAAACAGCTTAGTTTTCCTTAGTAATCAAGACTATATAAAAAAAACATAAAAGTATGCTTGAATTATTGGAAATTAATGCGAAAGTGAAGCTTGGAACAGGGATGAATATATTTATGTTTTTCATTCTGATTTTGTAACCTATCTCTAGATAATATGAGTATATGAATTATCTGATAATTTTACGCGTGAAACATGCCATGTTGTTTCAAAAATGTTTTCAGAATACCTTACTTTATTCAAGTATCAAAACAGAGTCGTCTATTAACTATCGAAATTATTGAGTAACTATCGATTATTGAGCAAAAATTATTGTTGAAACAACAACAGTTTGATATCGTCTATTGATTTTAGAGTCTATCGACAATAGCAGCACTTAAATAAACAGTTGTAGTTCCCGTTTCTGATATACATAACATCCAAAAGGGTATCACCATGTCGCATATCCAAAACTATTCTCTCAGCATGCTGACAGCCAATCCGAATCCCAATCCCAATCCCAATCCCAATCCCAAACTCATTTCCATTTCCATTTCCATTTGTGGCCATTGTGCAAGCTCCGTTCAAGCTGAGTTCAATTCTAGTAAAGTCTGCTACATTATTAAGAGATTTTAATCCAAATGCATTGTGTGTGTATTTTGAGCATGTATTTGTCTATGCATTTGCTACTCTAATTGAGCAATATTTAATATACTTTATTCATATATATATCTAACATAGTCGAGCGACCCACTTAGCCATTGAGTTCAGGGCCAACAAACTTATTTTCGTAGTAATTATTCAGTTTAATAATGTGAGATTGGCGTCCGTTTATAAATTCAAGTGCCTAATGTGGCATGTATTATTAACAAGATATTGAGCAATTTCATTTTATAATATAGTTTTAATTGCTATTACCATTTCAATGCCTACAATGGGCTTAAAATGTAACTGCAGTTGCACAAATATGCTCAGTTTAGAATCAACTTACATTTTGATTGGTTCTTATTTCATATTTTTTTGTTATCAAACATCAACTTTCTCTGATACTCTCTCCTACTTTGTATTTTTCTACTTTTTCATGTTGCTTGAAACATTTTATTTTCACTTGACTAAGTGTTTGGGCGGGGTATTTAGCCACTTGACTTTACAATTTTGTGTAGACTCTACAGCTGTTAACTGCTTGTAATTCTCCTCCCGTACAGTCACACACACACACACACTCACAACACACACACACACACACACACTCACACTCAAAGTTTTACAGCAGCGAGGTCGAGCCGAGCGTAGTATACATTTTGGGGCAATTGTCGATGGTCTCTCTCTCTGTTTTCTGCCTCTGTCTGCGTTACTCTCTCTCTCTCTCTGTCTCTGTCTCTTTGTCGTTGTCTCTTTCTCTGCGCTGAACCAATCCAGCAATCGATCTAACCGACCTTACCCACTGTGTTTGTCTGTATGCCAGTTAATAATTGAAATTTTAATTGAACGTTTGTGCAATGGCAATGGCATAAATAAACAAAAAATGCATATGCTTTTTGGTATATCGAAATGGAATATACTCTTATAGCTTGATCTGACATATAGCTGTTACCATTATTTCTGTAAAATGATCTTATATTGAATTATTTGTATTATACCAATGCAGCACTCTTGATTAAGCGTTTAAGGATATCGCTCAAAAAAGAATTGAAAAATGTAATGCGCTCCCGAGAGAGTTTATCAAATAGTGTCCCAGTGAAGATTGACAAAAAACAAATCAAAATACGTGAGAGTTAACAAGAGAGTTAAAGAGAAATAATAACAGTGTATACACTAATTGTAAAACAATGTGTGCTAATTAATCATTCGATGCTGTGTAATTGAGTTCTAAGGTTGAGTTCTAAATGACAATCAATTCAAGTAAGGAAATTAATTTTAAAAAATTAAAGCTCAATTCACAAGTAACTCAACACTTCACTATGTCAAAGAAAACTTATCAGGATATCAATTATAACATATATGTATAGATATATATATACAGAAATAACGAGAGGAGAGTTTGAAGAACTAGTTTTAAGTTGCTCGTGTGTGTTTTATGTTCTATTTTAATTTAATTTTAGTTCGTAATTAATTTTAAATTTTACTACAGTTTATTATGCTATTTTGAATATTTTATAAATTAAGTCTTTTTTTACTCCCTGTTCCCATTAAAAATGGAAAAAAGGGAGTTATAAAGTACTGCAAATGTGTGTAACAGACAGAAGGAGGCATTTCCGACTATATAAACTGTATATATTCTTGATCAGGATCAACAGCCGAGACGAACTAGCCATGTCCGTCTGTCTGTCTGTCTGTCCGTCTGTCCGTCTGTCCGTCTGTCCGAACACACAGATCTCGGAGACTACAAGAGCTAGAGACACCAAACTTGGCATGTAGATTCCTGTATACCATACGCAGATCAAGTTCATTTCAAATTTCGGATGCTCCCCCCCGCACCCCCGCAAATCGCAAAAGACTCCCACGGCCACAATTTTAAAGATAAAGCTATAATTTTTGGTACACATGTATGTTTAATCAATGTCTTTCGGATGTGTAAATTTCAACACGATCGGATAAATAGCACCAAAGTTATGGAAGAACTTATTTCCCCTGTCTCAGCAGGCAGAAACAACAGTTTGACATGCACTGTGCAAGTTGCGTACGCTTCTTGCTTGTGTTGCCGCTGAACTGCTTGAAATGCAAGTTTATTTCAGGTTTAGGTTTATTTCACAGTATAATTGTTAGTTGCATTAACAAACTGCAAATGCTGCCAACTTGATGACAAATATATAATGCTCAATTGCCAGATATATATGTATATATATATATTTTGTCAGTATGTAATAAACTTGCCACATATTTGTCTGATGGCGTGGCAACAAATTGCGTTGAGCTCGCAAAATTCATTAAAACTGAAATCGAAATCAATTGAACGTTAACTTGTAAACGACTGCATATGTTCATATGTGTAAGCATTTACATATATATATATATATATATATTTGCTATGTATGTATGTTGTTTGGCTTTTTAACATGCATACGTTACGTATACTTGATGTTTAACGAGCGCCAATGAAATTTTTTACTGCGAGCCACATAAAATTTGTTTAAAGCTATGAGTTGGCTGGGCAGGAGAAATGTAGTGAAGAGTGGAGAGTAGGATGTGTATCTTAACAATTCAATGCTCGAGTTGAAAGAATTTATTTCACTTCAGAATTAATCACGCATCACCTCAAAGCGCAGTCAAAAGCAAACATTTTACACTTAAATATTGTAACATATTATTATGGCACGCACATACACATATGAGAAATGCTTTTGCTTTGTTTTCATTTCATTTTCATTTTTTTTTATCATTAAAAATTGACTTGGAGTTTATTATGATTGAACTGTTTCCATTTGCCATGTGGCACCCGCACAGCATTAATATAATGCCGCCATATAGACTGACGGCTCGAGCAAAGAGTAGACAGTCGGATTCACATGTACTTATGTATCTATATAACTTAGATGCATAGATGGATAGATGGATAGATGGATACACAGTCAGCCTGTGGCCGACTTCATTTACATGCTGCACACAAGCGAATGGTTGGAGCTTCTGGCAGAAAGGACGACTCACATATTGAGAGTAGAAGTAAGTAATGCAGCAGACAGGCGACAAGTGAATGTAAATTCATTTTTTGTTCAGTTACCTTTGGTTAGAGATAACTCTTTTCAACTAGGAATGTAAATGAGTTGAATCTGTTTTTCGAAAAAAACAAAAAGCAAGAAATTCTGTTGTAATTATGTGGAAATTGATTTAAAATCTTGACTTGATTCTGTCTAGGCTTGTGCCTACATTTGGATTGAAGGGTGTCGAACCGGAAATAATGTTGCATGTCATGCACATACAAGCTGCTTATACACACACACACACACATACACAATAACATATGCCTACATTGATTTGCATGTTGTAAGCAGGATGAGATTGTTGTGTTGTCCCTGTGCGGGTTTACAAAGAGCTCGCCTTTCGGGTGTCGGGACTTAACAGGACGTGAAGGCAAATGTATGTTCTGCGCCTGGCTGTGTCACACGACATACACATATACACACAAGAGAGTCACAGATACAAATACAGTTACTGCTTAAATCATTTCAGCCTGACTGCATACTTTTACTCAATTTCATTTATTTGCTGCTTTTCATTTTTCTATCATTTGGCATACTTTATAGTCGATTTGTTGTGTGACGACAGCATTTTTGAAAATTATATATTTCAGTCAAGTATTTTAAATGACATATTATCCAGAATTACATTGAGTTGATACCAGTTGATATATATATATGTGTGTAGAACATTGAAACATTAGACTTAATGGAGCCACAAGCCATGTAGACCTGTTCAGACATAACAGATCTTTTATCATTTCCAAGAACTTTTCATGTCGAATCTTTTCCGATTTTGTGATTTTTAAAACTGGCTAGTTGGCAGCATTCGTGTGCAACTATTTTAGTTTTAATCTGCCAAAACACATAGTTAATTAAATGATTGCAAACATGTTGATAAATTCAAGAATATAACAAAAATTATTGTATTACCTTAAGAAAAGATTTGCACTTCTTATCTTGGTTTTTGTAAAGCAAGAAAATTTGTGTTAGCCTAGTCCTGGAAAGAGTGCATTCCCAAGAGTGCATTGTCGCATCAGGACTCTGGGAAGGCTTTACATATACCAAACAGATATAACTTTGAATAAAGTTTGCTCGCAACCAAAATGCCAATACCAGCGTTAACTGTGAAGCATTTTCTGTGTGGTTTTTTTTGCAGTGGTTAAATTTAATTGTCGCTTTCACGGTCTGTCCCACAATTACGAAAGGAAATTAAAAACTTTGTTGCCATGTTGCTTCAGCAGCACATTCTGGCATGTGGGTAATGCAAATCTGTTGAGTGAACTTTCAGGGCGTGCTCCTTTTAGCAGCTTTCAGTTACGCTCAGGACTCTGTGGATGTCTGCATAGCTGGCATTGCACTGAGTGCGACTGCTTTGAACTTTAAAGGACCGTTGAAGGCTTATCAAATTTATGTAGGAAAATGTCCGTGCTTGGGCGCCAGCACGTATTGCTTCTAGTATATTGATTCAATTTGTGAGACAGACCGCAATATATGCCAAAATTGTTGAAATTTTATGCATTGACTAGCAGCTGATAAGGCAGGGTATTAGAAATTTAAGGCATATGCGACTTTAAGAATGAAAATTAAGATACAAGCTTACAAGCAAAGTACACTCAAGAGAATAGACCTTACGAAGGAAGGCCTTCTGTAAGTAGGACATCCCATACAAAAGCGAAAGCAAGCAGTATTGTATACGCTCAGTCCTGAAACAATGTATTTATGTGTATTGATGTGAAATGTGCATCTAATAGAGCAATCAAACTACCAGTAGACAAAGTCTTAAGAGTTATGACTCAGATTGAGATATGTTCACATATGCGCACAATTTAAAAACGCATAACAAATAATGGCATGGGTATTTCTATAGTCAATCATTTGAATAGAAAATGCTCAGGTGTTGTTTACTGTTATGTTATCAATTAAATTATGCATGACATTCAGGTACCGGTGCACGTAGTTTTTGCAAATAAGCAATCGAAATGCAAATGTGTATTTGGTATGCTTCAATTGGAATTGCATCAAATATGGATTGGATTCATTGTTCATTGTTGTTATTGCAACATGCATATTAAGAGCAAGCAAGGAAACAAATTGAGTTGACTTTTGCAAATCTCTTCTTGTTAGTTGGCAATTCTGAGAAAAATCACGTATACGTAACGTGCCCGCTTGACGCACTGCTGGCTGGTGTGAAATATAATTTGATCTTACAATTATCGTTGTACATTGCAGATAAATACTACTTGGACATTGCTGCAAATTGTTTCCAGCGAAAAATGTACCCTCTTGAGATTACAAAGCTTGTCAAGTTATGCCAACTATGCCTCAGCTGTGTCCTGCATGCAACTCAACAACAAAAATGCCAAGGGGCAATCAACACATGCCAAGTCCGTCTGTCAAGTGTCCACATATATCCTGGTAAGCAAAAGACAACCCAGGCCCGGTCGGATCGGCTGTCAGTTTGTCTGTTAGCTGGAACATATCATCGTAACGGCAACGGTAGCCAGACGGAAACACTCTGACGGAAGCAAATCAGAAAGGAAGCTCCTCAAATTCCTTACAATACTTTGACATTTCATTTCACTCGTTGTTGCTGCTGCTGCTGCTGCTGCTGTTACCACGCCCAAAAACAACAACAACAACACCCAACAGCAACATCAACACCAATTCCAAACACCAACAACAACAGCAACATTCAGCTAGTCATTCAACTGTAGAACCACATACAACAATTCCCCAACAACATTGACTTCTAGCTGTACAAGTATCTCAGGCTCTGTCGGCCTGTCGTTTCGACATCTGCAATGAATTTGTTTTTCCCTCTGCCACGCGAACAACTTTTTCACGCATTTCTTTCGCTTTGCCCACTGACATTTTATACCCTAACACTTGTGCATATTTTTCATTTGTTATTTAACTTGTTGCTAATCAGGATAGTTAGGAATTGTGTAAATCCCTCTTAGGATTTTATATCGAAATGGATTCGTTTTCACTTTTCGATAAGTCATCGAAAAAATCAAATGTTTTGAGAACAGCAACGTTTTCGTTTTAGTTTTTGATATAATATCTTTTCTTCTATTTACTCCCTGTTCCCATTAAAAATGGAAAAAAGGGAGTTATAAAGTACTGCAAATGTGTGTAACAGTCAGAAGGAAGCATTTCCGACTATATAAACTATATATATTCTTGATCAGGATCAACAGCCGAGACGAACTAGCCATGTCCGTCTGTCTGTCTGTCCGTCTGTCTGTCTGTATGAACGCGTCGATCTCAGAGACTATAAGAGCTAGAGACACCAAACTTGGCATGCAGGTTCCTCTATACCATACGCAGATCAAGTTTATTTCAAATTTCGGATGCACACCCCCGCAAATCGCAAAAGACTCCCACAGCCGCAATTTTAAAGATAAAGCTTTAATTTTTGGTACACATGTATGTTTAATCAATGTCTTTCGGATGTGTAAATTTCAACACGATCGGATAAATAGCACCAAAGTTATGGAAGAACTTATTTCCCCTGTCTCAGCAGGCAGAAACAACAGTTTGACATGTACTGTGCAAGTTGAGTACGCTGCTTGCTTGTGTTGCCGCTGAACTGCTTGAAATGCAAGTTGGGAGTTGGGAGCAGGGAGTCTCGTAGTCGGGCACACTCGACTAGAGTATTCTTACTTGTTTTGTATTTAATATTTGAAAACTAATTTCGTTTTAATCAAATAAAGTAAAACTTTCATGAAATTAGAATTAGCGTTTTTAACATTTATCTAACTTTTCTTTCAGTTTCAGTTAATTTATTAAAGAATTTATTAAAGAATATACATGTATATTAATTGGAACCCGACAATGAAACTGGCTTATAAGAACATTTGATTTTAGTTATTTATATAAAATCATTAATTTGCCTTAAAAAAAAAAGAATATTTTACTTTGTTTTCCTCTTTAATCTGGCAATTAATTTATATTTGGCAAAGCTTTAAGAAATGTACAATTTTGTTTGAATTCTAATTTTGTATATTTTTTCTGTCAGTGTATTAGTGAAACTGCAAGGTTGTTAAGTTTAAGGTATTTAAAATTCGGTGCACAGAGCAGAAAAGCATTTTCATTTCATTCTGTTTCTCATTTACGCTTGTTTGGCATACTTGACTGAGTAAGCAAATTGTTTAAGATTGACAGCTGCCCGTGGTCTGCGTGTGGACAGCAGAGAAAGGCATTATATTATTATAGTATACCGCAGCACCCAGCCACCCCTCTGCTCCGCAAGCCACTTGTACTTACAATCGATGTGATTTGAATGCTGTAATGAGGCCAACGCCAATTTCAGCTAGTCCGGTCTCTGGACTTAGGACCCTGGACTCGGGACTCGGGACTCGGGACTCTGGACTCTGGACTGCCGATTCAGAAGCAGTGTCAGTCTCTGTGCTTAAGCTACGCAGCTCAAGGTCGGCAAAGCTGCCAATAAATTTCAGCGCAATGATTCATCACTTATTTGTTGTTTTGTTGCTTTTACTACCATGGACTTGAGGAACAGACAGCAGCTGCTATCATACATACATATACATATATACATATACAAGGCCAAATCGAAATGCTTCGATTGTCTTTGCTCAGATTTTCGGCTGGTGATCCTTTTTGCGCCTTGTGCATGTGCTTATCCTATTAGGCAACAAAAATATATTCTGGCCTGTTTCCATTTTCGATTCTGATCAAAGCATTTGGAAACTGAATTCCGAATATCGGAAAAAAAGTCGGCTTAAAAAGTTTTGCTTTTGAAACAATTGAAAAGTATTCAAACTTACTATCTTTAAAAAAGTGGAAATATAACTATTTTGTGGAAAACATTAATACAAAATCAAAAACGATTCGGAATGAAAAGTTCTCGGAAATGAGAAAAGTTCTGAGATTTGACTGAATTACTTAACGTGTTTTTGCATAAATAACCTCACACTATTTTTATACCCCTGCATATAATTTTGTCACGAAATGTGTAACGCACTGAAGAAGACGTCTCAAAAATAAAAATATTTGTATATCAACAACCGAGTCAGGTCCGTCTGTCCGTCTCTGTCTGTCCGTCTGTTTATATGCGTTTTTCAAGACTTTGTTCTAAAGATATCTTGATGAAATTTGGCACAGCTGCTACTTCTTATTCCAAGTAGGACAATTGGTAAAGATCGGACCACTATAACATATAGCTGCCATAGGAACCATCGGTTGAAAATAAGTTTCTGTATGAAAAACTTTTTTGTTTTTCAACTTATCTCGACCAAATTCACTATATCTAAATTAAAGCGCGTTCTACACATGTTGACCTAATTTTTTCAAAATTGGATCACTATATCTTATAGCTGCCATAGGAACAATCCGTTGAAAAATAAGTTTTCATATGCAATTCTTTTCTGCAAAAATATACCATGCATGTTGACTCAAGCGCTTTTTATAAGCCGCTCTAAACTTCTGGTATGAAGGTTGAAAAGATGCTGCCCGAATTTACTCCCTGAGGGTTCCGCGTACACAAATTCTCTGTTTTAAGCCAGGTTCTCTTTCTCGGAATGGAATACAGAACGCCCATGGGTTAGTGGCTTCTTCCATCACAGCCAGACTACTCATCTACTGCAGCAACTATGAATGCCGCCGCTTCTGCATTGGCTCCTGTTTCTTTTGTGCCTCTGATTGATGCATTCGGCCAAATTTCATACTCCATCATACTAATTTAGATATTGAGCAAGTTATCTCTCCTGTTGCCTTGTCCTCCGCCTATAACAATATGCGACTCGATTCTAGGCTTGGCCAAAATCAATCTTCACAAAAATAATTAGTTGGTTAGTTAGAAAATACAAAAATATGACATTCATTTTTAATTGGAATTTATTTGAAAAATGCAGAAAAAATTGGAAAAAGAATATTCAACACACATTTTCATGCATTTTATATTCAGATATATGAGTAGGTTTTTGAAAAAGTCATCATACGCTTAAATCTATGATAGAATAAAGCAGAGATCGTAACTATTATAATTTTATATATCAAAATTATAAAATAACAATTAATTTTTGTTTGTTTTTTTCATTAGATTGGATAAAAAACTCTTATATATATAAAAACACATCCGAAATACATTGATAAAACATACATGTGTACCAAAAATTAAAGCTTTATCTTTAAAATTGTGGCTGTGGGAGTCTTTTGCGATTTGCGGGGGTGTGCATCCGAAATTTGAAATAAACTTGATCTGCGTATGGTATACAGGAACCTGCATGCCAAGTTTGGTGTCTCTAGCTCTTATAGTCTCTGAGATCGACGCGTTCATACGGACAGACGGACAGACGGACAGACAGACAGACAGACAGACAGACAGACAGACAGACAGACAGACAGACGGACATGGCTAGATCGTCACGGCTGTTGATGCTGATCAAGAATATATATAGTTTATATAGTCGGAAATGCTTCCTTCTGCCTGTTACACACATTTGCAGTACTTTATAACTCCCTTTTTCCCATTTTTAATGGGAACAGGGAGTAATGATGCTACTTGTCATTAAATTATGTGGAATTGGTATTGAAAACATTGTACAGATACAGACATTTAAATACATAAATGGGTTCTCATAATTCCAGCCTAGTTTCTAATTACAATCTGTTGTAACTAACAGTTTTAACGCATATTAGAAAGCAAAAAAAAAAAAACACAAAACACAAAACTAAATAATCAGTCAGGCCTAATTAAAAATTTAATTGAACATGTTTGAACACACACACACACACACACACATCATTGCGATTTTAATGAGTAGTGTGCTCTAATGCCCTTATTATGTGAATCATTTTAAGAAATAAATGAAATAATATGAAGTTATTGGGGCCAATGTCATCAACAAGTGCCACGCATAAGTACAATGCGTGTTTGGGGTCCTTTGGGGTATTAAGTGTGTTAGTGCGCCAAGTGTGGCACTGGGGCAATATTACTATGTGTGTCTTGAATTCTGTAATCCTGCCATCTTGGCAGAGGCAGAGGCAGAGGCAGAGGCAAGGGCAGAGGCAAGGGCAGAGGCAAAGGCAAAGGCAAAAAAGAAAGCAACAATCGATTTTCTTGGCTTTAGTCAAGTAAAACTCAACCTTAAAAATGCGCTTAAGTTTTATTGTATTCCAATCTCATTAACTTCTTTTATTATTATTTGTATTTTTGCCGTTGCTGTCATTTCTCTCTCTCTCTCTCTCTGTCTCTGTCCTTCTTTCTCATTCTATCTTTGTTACTCACTCTATATCTATCTCTGTTTTTCTCATTTCTTTTGTATTCTATGTTTCCTCCAACCATTGCTTTCTTGCTTTTTGCCCTGCGTCTTTTGCGCCAATTTACGCTCTGAGCCCGTCCCTTTTCTTGCTCCTGCTCCTGCTGCTGCTCCTGCTCTGTTGTTGTTGTCGTCCTTGCTGCTGACTGTTGATGGCAGCGACGTCGGCAGTGCTTGACGCATGTTACCAGTAGAGCTTTGCGTGTGTGTGTGTGTGTGTGTGTGTGCGTGCAAATAAAATCGCATAAAATAAAGCAATATCCTTCACTTATTTGACATTTTGGGGCAACATTAATGAGGCTTGTTGCCTGTTGCCGTTAGTATGGCTGCTGCTGTTGTTGTTGTTGTTGTTGTTGTTGTTGCTAGTCTTGCTAGTCTTGCCCGTCTTGGTCTTAGCCACATTTTGGCACTTTGACATCTTTTGTACCAACGGCTGGCATCTTCGAAAATCAGTTTCATTACGCGTTTTAAATTCAATAAATATGCCAATCTTATGATTAATGAGGCCACCGCCTCAAATCCAATGACAAAACAGAATCGAAAATTAAGCAGATTTACTTTAAGCCTACCCCCACACTTCAACGCATTTCAAAATTAGTCAGCAAAGGCGTCTTGGTGGGCTAATATATGACCTCACCCCTCCATCCCCCATCCACGCTCTCAATACAACCCCCCCTTCGGCTGCATATTTTGCATTTTGATTACTGTCATCGCCTCGTCTCCTCGCCTAAGTCCCTGACATCATTAACAGCCCCTCTCCTACCCCTCTACGACATTGTTGGACGTTCAAAGGGGGGGGGGGGGGGGGGGGGGGGGGCAGTGGATTCAAAGCCTGTTGGGCTCGTTTATGGCTATGACAGGCTCAATATTGGTGTGTCAGCCAACACCAACTGTTTGCACACTGCCACATTCTCATCAACATCAACATCATCCTCATGCTCATGCTCATCCTCATCCTCATCCTCATCCTCATCCTCATCCTCATCCTCATCCTCATCCTCATCCTTATGCTTAAGCACAACCACATCCTTATACTCATACTCATATTCTCATCGTAGTAGCTGTCAAGTTTGCTTGTTTGCCTTTTGTTGCATTTTGCATACTGTACTTCGATTTGCATAATCTTAAGCTTTTGCACTCGCCAAGGGACTTCTGAGGACACGCCCAATACAACAGATCTCATATACATATACTACAGCACACACATACAAACAGTCTACATTTCAATTTGAGCTTTCGTCCTGCGCCTTTCTCCGTTCCGACTATCAAAATATTTGACAGCATCTTTAACTGTGTATAAACAGTTGCAACAACAAAGTAGCTCAGAAAAGTTTGCGGAACGTGCTTGACTATATGACTTGGGTTCAACGACAGTTCACATTACCTACAACAAACTTTTCTTAATAGCCACATTTTTCCTGTATTTTTATGCTTTATTGAATTTAAGTTATGCTTCAAATCAAATTTCTTTAAAATGAATTGTTACTTTTTTTTAGCCATAATGTGAAAGAAGCCCATAGGCCCCTTTTTTTTCAAAGTTATCTTAGTTGAAGTTGAATCGCAACCAAAAATAAGCCTTTCTTTTCTTATATAATTTCAATTTAAATCTGCTTGACTTTATTTTGAAAAACAGTTTGTAATAAAGTAAAACGTCGATAAGCTTTTATTACACTGGTCTTAGGTTCAATGCGTATAAAAAATGGAAAAAAGACGTATGGACGTATGTCCATCCGTCTGTGTGAATGCATATTTTGCATAGCCTGATTATTTTTGCCGCCAAAAGATTAGATCATTTTTGGTAAAAATTTGTAATTAAGTTAAGCCGATTTCATGACTTAGCGTAAGCTGCCATCCACATTGAAAAAAAAAAAAACAAAAAAATAATGAAATATAAAAAATAGCTTTAAATTTTGGATTTATTTGCAAAAAAAGTACAATCAAAAGTATGTATAATGGGTTTTTTTTGTCGTCAAGGCCCTTCACAGTTATAAGAGGGGATGGAGTACCTTCAGCATTTGGTGCACACACGACTGCTCTTCTTTTTCATCTTGGTGACCTGATTTACAGAATTTTGAAATATATGTATTCATTTTTAGCCATGGAAACTTACCAGACGCCTGTACTTATCTGGCAAATGGTTCCAGGCACATCCCCCCTGCCTGAACCACTCCTGAGGTGATAAGTAACCATTCTTCCGGCGAAAAGCCATCAGAAAGTGAATATAGGGATTATTCGACTTGAATTTCGGTTTGTTGCATCTTTTGAGCGGTTTTCGGGCCTTGCAAGTTTTCCTAGGACATGCAGGCATGGGCCGACATGCCGGCTTCCTGCGTTTGACCGGGCAGCGTGGTTTGCTCGTCGACATTGGCTTGATCCTTGGTCTTTTAGAGCAAGAATCGTTATGCATTAACTCCATTTTGGCATAAGCATTTTTTTGACTTAATGAGAGCAGATTCCAGGCCTTCATTCCGTTTATTGTGGCCTCGACTGCATCAAAATTATACTTCTGAGAAGTAAACAAGCGCATAAATGTAACAAGTCCGCTGTTTTCCTTCGAATTCTGCGCACTTTTGAGGAAATAAATAAATAGTTACAATTTTTGAACTTGGATAACACAGATCAAAGAAGTCAAGGAACACTTACTGGTGTGTCTGGTTTGACTGATCCATATTGTGATATAGTGTTAAAAAGTTGTTTTAAGTATTAGGTTGTTGTTTGTTGGTGAAAGTCTGAACTCGAAAATGTGACAGGTAGATCATCGATTACTTAGGCACATGTGACAGTTAGATCGAGGGTTACTAAGAGCTAAATAAGCTAAATATTTAGATCAAGTCTTTCTAAGGTTTATATGTTATAAATATCAATTGAAAACATCTCTTTTCATCATCTTTCAGGTGTTTTTATTTGATATCAGATATTATTGGAGAGCAAAATAAAGAAAAAGAAATTGCTGAGTGTTGTTGGTTTTGGTTTTCTGTCAAGGATCATCAGTAGCCATAAATTAAATTTGGTTGCTCCAGCTATGCAAGTGAAGTTGATACGTTTTCAGGGGCGGAGGTGGGCGTGGCAACACTTTCTGTTATTCAATGTAACCAAAAGTTTAGCATAAGTCATTATCTTTCGATCGGTATATAGCTCTTTCATATTTTAATTGGTACCAGTGAAAAAATGTCAATCATTAAAATTGAGTTTAGTTGAGTAAATAATTATATGACAATATTCATTCAGACACCTTTCCACCATATCTTTCGCAGAGGTATTTTATAACAACACATTTTTCAACTAGACAGAAGTAATTATAATTGATCAGCATAAGCTGATGAGAGAATTAGGTCAGGGAAAATCATTGTGAGCCAAAAGCTGTGGAAATTCAAGTAACTTCATCAAGCAAAACATACCCTTCTCATTTATTTTGACCCCTGGCGGATTATTTGTTAAATAAAACCGGAATAGAGGGTAAGTTGGCAAAAATGCTTCGTCTAATGATGTCTTAATTCAAGTAACTGATCTGTGTTGCCAAGCTTAAATAAGTGCGTTGGCTATCCAAGTTGAATAACCGTCAGGTCATTGACTGTAAATGGCTTTCCCGACTGATAGCCATTGTTTATTTGTGTGTCGAAATAAACGGTTTTAGAAACAATAGAGGCAGGTACACAGTATTTTGAAAGATTACCCTTGCAGAGGGTATATCAATTTGGTCGCGAAATGTGTAAGGCGTTAAAGTAGATGTCTCAGAACCCATCAAATAGTATATACTCTTGATCAGCAGCAACAATCGAGTATAACTAGCCATATATCTGCCTGTTTAAATGCGAAGTAGTGTCTGAGTCTTGAATCTTGATTTAACTGGGTACAGATGCTTCTTATTGCTGCTGGTAGTGCATATGTTAGAATCGACCACTATATAGTTGTCATAGGAACAGATGTTTTCTTAAACACACTTATGGATTAAATTTGATTATAATACGGTGACTTTATCATATCGCTGTCATAGAATCAATAGTTTGAATGGGAACGTCTTTGTTTATTATAAGCACGCATCGATATCGATTAACTCGAATCGTACTTTAAGCAATCACAATTATCTGAAAAAAGCTATCAGACAGACTTTAATCCTTATCTAGGCGTATTATTTCGACGAGATCATTATTAGTCCTGGAAATATCCGCTTAATGAAAAGCCACTGCGCTATTGTTAAGCTTTTTATTTGATTGCATTGTGAATGAAGTGGCTGTCGACAGAGCATAGTGCACCGGATAGGATGACTTTATCATATAGCATTATCATATAGTATGCTATAACATATACACATAACATATGTACTATACCGATATGGACAGCGATAGAAGTCTACTTAGAGGGGCTCATAGTTTTGTTTTTTGCCGCTGCCCAGGAGAGAGCATAGCTGGTACATTTGTCAATAGAACGCAGACACACACACACACACACACACACACACACACACACACACACACACACACACACACACACACACACATAAATTGCGCTGCATGGATAGCTGGCAAAGCCGATTAGTTGCCCAGGGGATTGGCTGGAAGGGTGTATGGATTGAGGATTGAGGATTGGGGTTTGACGGGGGTACATGCTGCTGATCTCCAAGTACGAGTATGCGGCAGTACATTGAGTTGAACTGAATGCGGTCTTGTTTGCTTGTGCCACATTGTAAAATATTTAGACGCCAGCATTGTTTTCCATTTTCTGTGCTCAGCGCTCTGTGCTCTGTGCTCTGTTTTGTGTTTTCTACTGGTAAGTATATGAAGGACATCGACGGTATAGGAGGGTTGGCAGCCCCTTGGGTACATTCGGAAAATGTACTGAGCCATGTGCTTTGTTAGTTTTCAATCAAGAGCTGTTTATCAATGTTGCAAGCAACAAAAGCTAATGGCTAATAATAAACGAACAGCCAATACAGCCAAGTTGCAACGTCATTGCAACAAAAGACGCACAGACGCACAACCAATCAAGGCGTATAGGCTTGTTCCGAATTTCACTTGCGAGTCAATTCCACAAAACCAAGCTTATGAGGTTTTTACTAATTTTACTAATTTTAAGTTATTTAAGAACCTTTTATTTATGTAACATATTTATTTATTCCCATTCATTTTTCATTTCTTAATATAATTTTGGTTTTGTATCATTTGAAATTTAAGTTTTATTTTATAATTGCTGACTTCTACTTTAACTACTAAATCGAAAGTGAAAACCGGAACAGGGCCAAAGAGAGAAATGAAAATATATTATATATTTAGATATTTTGATATAATCCATTGATATAATCAACTCACACAAGACCGAAAACAGTCGCCATTCGGAAAAGTTCAGCGTTGCGCGACACACATTGCGTATGCGTCATTTTCATATGGACACGGAACCAGGCGCCAAGGCGAAAAAATCTGTGCTCATTTCGTGTGTTGCCAATCGATTTGGCCAATGTTTTTTTTGGCACTTGTCTCTCTATGCGGTATGCTTGGCCCAGATCCAAAATATTGGCTTCAAAAGTAACTAGTACAACTTACTTTGAAATATGAGAAACATTTTGAGCACAAGGACATTGAATATGTGTGTGTCCATAAATGTTCACAATGCTCTGTGTAAATCTATACATTCTTTAAGTGTTGTTAATAATCATGAAATAATCGATTGAATCGATAATTTTTGATGTTTTGATAAATCGTATAAAATAAATGAATCAATATTCACTCTTTTTGAGTGTTTGATAATTCTCGATTATATTCAAAGCATCCCAAAAAGCATCAAAGAACAGACAAAATCGATTAATCGATTGCTTTTGACAACCCTTATATCAATCAAAGAAATAACTTTCATCTGAATTTAAAACAGAAATATTATTTTGTTTAGTATTACCACAGAACAGGATTGCTTGGCAAATTCACATAAATTACTAGTTGAGTTTAAAACTGACACTAACTGACATTAACACATTGGAGTACAGAAATTATTTTCAAATATGCATTTCAAATGCATTTACCACAAATATTTCAACGAAATAGTAAAATTTGTTAATAGAATATTCCGATTGACAATCAACACATTTGTGTATTCAAGTTCTACATTCACAAAGGAATGTCTTTGACTGCATTCATGCACAACAACATTCACAACCATAAATGCATTCTTTGTCGCAATTATTTAAACTATGTTATTTTGTATATGTTTTCAAGGTTATTAGATAAACAGCCACAACACAAAGAGAAAACTAAGAAATTAGTGCTGTTTGGGGGAAGGAGATATAACAATTAATTTTTTTTATTTATTTTGTCGAATAAAAGAGAACGGTAACATTTCCTCAATTTAAAATTTAAAAATAAGTCAAATTAAAAATAATTACTTGGTTTCATTTTTTGAAAAAAAGTCGTCGAAAAATAATTTTTGTAAATTGATAAAATTTAAATGCAAAACTAACCTAGAGCTTAAAAAATGACCAAAAAGACATTCCGCATTAAAATCGGTCAAGTTTTGACGAAGTTTTGGGAGGAAAACTGAAGAAAATCACTTTCTATGGGAACCCTACAAGTCAAAAAATAATGTCATTTTGGCATGATTTTTGACCGATTTTTTGACCACCTCAGAAAAAGTTTTGAAATAGTTTTTTATACTTATTTTGGTAAGCGCAATCGATTTAAAATAAAATTTTGAGATTTCATTTTAAAACAAAAATTTTTTTTCCGAAATTCATAAGGGTAATTTTTGGAAAAATAAGTCGACCAAAAATTATTTTTGAAAATTAATAAACTTTTAATGCAAAATTATTCTTTAGGCTAAAATATGACCAAAAAGACATTCTGAATTGAAATCGGTCAAAATTTGACTAAGTTATGGGAGTTGAAAACTGAGGGAGCCTTACAAGCCAAAAAATGATGTCATTTTAAAGTTTTTTTTTTTAATTTTCGATAACGCTCCAATTATTTCAAGAAGTGCACCTTCGACAGAACGTCAGTTTATTTCCAACCAGGATTACCATGATATTGTGCGAGATTTAGGTCTCTCATGAAGGCAGACAGAGATATTAACATATGTGGAAAGCGACTTTAAAGTTACTTTCGGACGGGATATAAGCCTATCACTTGAACAGATAAAAGTTAACGATGATCAATTGCCTTCAGTTCCCTTAGCATATGCTACAAACATGAAGGCAATTTATGTTACCTTAAAGAAGATACTGTGCTTAATGAATTACAAGAAACACCAATGGCATATTGTCGCTGATCTTAAAGTACTCCCAATTCTTTTTGGAATGCAAGGAGGTTACACCAAATATCCATGCTATATTTGTGAATGGCACAGTCGTTGAAAAGACCATTACAAATGCAACAGATGGCCTTTAAGACAAGTTCTTAAAATAGGAGAAAGAAATGTAATTAACATTCCTTGACAGTTAATCTTGACACTTTGTCTGCCTATGGTATATCATGTATACCAAGTTTGGTTGCTCTAACTTCAAAACTGTAGAAAAAACTGCGTTCATACAGACAGAAGGACAGACGGACGGACGGATGGACATTTCACAAGCCCAATATACTCTTTTTTCATTTTACTCCCTATTCCCATTAAAAATGGGAAAAAGGCCATGTCCGTCTGTCTGTCGGTCTGTCCGTCTGTATGAACGCGTCGATCTCAGAGACTACAAGAGCTAGAGACACCAAACTTGGCATGTAGGTTCCTGTATACCATACGCAGATCAAGTTTGTACAAAGCAAAAGAATATTCACAAAAAAAATGTTAGCATCAAAGACAATCTAAGATAATCGGAATCACAAAGAACTAACATTTTTTTAGATTGTCAATTGTAATTCTCAAACGGTTTAGGAATACACTGGTTGTAGTACCCAACTGAAACGCGATTTGTTACATCTTATTTTTGATATCTTATTTTATATCTGAATGAGGAGAATATACCAATGCCAATGCCAATTGTGGACTATACCTACAGGGGACACCACTATAAAAAAAATGCGCCAAAAAGCTTTACCTCAAAAGGTGGTGTGGAAATAAGCTATAAATTAAAATATCTACAAATGCTCAAAATGTTCTCAATGCTGTTGAGCGGAGAGTGCAGCGAACTTCTCGAGAGGAGCATTAGAGCGAGAGTGATAGTTTAAACTTTATATTTAAACTAAATAAATATCAGACCCGCCCTTTTGGTGTTAATTTAACATTAATAATAAATACGAGTTGAGATCGCTTCAAATTAGTTAATCCAACTGTTTTTGTTCGTAAATAATATCGCGTTTTTGGCCACTCTTTTTTCCGAAACAGATCCTTTCAGCTTCAATCAAAGATGCTGGAATGCAGTGGTATTTAAAACTAAATAAATATGTAAATGAGTTACAAAATAAATCCATGGACATGAACAAGCAGCATCCTAATGGATGCACAAACATGCATCCACCACGAATGTCAATAATATAACTAAATACATGAAACATTAATATAATTTTACAAATTTAAGAAAAACAAGTAAGAACGTTGCCGAAATTTATTTTCAAACGTCTACATAGCGATTTATTTACATGTTTTGAAAATCCGACCTTTAATGGGAACATTCCCATTTTTAATGGGAACAGGGAGTTATAAAGTACTGCAAATGTGTGTAAGAGACAGAAGGAGGCATTTCCGACAATATAAACTATATATATTCTTGATCAGGATCAACAGCCGAGACGAACTAGCCATGTCCGTCTGTCTGTCCGTCTGTCTGTCTGTCTGTCTGTCTGTCTGTCTGTCTGTCTGTCTGTCCGTATGAACACACAGATCTCGGAGACTATAAGAGCTAGAGACACAAAACTTAAGCGTGTATTGAGAATTTCAAGTATGTAGAGGTAATATGTTTGAGGTGGTCTATGGAGAACACTAGGTCGTTTCAAAAGTTCATTTTCACTGTTGCACTATGCTATTTTTATTAGGAGTATAGAAAACATTTGGCTTGGAAGATTTGACGAGGTGCCAAAGTTTACCCTTTGTGCTTAAAGTCTTAAAATTTGTCGATCAAAATATTTGCAAAAACTGCATATACCCATTCAACCTTTGACTCAAGGGTAGCACCATATCGAAATGCGAATCAAAGGTAAAAGCTGGAGTGAGTGTGTTGGAGGCAAAGCTTAACAAAAATTGAAAATTACAGCTTGGCATATAATGGCAGCACGTACACGCACACACACACACACACACACATATATATATATATATATATCTGAAATTGTGAGACAGCTGTGTGTTGCGAAACAAAAGCAGAAATGATGCGGAAACAATTTGGCCAGAAATAGAAAAGGCTCAAAGAGCACAATTTTGGTCGATTTCGTGACTGGAAGGCAACATTCAATTAATTATTGCCAAATTAAACGTAAAATATCTAAAGCTATTAATAATGCCAGCAAATAATTTCATTAAACATATCGTGCAACAGCCCAAATCGAGAAGTAACTGATGCGAGAGACAGAGAGATAAAATGAGAGGGGAGTTCACGGAAGGCAGTTAAATGGGCACGTGTCCTTGGATGTGACTGTATGAAGGAAACGGAAGCGTCATGGAAATCGTGGACATGTCGTCAATGTCACAAGCTAAGCAGCGCCAGCAACATGCAGGAAGCAACAACAACAGCAGCAACAACATTCAGGTTGCCAGGCTGCTGCTTCGCATTCATCATCACCTGTACAAAAGCAACACCTGTGGGCTATATGGACGATAAAATGACGTAGCTTGGAGCAGCTTGGAGGCGCTGTCAGCGACATCAGAAAGCGGCTGTCGTCGCGACGGTTGGAGCTGCTAAAGCCTGTCATAAACAGCAGAAAAGCAGAAAAGCCTGCCAGGTGGGCAGGTAACAATGTTGCTGTTGTTGCTGTTGCCAATGGCTTTTGCTGTTGCTTGTTGTTCTTGTTGTTCTTGTTGTTGTTGTTGTTGCTGCTGCTGGTTTGATTGCACGTCAAGGCGTAGCGCCGAGCTGCGGCTTCAACTCATAAAATCTACCTAATCCACTTAGCTACAATTAACGCTAATATCATCATGTAGTTAGACACGTGTGCTTGGCATTTATGTGGCACAGAGTAGTTTGGGAAAGAGCAGGGCGTAGTCTTGTTGTGGCAGAATGCACACAAACACACACACACACACACACACGCACACACCTCTTTGACGAACTCTTTTGTGTGTGCAACATTTTGTGGCATCCTGCCACATTTACAAGTGCACCATGTGCAAAATGCGCACTTTATGTTATCAAAAAAATAGTGAATGTAAGACTGCAATATATGCTTCAATTAAGTTTTTTTCTGTAAGGGATGTAAAAGTTTACTTTGCCAAGAGTGGCAATGTGTACATTTTATAAATACTGATTAAATTTCATCAAAATCAGACGACTATATCTTCTAGCTGTCATAGGAACGATCGGTTGAAAAATAAGTTTGTGCATGAAAACAACTTGTGTACTTTCATCGTCGTGCAATGAAAACTATAATGATTACTTTTATGATTTACTTAAATGAGTTCTTGCACACATCAATTGAATTGGATTTTCAGTAAATTCAGTTAATTATACTACATAAAGTACTGCAACAGTATATAGATAAATAAATGATCGAATGATCCTTAGATTCGACCTTTAAGTACATGATATACATCATATGAAAGGTCTTGAATCATAGATCAAGCATATTTTTATATTTTGATAATACAACACTTTTTCTAAAGATATTCAATTTAACTTTTATTTTCGATTTTTAAAACTCTTATTCTTATTTGTAACTTTTTAAATAAAAATCAAAAATAATTCTTATTTTTAATTTATATTGTAAAAATCACCAATAACTCTTACATCGTAAATTTTGCAAAAAACATTGAATTTTCATTATTATTTTGCACTTTTTAAATAAAAATTAAAAAACAAGTGCTATTTTGTAACTTTTGCGTTCTCTGAAAAGAAGTGCATTTTTGCCATGGTATGTCTGCTACATCGAGTTACCTTTGGCCTTACTCTTGCCCTTGCCTACTTTTATGCGCAGCTGTTGCAGCAACGTGCCCCATCTGTCTCTAATTAGTGCAGCTGTTGCAGTTGTTGCAGTTGTTGTTGCTGCTCAAGTTGTTGTTGTTGCCGTGCCATTGCAGTTCCTGTGTCGCCTGCTGTCGAGCAACCATAATGAAAGGTACGAGCCAAATGTCCTTTTTATTCTGCTGCCGCTCCAATGTAATGCAATTGAATCCCTCAGGAGCCTGCAGCTGTCCTCACTAAGTAGCTGGTTAAAGCAGATGTCATCAGATGCTATCTGACTGCCAAAGGCAAGTACATTTTCTCTTTTCATTTTGGCCATGTTGTGATGTTGCGGGTAACCATGAGCTTAACCGCAACGCAGCTGTAAAGAGCTTAGATTGTAGAAGAATGTAAATTGCTTTGAATGGTAGCTATGGTATTCTGATCTTATTTGGAAAGCATTCAGTTTATACGCATTTTTATACTCCTTTTTTCTTTATACAAATTTATATTTTTATACCCTTGCCGAGGGTGTTGTCACCGAAATGTGTAACGCATTGAAGGCGACGTCTCAGAAAAAAAGGGTTCTATATTCGTGAACAGCATCAACAGCAGAGTCATGTCTGTCCGTCTGTCCTTCTGTCTGTTTATATGCGTTTCTCAAGATTTTTGTTGTTCTGGAGCTATCTTGATGAAACTTGGCACAGATGCTTCTTCTAATTGCAGGTATTGAATTGGCCAGATCGGACCACTATAACATAAAACTGCCATAGGAACGATTGGTTGAAAAATTGTTTGTATTAAAAACGGTTTTGTTTTTCAAGATAACTCAACCAAACTCACTAAACCTATGTTTAAAGACAGTTTATACATGATGACAAACTTTCATCAAAATCGGACTTCTATATCTTATACCTGCCACAGGAACGATCGATTGTTAATTGTTTGTTTGCTTGTTTGTTTGTTTGTTCGTTTGGAAGCGTTGAGATAGCTTTCTGAAAGTGCTTAGACTTGTTTCCAACCATAAGCTGGGAAATGTTTGTTCTACCACTTTTCTGAAAAACTGCTCGTTACGCTGGAAAATGCTTAAAATCTCAAAATTTGACACCCTCACAGTTTCCAAACCAAAAAGCTGCAAATACGTTTTATATTTTCTAAGGAGGGTATTTTCAAAAGCTTTTAGGCTCAGCTTGACAATTTCAGAGATAAAGCTTAAGTAATGAATGAAGTAGATGGGACTGGAAGTCATTGAAATTCCACAAGCTTTGGCAAACAACACATATCTGACAGCTAAGCTTGTATAATTTTAAACACTTTTAGGACTGCCTTCTTAAGTGCTCATACTGAAATCTTTATGCTACTCAGCGGGAGCTAGGAATTCATTATAGACCCATAGTTTCTTAGTGAAATATGCTTAGAATTCATCGTAGTTTCCCATTCTGGTATAAGATTTCCACCGTTTTTCTCACCCGAACAATTTGATACGCCCTAATATACATATATATGAATGAATATATTCAATTCAATGTTTTAATTATTCGAAATACTAGTAAAAAAGCAAAAAGCATTTTTTTGTATGTAACAAGAAGCTGAAACATGAGCACAAAAGTGCTAGTTTTTGGTGTACAGATCATTTTATTGCTCAACTATAAAAGTTTGAGAGAAAACACAAAAGGAAGCAAGGAGAAAGAAGATAATTGCTTATATTTAGTTTTAGTGTTTCACTTATTGACAAACACATAGAAAATAAGTGAAGTGAGTTATTTTTGAGATGTGGTTACATTTGAAGCACTTTGCTTGTGCTTCTGCTTGACTATATGCACTTGTATATGCATGTACTTGAAAGTAATTGGCTAACTACTCTCAGTTTTCGACGTAATTGTACTTAGCCAAATTGTTTTTGAAGAATGTTGTTGGAGTTTAGTGCTTGGCAACTGAGTTGGCATCATTTGAAATCATCTGTTTGTGCTGCTGGCAGCTGCAAGTCGCAAGTTGCAAGTTGCATTTGCGATGGGCCAAGTTGCGTTCCATTTATCAACTGTCGGGCGACACACGCGGCGTATGATTAATGCGCAGTGCATGCCATTTTGGTGTGTCTCGCACAAAGCGCAGCATAGTTGTTGCAGCTAAAAGCGACAGAGAGAGAAAAAGAAAGATAAAGAGAGAGTGAGAGTGAGAGTGAGAGTGAGACGGAAAAGGGAAGCCAAGGGCGGCGACATTGCCAAATGGTCTGCATCAATCAGGATGCTTAGTAGCAGTAGCTATTGCTGGCGCACTCGTCGTATGCGTGATAATAATGCCATGTTATAAATAATTGAGCGTCTGATGTGCCATTGTCAGCGACCATGTGAAAGTCAAGCGTATTGTGTATTGAAACTCAGATGCTGTCTCCTGCCTGCCTACCTATCCAATTCTTTGAATGATTGTTTACGGTTCAGGAAGCTACACAGGATATCATTACGGCTAGCTCAAGTGGGCTGTGGGCTGTGGGCTGTGGGCGTGGCAGCCTAATTAAACATTAGCTAAATACGTTTGCCATGTTAAATGACTTTGACTTTTGGTATACCTATGTCGCATCCCATTAGCTGGCCAAAGTCCACGCAGCACAGCACGTGGCAAGTACTGTGGCATACAACACCGACTTAATAAAGAGATTAGGTTCCTTTATTATCGTACTGGTTTTTTCTTAATTTAATGTCTTTCGATGCTTTTACCTCGTTTCTGAGCAGAACGTTTGTGAATGTACAAAATTTCTCTTGATTTCTCTTGCATTTGACAAACAATTCTTGGCATCAATACTACAACAAACGATATACAATATGCAGTATCTTTATCTTAAGAGTTAATTAAAAATTAAAAATTGAGAAACCCAAAATGAGCCATATAATTTTGGAATTCTTTATCTAGCCTTATTTTCTTTGCTTTTTAACCACTGTGCGCTGCCAATATCTCTTTGGACTACTGTCTGCTTCACTTTCAGTTTTCGTTTCGAAAACAAAGTAAGGTCCTGTGCCAACGTTGCAAATGGAGCAGTATACAATCGTTCACACAGATAATGTCATTCAGTGTGTGTGTACACCCTCCAGCTACAGTTGTGCTTCACCTTCATCTTCGTGTACCACTGTGCACCACCGTGCACCACTTTCGCGCCCTTGCCAGAATTGCCCCGTTGCATGTACAAACATTTTTTGCTTGTCTCTGTATTTTCTATACCCTTGAAAAGGCTCTTTCAGTTTACTTATGAAATATGCAAATATGCGATCTCATATTGCAAATAGATTCGTGAACATAAAGTCGCGCTGAGTTTATATACGAGACAGTAAATCAAATGGTATTTTAATTGCAGCTTTCACAAATTCATATCAAAGTGAAAGTGTTTCAGAGAAAAAGTGTTCAAGAGTCGGCTCAAATTACAAAAACTTCAAATTTCCGTATTATTATTGTAAATGCATACCCAAACAGACACACACACACACACATATATATACTGATATATGCTACACACGCAAATATTTATTCATATTTTTTAAAATATTGTTTTTAAGTAAATTGTGTTTATTTATTGAATCGCGTCAATAGAATTTACAGACCACAATTTGTTGTGTTTTATAGTTTATTGAATGTATTTATTCATTTACTTTTTTTGTATTTTGTATTTCATAATAATTTAATAATAAATTAAAACAAATTCTTGTCATGCTCTAAGTGTGTTTATCATTCATTCATTTCTTTTGGCAGAAAATCCCGTTTGAAATCTACCTTTTTTAGAAAACTCAAAATTTGGTTTTTGTATGAAAAACATTTCTGTTAGAGTATAGATTTTACATGAATGCCAATTTTCTTGCTCTTGCCCAGCCAGAGGCACACTTTTATGCTGATGCCTCGCCCACCGAGAAATGGAAAACAGAAAACAGAAAAAAGAAAATGGAAAATGCCAACGAACTAAGGCACGTAAGGATTTCTGGTCATTTGTATGTTTTGATTTAACGCTGAGCCACGCAGATAGTCGACTTTGCCGATTTTGGGGCCATTGCAAATCGCTTTATCATAAACACCTGTATAGCTGACTGACAACAACAGTTGTCAGGATCCAGGACGCAGGTAGACGAACAGAAATCGAGCTTTAGCTAATGGTGAAGTGATATGGGCTGCTTAGCGGTATTGCCAATGATATGTTTGTTGCCAAAGTCGCAGTCATGCTCAGCCAGGACTAGCAATGTCCTTGGGTCTCTTTCGTCATGTGTATTGCTCGCGTTTTGGATTTGAACTGGAGCCTGGGGTTTGTTTGTGTGTGTAAATTGTTTGCATATTTCTTATGCGCATTTCCCGCATTTGCACGCAACAACGGATTTGCGCCTAAAATAACAGCACAGTGGAGTATATACACACAGCAACACACACACTCACTCGCACACATACATTGCGTAATGGTAAATTGCATGCAAAGAAGATGCAGAGCAAAGTCAAGTTTCCAATCATTTTCCTGGTGTTGTGGATTTACCCTGCATGCAAAGCATATTTGGGGTATTTTGACTAAACTCGAGATATTTTCTTGTCTCTTGGCCTGTTCCGAATTCGTATTCCGTTTGAAATTCGCGAAAAGTAATTGTCAGATTACACAAGGAATACAATAAAAACAAATTCCTTAACTCAATTTTCTTATATTCATCATCATATTTGGAAAAGAGCTAGTCTAGATGACAACTAATTAGACTTATAACTATGAAAACTCTACTAAATCGTTCGCAATTCATTTCAAATATAGTTTAGGTACTATATGAACAAACATGGACTTCTCTTAGTTAGTCTTAGTACAAAAACAGCGTTTTTCTCATTTTCGAGAACTTTTCATTCTTAATCGATTTCAATTTTGTGTTCCAAATCAAAGAGTAAACTTTCTTTCTATAAAAAGATATATTTTTAAACAGAATTTTCCATTGATATTCGAAATTAAGAACTGCTAGTATTACCAATACCGACTGTTTTCAAATGGAAACAAGGCAAAATACAAATTCAAACTGAGACTTATTGGGATTCTCGTCCATCTGTCAAATATATGCCATTAATGCTAGGGCAACTTGTAGTCGATAGCATTTTTATTTGTGGCACTTCTATTTGTTTTTTTGTTTTTTTTTTGTGCTGATTTCCTTTTATTTGAAACAGCAAAACGGTGGCAATTTCGGGCATCTTTTATCATTTATTTGTAAATCAACATGTGTATTTATATTTGTGTAGATAGCACTTGTGCTTGCTTCGCTTAATGTACTTTATTTTGTATACCCTAAGAGCATAAATCGTTATAAATAAGGTATTATGAAGTTCTGGTGATTAATAACATCAAATTTGGGAACAACAATCGTTTGCAATTTGGCTCAATGAAAATTCATTTAAATATGCTGCAAACTTTGCTAAGATATTCAAAAGCTTTTCAAATTGCAGGATATCCCTTAGCTTATCTGCACTCGACTGTCACTTTCTTTCCTGTATATATTTTCTTAAAATTTTCGAGCTTGTTGCTTTCAGAAAAAAAAAGAAATCCTTTGAGTAGTTTATTGCTTGATGTGGCTGTTGTGGCTGCTGTCACACAAACTCAATCGATTTGTCGAAATTCGATTGAAAAGTGGTAGAATTCAAGTTGACATCAACCAAATTGAGTACAATACAGTTTTATGTGTGGCTTCAACACAATTTCAATACGCTTGACATTTGCGACTTAGGACAGAGAGAGAGAGAGGGAGTGAGAGCAGGAAAGTCATCCTTATATTGTTCTGGAAATAGAAAAAGGTTTTTAATATAACGAGCTTGCTTAAGTCTCAATTTTTCAAATGTCGAAACTATGATTGTTCTCTGAAGCACTCTAAAAGCATTCTCATGAATTTGAAATAGTATTTTTACATATTGAATACAATTTTGTAATTTGAATTGTCACACATTGAAAACTGTAATCATGGTAAATCAAAAACCAAATAAATATATTTGAAACAAGTAAGAACGTTGCAGTCAGGCTCACCCGACTGCGATATACTCTGTTTTCTGTTTACGGGGGCGGGGGTGGGCGTGTCAAAATTTTTTTCTCCAAACTATCGATGAGATCAAAAGTATTCATACTGCAAAATTTGGGGTTTCTAGCTATAAGGGTGTAGGAGATACAGATTTTGCTCATTTGCAGGGGCGGTAGTGGGCGTGGCATTTTTTTTTTTTACAGATCGGTCGAGAATGTCATCAGTAGTCTTCATGCCAAATTTGGTGACTCTAGCTGCAAAACTGCAGAAGATATAGATTTTTGCGGTTTGTGGGGGAAGGGGTGGGGGTGGGGGGGAAATCTTGACACTTTGTCTGCCTATGGTATATACCAACATGTACATCAAGTTTGGTTGCTCTAGCTTCAAAACTGTGGAAAAAACCTGCGTTCATACGGACAGACGGACAGACGGACGGACAGACGGACAGACGGACATTTCGCAAACCCAATATACTCTTTTTTTCCATTTTGGAAAACAGAGTATAAATAGTAAATATAGTATATATATATTTTATTATTACCAAAAAGTATTCCATTCCTTTTCTAAGTCAAGCTTAAATTATTGTAGATTTCAAATAATCCTTTTTACATTTTTGCCAATGGCTAAAACAAATTTGAAGCACATTGCTGTTATTGAAATTGAAGTATATATGAAATGAGTTAGATTTGATTTTGGCTAAATGCTAGATGAGAGCTTTAGTAGGCTGTGTAGGCCCATGGCAAAGTGGGCTAAGATTTTGCTGAGTTGGCTAAGTCTTTGGTCTTTTATTGTGGCATACTTAGCGAAACCGGGCCGAGTTCATGCCAAGTCCAAGTCCAAGTCCAAGTCCAAGTTCTGTGACTGCGCCTATTTATGCCTGCTGAATGTCCTTTTCAATACAGACTTATGTATATTTGCCATTAGCACAGGACGTTTACACAGGGACCAGGGGCCAGTCAGGTCAGGGATAGGTATGCTAGGCGTCGCGGGGCTGAGAGGCGAATGCAGGACTTACATTATGTATGTAGAGCTGATGCTGCGTAACGATAACAAACAATTCCAGGGCCGCCCACGTGCAACTTCATTGAACAGGAAACTCGTAAAATGGCGAACCCAAAACGCACAACAACAACAACACAAGTACACACACACACACACACACACAAATATATACATATACAGCTATATGATGCGAACTTAAAGATACAATTTGGAGCTGGCTGCGCTTGAGTTGCTGGGATCAGGATTAAGCATGCTTAAGGCGAGAGTCGTGCGTATGCCAGGATAACGAAAGGGGGCTTTCGTTAGGTATTGTATCCACAATTCTTTTGGCCTGGAATCCACTTGAAAGTTTTTTAATATGCCAGCCCCATAATGGCTGTCCAAAGAATATCCCAACCCAAAAAGGATGCTTGATTTGCCTGCACTCACTCGTATATTTTTCTACCTGCAGCATTTTCAAGCATTTCAAGAATCCAAAAAAGGCAACATACATCCCACTCATCCCCCCATCCCCCCATCCCCCATCACCTCTCTCCTGTCAATGATTGCAATATAAATGTTGGCGCCAGCGGTTGCCATTTTTGTTGTGTAGGTCGAGTACGCGTCCTGTTGATGGCTTATGTCCTTCGCTGCGTTCACTTTCGCGTTGGCCTCTGACCCACTGACTCCGTTTTTGTACACTTTTTTTTTGGCAGAGCACAAAGCACAGACTCCATGGCGCTGCTCTGACTGCTCCACTTTTCTCTAACAAGGATGGGGATGCGATTGTGGATGACAAAATATTCGATGGCACTGCATTTTTCATCTATGCCAATCTATGCAGCTGCTATTTTAGCTCAAGCAATGTCTCTGTTCGCTTGTATCGCAGCAATTTTGAAAAAAGTTCAACGGTAAGTTCAAGGCTGAGAACAAGTTGGAGGGGATGGGGATAGCAAGCGTTCGACAAACCGAAATCTGTACATACATCTTGTACTTACATACAATACATGCACATTTATTTCACACTGTAGCTTTCACTATGATTTCCCCTGCAAAACGTTCACTTTTATGCTGAGTAGAAACTTATTCAGCGCAAGCTTTCATGCAATAAACTTGACTAAGCTTGAAGCTTTTAAACTTTAAAGCTGCGAGTGTTTGACATTCGAACAAAACGCATTTTGACTCAAAGATATTTGCCCCCAAACAGTTTAGGTCCAGCTTCCAGCTCGATAGTAAAAAATGCATGATTAGATGAAGAATACTGTAGTAGAGTGTGCCCGACTACGAGACTCCCTGCTCTCAACTTGCATTTCAAGCACTTCAGCGGCAACACAAGCAAGCAGCGTACTCAACTTGCACAGTGCATGTCAAACTGTTGTTTCTGCCTGCTGAGACAGGGGAAATAAGTTCTTCCATAACTTTGGTGCTATTTATCCGATCGTGTTGAAATTTACACATCCGAAAGACATTGATTAAACATACTTGTGTACCAAAAATTAAAGCTTTATCTTTAAAATTGTGGCTGTGGGAGTGTTTTGGGATTTGCGGGGGTGCGGGGGGTTGCATCCGAAATTTTAAATAAACTTGATCTGCGTATGGTACACAGGAACCTGAATGACAAGTTTGGTGTCTCCAGCTTTTGTAGTCTCCGAGATCTGTGTGTTCATACGGACAGACGGACAGACAGACAGACGGACAGACAGACAGACAGACGGACATGGCTAGTTCGTCACGGCTGTTGATCCTGATCAAGAATATATATAGTTTATATGGTTGGAAATGCCTCCTTCTGTCTGTTACACACATTTGCATTACTTTATAACTCCTTTTTTCCCATTTTCAATGGGAACAGGGAGTAAAGAAAGATAGCTTGAAAAATATACTGATATACGACTGATTGTGCTATGACAGCTATAACATATAACATTTGTGGAACATAATACCATTAAGTAATAATGAGTTTGGCTGAGATAACTATATAAGCAATATTACTTTTTTCGACAACAACTCCTCTTTGAACAGATTATTTCTATGGCAGCTATTAGATATTGTAGGCCGATCTTAAGATAATGCTTAAACGGAGAATGTTTAAGTTTGAGTGAATTATAAGAATATTAATTGATTAAGTAATAGATAAATAAACATAAGAAAAGTTTTTATAACTTGTCGATGCTGCAAAGTCTTTGAATTTTTAGAAATCGAAGGAGCGCAACACGTATTTTTCTAAAAATATTTCAAGCTAGTATGTTATGTTGATTCATTTTAAATTTGAATGTTTGCTTTAATATCGAGCTAAAACGTAGGCCTAATCGATTATACTGCATGCAAAAGCTCATTCTAATATTTTCCTCTCTGTATAATTGATACTTTGGGTTAAGCACTTGGATGAGATGAAAGATTTGAAGCTTCAAATGTGTAAGTATTGAATAAAAGTTTGGATAAACTTTGATTGCTGCCGCAAAAGTTAAGAAATCAAAATATTAAGACACGAATATTCAAATATCGTTGCGAATATAATGGCATTTGAATTTTGATTTCAAACTACAAAATATGAAGTTACAGACAATTTAAGAGAACTTCAAATGGCATTTGAAAATCTAAAGTTAAGAAATGCAAAGCAAATAGTATATATACAGCCACTTAATACCATAATACTTAAATATGTTTTTCTAAAAATTATGAAAATAGATTGATTGTCATTAAAAAACAATGCTTAAATTCGGTATTTATCCAGAAAAACAATGTATCAACAATGCACCTCTTCAACAATTGATAGGAAAGTGAAAAACGTTAGCTCTGACTCCTATTCCGAATTGACTTGAATTCAAGCTGCAATTGCAACTGCAACAGATGCTGAGTGAGGTATAGACTCATACTTAGAGGAGTTGGAAATCTACTTCAGATTAACAATAATAAATATACAGTGAGTGCAAAATAAAGGTACATGCCGCAAGCGAGATGGTTTAAGCCACCTAATAGCTAAACTTGTGTGTATGTGTGTGCGTGTGTGTGTGTGTGTGTGTTGAAGAAGATGAAGCAATAAAATTGCAGCTCAACAAGTAAACTGAAGATGAAAAGGAAGATGAAAAAGGAGAAGTAGAAGACGCTTGTGGAGACCTCAAGCGACCTGAGCCTGAAGCCCTTGCGGAAGCAATAGCAATAGTTGGCAACAAAACGTGGCAGCATTGTCATTGCAGCTGTTACGACTTTCAGCTTTCAGTTTGCTTTCGACTGTTGCAGTTGCAGGCGAAGATGCCACAAACTATCTATGTACAAAGTACATTACTTCAGTGGTGGCAGTTTGCCTGTTTAGACAATATTTGCACATGCTTAAAGTCGTGGCAGTTCTCCGATGTGATGCTGCAATATGAGTTGTTGTTAATGTTGTTGTTGTTGTTGATGTTGCGGCACAGTTGCAAGGTGTGGGGGGGCCTCTCTGCTGATGCGCCGTTGCATAGACTCAACAAAACTCTTTCCCGACTGTGGCTAACTTGCCTCTACTTACAACTTGCCAGTTGCCAGATGCCACTCGCCTTCCTCACCTCCCCTCCCCACCTCTCCTCTCCTCTCCTCTCCTCTCCACGCTACCAACAATTTTACTAAGCAAATTAATATTGCAAATTGTGCATAAAAAATAGCCAAAATCGAAATGGACAGTCATAGAAACATTAAAGCCAGCGGCTATAAAGCCACAAGCCGCAAACGCCGAGTCGTCTAGACCAAGCCATAGACCCAGTTTGAGCCACGCTTTCTGGCTTAGTCAGCGACTGGGACTGGAATTGGAATTGGAATTAGGATTGGGATTGGTACCGTACCAAAGCTGGGAAACAAATACTTGCAGCCTTACTGCAATTGCACAGTGGGATGCAAGCTATAAAACTTAAATTAGTTGACAGCAAAGTTGTTATCAAACTTCCAACAGAGCTGAAATATGCTTAAACTTTACAAAACATATACATAAATGAACAGACTACATCAGCTGGCAATAATTTAAATAAAAAAAACTTGAAACTTTACCAAAACATAAACTAGGTGCTTGTTACCATTTCCGAATCCACATGATTCGGATGTGAGTTAAAGAGATAATGAGATAATTGCAGTTGGAAAACGATTTTTAATAAATTTTGAAATCTTTTAGAATACTATTGAGGTCAATAACTTAATAACAATTAAATAAATATATATTAAATAGGCTTAGCAAAAAATATATCATTCAAAAATGTTGTAAAAGTAAATCATTCCACACTTTCTCTCTTTGATTTGTTTACGCACAGATTAAAGCATATTAAGCACAATTATTACTTCAAAAGATTTGATCAGTTTGTTTAATAGGAAACAATAGATCGTTTATGTCACGCAACTACCATGGTATTGGTTCCACTGTGCGACGCGACTTCAGCAGCTGCTCGTTAATTGCAATTCGGTAATTGAATAAATAATTTGCATGTTCAATACTTTATATTGTACGACACAAGTGACTCGGCCCTGGCAACAGGTTCTTAATTTATATTTATACCCTGGCTAAGGGTATTATAAATTTGAGACGATGCATGCAACATATTGCGGAACCCTGGTCTACAACTCAAGATAACATATAGTTCTTTGCTCTTTTGTTCTTTTGTCATTAATACAATTCTTTTCTTGTTCACTATTTTCAAATTGTATTGATATTTCAAATCTTAATACTGAATAAATCATTAACATTTGACTTACTATCAATGTCAGCTCATTCCTAACTGCTTAAAGAATGCAAAAAGTACCTGAAATTTCTTCCCACTTTCAGTGTGAGTGAACTTTTAATTGTAAAACCAGCATAAAAGTATAAATATTTAAAATGTTAGTCAAGATATGTTCAAATAACTTTTAACAGAGACCGGATACACTCGACTGCGATATACTCTTTTTTATTTTTAAGCTCTTTGCGCAATTTAAATTTGGTTGGTCCAGTTTTACAGATGGGGATATATAAAATCTGCTGCATTGCAAGGGCGGTGGTCAAAGTTCTTAAACATTTAAGTGCAATATTATTTACAGCTAGCATAGAAACAATCAATTAATAATTGTGTATTTTTTTAATTTTTTTGAAAAAAAAAAAGAAAAAAGAGTATATTGGGTTTGTGAAATGTCCGTTTGTCCGTCCGTCTGTCCGTATGAACGCAGGTTTTTTCCACAGTTTTGAAGCTAGAGCAACCAAACTTGGTATACATGTTGGTATATACCATAGGCAGACAAAGTGTCAAGATCTCCCCCCAACCCCACCCCTTCCCCCATAAACCGCAAAAACCTATATCTTCCACAGTTTTATAGCTAGAGTAACCAAATTTAACACAAAGGCTACTTATCACATCCTTGATTGATCAGACAAAAAACAATTTTGCCACGCCCACCCCCGCCCCCAAAAATGAGCAAAGTATGTACCTCCCCCAGCCCTTTAGCTAGAATCACCAAATTTTGCAGGTTGAATTCTATTGCCCTTGCAATCGAGCAATGTTTGTTTCTCCCAAACCTGTAGAACGGGCCCAACCAAACTTAAATTGATGGCAAAACTTGAAAGACTTGAGCAAAATACAATTGCCACGCCCACTTCTGACTCCCCTAAAAGCGAGGCTAAAAAAGAGTATATCGCAGTCGGGTGCATCCGACTGCAAAGTTCTTACTTGTTAGTTATTTCTCTATTAACAAACAAATCAGTTCAAAAGTATCTGCTAGAGAGTATTGAATATTCGTCTCAAAAAAGATTGCTGACGTTCTTGTTTGTTATTTTTGCTGTCTTCAGCATATGAGCTCAAGTTAGTTATTAAAGCTTGTAGAGTTTTTGTTTTGTCTTGGTCTCTTGGCAAGGGTCTTAGGCGCCAAAAGTTTTAATTGCTTTGCTTTGGTGGCCGTTCACTTTTCGCTTTTGCCCATTTTGCAGCAGTGTGAAGCGAGTGTTTGATGTCACTTGTTTTGCTGTTGTTGTTGTTGGTGTTGGTGTTGTGTTTGTTGTTGCTGTTGAGGATCCTTTTGCAATCATGCTTCATGCTTGATTGCCCAAGAATGTGTCTGCCAGCGGCAATGGCCGTCACGTCGTTTGTCGTCTGTCGTCTCTTGAATCTTGACTCGAACTCAACTCCTTCGCACATAGTTTAATTAATTGGCGTTTCGTGTTTGGTCATTTGGTCAATTTTGTGGCTTCAACTGGCAATTGCTTCATTTACATTTGGCTAGCACTCTGTGTATCAACTTTTGAAAAGCAGTTAAATTGCACTTCAACATTAAGTTAGATGCGCAGACAAGCATTCAACAGTAGTTAGATACAAAGAACAAACAGAAAGACAGACAGGAAGACAGACAGACAGACATACAGACAGACAGAAAGACAGGAAAATAGCTGGTCAGCTGAACAGCTGCTGAAAATTAACAATTACGAAGCTCTTGTAATGTAAACATTATCATTAGAATGTATCCACTTCTTAAATCATAATTATTTTAGAGATTAGTAAAACAGACAAGCAAGAAGCTCAACTGTTAACAGATCGTACATATGAGTGAAAAAAGATCAATGTATATAGAGCTCAATGTATATATGTGCGAATACGAATTGGTGCAATTGAATTCCAACTATGATTTTGAAATAGATCAAAGTAAGCGTTCAGTTGGTTGTATTTTTGACGAGCTAGCCAGATAAGCACACAGTACAATTTCAGAATCAGAACTGGTTGTACATGTGTACACATAAAAAATAAAAATCTCGGAAAAATTTTAGGATAAAAATTTGTAAGGATAAAATTTTGTCTTTGTTTTTTGTTTGGCATTCAGTTGAAAAATTATAAATTATATTAGCACGTTGCATTTGAGGACGCAGTTTCGCATTCAGTTTCAGGTGAGTGCAATGCAATTGAATATATATTGTTTTAATATCGATTGATTGATTACAAAGGAAGCCAGCTGCTGGACAATATGAGAAGGACGATATCATTGTAGGCGCTTCCATTGTAGATACCGATTGTTTTTGCTAACCGAGCAGGATGGGCAAGAAGGGCAAGGGAAAGAAGGGCAAGAAGGGAAAGAAGAAGGCAACCATTGTTGCACCAACAGCTGCTGTTCAACAGGAATGCCCACCATGTCCCGAGCCACCAAAAATGATCCAGCCCTTGGACCCATGTCCCGAGACCACCGGCCCCCATGATGTCCTCCGTGCACAGCCCAATCATTACCCAGCACTACTTCGCATTCCGGAAACGATGGCCGTTGTTGGTTCCGAGAATGGATGCTACGATAGCATTTGTAAGCTGCTTCGTGCCGGATTTCGCTGTGCTGAACGCGTCTTTGTGATGGCACCCTGGGGCAATTATGTGGTCTTTCGCTTCCACAATAACAATGACTTTATCTACTTCCTGTATGATGGTTGCACCTGCGATGTGAATCGCTTCCGTTATTTGGATTTGAGCTGCGGCACAGCCGGCTTCCTGTTCTTCAATAACATGCATGACGTCATCAGCTATATCATTCAATCACGCAAGACCCGACTTTATCTGGAGAATCTCAATAAAATAGCCATCGATCAGATAGTCGAGGAATATGGTGCCGTTACCTACACCCAGAAGGCCAAATGCATGCGCTTCTCGTAGAGTATATAACTACAGTATAACTATCTAGCTATCTGGTCTGTAGAAAGTTCGACGTCAACAAAGAATCAGATCAACGAGCTTCTTTTAAATGCTAAATTAAACATTCATTTCTAAACAAAAGCTTAATATTTTTTTGATTGAAAGTTATAAACAGAGCGACACGGCATCATTAGCTTTTTTCTTAAATGACTACTTAGTTATATTAATAGGGATGTAAATATAAATCAAAATAGTGTAATATTTGAGGATGACAACAAAGTCAAATCAAATGGTGTCATTTTTATGAAAATCTTTAGTTTTTTAAAGTTTAACAATATTCAATGAACCAACGGCTTTTAAGAGGGAAGTTTAAGAAGACTAAATCTACTTTCGTAAAAAAAAGGATGAATTGATGAAAATTATCTTAAATATCTTTTCAATAAGCCAAGCAATCAGCAATGATTTTTCTTTTGAAGCGGCCTTGAACACTGCTGCGGAATTAGTTGGGCATCGATCATATCTTTACTATAAGAATGGTTAACAAAAGTTAATAAAAACTTGTTTATGAACAGGAAGACAATCAATCTTTCTACATCTATCCCCTGACACAGAAAGTAAGTAGGAAAGATGACGAAACCATAATGTATGCTACATTCACTATGAATGTCGAGCTATAATCTTAAGTAGAAAGAAACATTTGCGTATCAGATTAGACAAAACATAATGATTCTGCATTGAATTTGGTATTCATCCAAAGCTACAAAGTACACAACAAGTCTCTTGATCTGTTTACATTCAATTCATTAAGTATGTACATTGTACACACAGTGAGGCTAACCTTGCTAGCATATTTGTGGGACAGGGACAGGGACAGGGGCAGGCATGCACAGTAAGAATGTAAGGCTTTAATAAGTAACTACTTTACGAACAGCCAAATGTCAGTTCATTTGTGCTAATAAAGAAGCCAAAGACAAACGGCAGTCATAAAGCAAATATTGCAAGTGTATTTAAAACATTTGGAGCAGCAACAATTCAATGCCTCCAATGTTTACATGTACAAGCCACATGATATAAGATACATCGATGAAATCCAAGCTCAAGTGGAGCAGACGCAAAAACATTGGCTCTAAAGATCTTGACTGCGAACTGCGACGCGAAGCGAAGTGAACCAATTGATTTTCTCAACCAAGCTCGTTAATTAAAACAACAATCACTGCAACATGGACTGGCTAGCCCGGCCAGGAGGGCAGATTGCCACTGTGGCAGCCACAACTCAGAGCCACAGCTGAGAGCTACAGCACTTGAGCCAGTTAATCGCGTTGTCAAGTGCTGCACTTGGGCCAGCGAATAGCTAAAGCCAAAAGACGTCTATGTAATTGAGAAGAACTTGATTTTGATTTTGATGTTGATTTCTGAATTAAAAACCTCCGTTCGCAGCAGGCGCATCTTAAACTGATCCTAACCAATCCAATTAAATCAAAGCCAACTTATTCCAATCCTCTAAAAATCTCTGCTGTGGGCGATGCAATTGAAATGCTGTTCTTCGTCTTTTGCTTGAAAACTGCGTAGGTGCTTTTCAGTCTCCCACCTTACATCTTTTTTTTTTTGTCCATTTGGCTGTCTTTAAACTGTATAATTAAGTTGCCAACTTGGCTTCGAGTGCGGCACCATTTAATATTTATGACCATCATTGGATCGCGTAATGTATGCAAATGTTGCATTAAATTCAAACTCAAATTCAAATTCAAATTCAAATTCAAACTCAAACTCAAATTTTGTTCTGTACTCGCACTTGTTCAGTAGTTGCCACTTGATTCAATATATGTGATTTGCATACAAATAAATTGATTATCAAGTAACTTGTTTTCTTTTGTTTCTATTTGTGGCTTAAGGCTAATCAATTTATCGCTATATTGCAGTTGTAAAATGGCAGACTATGCAGTTCAACTAAACTAAATATGTATTAAAACAAGATACCCTTTTCACAAGAAAACATATTATTCGACGGATTTTGATAAAATTTGGTCAACATGTGTAGATCGTGCTTTAATTTCGTTATAGTGAGTTTGGTTGAGTTATCTTGAAAAACAAAAAAGTTTTTCTAACAAAAACTAATTTTTCAACCGCTCGTTCATATGGCAGTTATAGTGGTCCGATCTGTCCAATTCAACTATATATATATATATATATATATATACCTGCAATCAAAAGAAGCATCTGCTCTAGAGCAAAGTCTTGAAAAACGCATATAAACAGACAGACAGACGGACAGATGGACATGACTCGGCTGTTGATGCTGATCAGGAATATACAAATTTGGTTTTTTCTGAGACGTCTCCTTCAATGCGTTACGCAAGGGTATAAAAATTCCATCAATTGCATTTTATTTAATTATTGATAGTGACAAATCGATCTTTGAATTTGTTAGTAGTGTGAGTATAAATTATTGAATTACACACTCTACGAGAATGTAAAAAGAAACAATAACAGTCTTAGTTTTCACAGTTTATTTTTCGTCTCAAAATTCAAATTGGTACAATGGAAAGAAGACAAGTTTTATGAGATCTGTTATAGTTCATATAATTCCTATTAAGACACGACTAAGCATCAATTTTAGTTGATTACTAACGGATATAATAAAATCTAAGGTCATAGTAAGAAACTGAACTTTCAATGTTTAACATTTTTTTGATGTAAATATCGATTCTGATTGTGTTGATTCGCAGATTCAATCAAAAATGAATCACTCTTTTACAGCTTTATCTGAGACTGTACTGTCCGTATCATATAGTTTTCTTTTTGAACTGTTTGTCTTTAAAAAGTCTCGATTTCTTACATTTTGCTATAATGTTTATGTAAAGGTTCATCCATAGTTTTCAAGCTAAGGTCACGTAACTTTCAATTGGTTGGGGCTGTCTGAGCAATGTTGTGTTTTTGTTGTCGTCTTGTTTGCTTGATGTGTTTTGCCTACTTCTCAGTCACAAAGTTAAACTTTAATTGGCAATTGACACAGAAATCCATTGACAAAACGGAAGTTCATTAGGCTTTGTCTTTGTCTTGCCAATCTCTCACAATGATGTAACTTGCAAACCATTTATTTAATGGCAGGCTGAGCCCTGAAGCTGAAACTGAAACTGAAACTAAACCTGAGACTGAGACTGAAACTGAAACAGAAACTGAAGCTTTAGCTGCGGCCGCATCCAGTAACATTCAGAGCTTCATTCTGTGGGGGCAGCATTCAACTTTTAGCTAAACAATGGCACATCGATAAAAATGGCAAATATTTACGCAAAACTAGATGTAGTTTCAATTTCAAATGCAAACAAAGTCGGTCAGCAGCAGTAAATCGCGATAAACGCGGCTTACTATATATACATATATAAATGTATTGTAAGTACTACAAAGAGTTGTTGTTGCAGTTGATACATAAAAGAGGAAGATCAGCGCTGTGGCATGCAACATGCAGCTGTTGTTGTTAACTGTTGCTACTGCTGCTACACTCAGAAATTTTAAACAAAAGTTGATTTACTTTGTTTCTTTTATCTAGATCGGATCATCAAAGTTGTCATATAAGAACATTATTTTTAGATATGTGGCTAGGATCTAATATCATCGTTTTAGTATTATTGTATTATCTTTAAGACTGACAAATGCCTGATCAATATTTCGAAAGATGTTCTTTTCTTTATTTGTTGTATTGCCTTGTTGTAATTTTGTTCAGTGTAATATTGCATTGACTTACCGGCTGACTGACTGGGTAACTTACTGACTGACCCAGCAAAGCCGCACCTCTTGGTCTGCCCTTCTGGCCCGTTGCCTCTTGACAGTGCTCAAATACAAATTCAAATCCAAATTCAAATTCAATTTTAAACTCTTACTCCAAGTCAAACTCAGACTCAAACTCAATCTCAATCTCAGTGATTTGCAATTGTTTGCTTAAGGTATTTTGACCGTTAGTTGTTCGCTTGTTATGCAAATAAATGCAGCGATTTAGCTTTGCCTCACCTTTGAGCACGCCATCAGCAGCCCATCAGCGGCAACGAACGTCAATGTCCTTGACATGTGCGGCATGCGGCATGCGGCAACTTGCAGGAGGTTGATGTAACAAGCTGATAAACTATTGCAAGTTGCAGCAACTTTTGTGACAACCTGCGTTGGTGGTGTATGTACTATGTACGAGTACAGTTACGAAGGTGTTCGGTCGCTTATGGCACTTATGGGGATATAATAAATGAATGCGCCAAAAATTCTTAGGCGCGAGTTCGTTGCCTAAGTCTTTCGTTTATTGTTGCGCTCACATTTCTGGCGTTGGCGTCGCACATAATTTGTCCGCAGCTTTGGCTTAGGTTTCGTTTCCTACTCAAGCCAGCCCAGAGCCATAGCAAATTGCTTCCTTATTTGTATGTACGAGTACATTGTACATTGTACATGCTACAAGTCCCAGCAATCGTACACAAAGCTTTGCTTTGCGGCCAAGCAACCAAGCAACCAAGCAACTCAGCAAGCAACAAACCAACCAGACATATATGTGTATACATATACATATACATACATATATGTATAACATACATACACAAGAGTATCTTGGTACTGAGAAGTACTTATGCTAAACTGCTCTCAAAGTCGCACAGTGTGTTGAAAGTGCAGTTTATTCGGAATAAAAAGATCATTCTTTAAAAATAAACACATATTTACATTGAATATTTCATTATGGTTAATTATATTATTTTACCAAAGTAGAGTGCTTTTTATAAAAAACAACTTTTCATTAAGTTTACTCTTTTTATGCCCTTATGCAGAACAGGGTATTATATAGAAAAAAGGGTTCTATATTTGTGATCAGCATCAACATCCGAATCATGTCCGTCTGTCCGCCTGTCCGTCTGTTTATATGCGTTTTTCAGGACTTTGTTCTAGAGCTATCTAGATGAAACTTACCTATAGTTGAATTGGCCAAATTGGACTACCAGAAAATATGACTGCCATAGCAACGGTCGGTTGAAAAATTAGTTTTTGTGTGAAAAACACTTTTTTGTTTTTGAATATATCTAGATCGAACTCAATATCTACATATATCTTCATTACGGCATTTCTTCACATGTTGACCAAATCTTATCGAAATCGGAACACTATATAACTTATAGCTGTCATAGGACCAATCAATTCAAAATTTTATTTTCTGCAAGGATATATAGCTTCGGCATGTCGACAATAACATTTATTTCTTGTTTTAATATTTTGTTGACAAACTTTTGCAATTTTTTAGAAAGTATTCATCTCATTCAATGTTTTGTGATCGATAATAGTAGCTTTAAAAGAATTTATTTCGTTAACTCAAGAATCGTTAAATCTATTGTGTTTGCAACCCTTTTAATCTCATCATACTTGTATATTGTTTTGTGTACTATGCTTTTTTTTGGAAATTTGTATGTTCTCACAATCAAGGTATATAACAAGTAGAGAGACTTCCTGCTCCCAACTTGCATTTCAAGCACTTCAGTGGCAATTACGATTAAAACAGTATTTAACAAATCCGGCCGTTTTGTCAAATATGTTGAAAGAAGGCAAATGATAGGTTCTAATACATATTCAAACCACTGTGCATAGCTGTATTGAGAAATGTCCGAGGCTTCTACAATGTTGCTTTGTAGTTTTTGGGATCGCTGTGGGCGTTCAATTGGCTCCATACACAATTCGCTTGGCCGCCCTCTAATCTTATCGCCTCAAATTGATCTACGCGGCGGGCGCTTAAGTGGCCGTCGTTGTTGCTGTTGTTGTTGTCTCAGCTGCTGTTGTTGTTGCTCTAAGAATCGCCAAATTTGGGTGCGCCACATAGACAACAACAACAACAACAACAACAATAACAATAGCAACAATAGGGTAGGCAGTAGCTACTTGACTTGGCTCTTTTTTTCTTGAGTGGGCCTTACACTCCAATGAACTGAGCTACACAATTGCAATCTCAGTATTTGTTGTTGTTGTTGTTGATGTTGTCGTTGGCTGCCCTGCCGCTTATCGTACACCAATCAATCACACTCGATGACGACGCTGGCAATCATTGGCCATTGGCTTATGGAACGAGCTAAATCTGTTATTTATTTTAGCCAACAATTTGGGATCGCTCGACTCTCAACTTTTGGCTCAATTAAACGGCTAAAGAAACACACACACGCACATACATATGTATATAAATAGTTAAATGGCAATTGTTGTTAATTTGTTCATTTGCTTGTCATAGTATTGTCATATGATATTGGTTATTAATATTTCATATCAATATCTTATTATGTTTGTTTACGATTCTAGTGCCATTTCAGTCTATTAGAATCGCCCCTCTCAATTGTGAGGGGAACAATAACAATGTGGCAACCCCAATAGCCTTGAAACCATCGATTGTTGCTCGAGTGCTTTGCGTGCTTTTAATTGAACCCACATGCCATATGGCAGTTCACATACAACCCCCCCTCCCTCTATTTCAATCCTAGGTTGAATAAATCCGTTTAAAATATACAATTTGTATGTTATGTCAAAGTGATTGACACTTGACTTGACGTTACTTGTCTTTCGCTGGCTGGCTTCTTTGTTTTGCCTATTAATTTATTGTTCACTTTTGTTTTCATATTACTTAATTCCATGTATACATATATATATATATATATATATATATATATATATAAATTCCCTTTCTAGCTGCAACTTCTCTGCCACAGCTGACATTTCACTGACTGTCGCTTGAAAGTCAAGGTCATAGTTAAGATCAATCGTTTAAGCTCAGTCGCATTGTCTGTTTGGCTTCTAACATTCATTGATCATTGATCATTGATCATTGATCGTTGATCGCTTAGAAGCACAATCGATGCCAATGTGGCCATGTAACTGACATTTCGTTGACATTTGACAGCGCTTTGACAATCATAGGACATTTATTATTATCCATTTGCCATGTGGCCACATTCCCTGATCTGATCGCATCTGGTGTGACTTCAATTGCATTTGTCGTTGTCATTGTTGTTGTTGTTGTCGCTGTCGTTGTCGCTGTCAAAGTTGAACCACAACAGATCCGTTAAGTAGCTATTTGGAATGTCACAAACAACATTCGGGATTGCTTTTTTGCTATGATTAAGAATAACATCAAGTTATACAATCGATTTCTGACTTAAATTTGTATTATATTACATTTTCCAATTTGACATTTTCTGTGTCAAACAGAAGAATTTTTGTTCTAGTTAAATGCATATTTTGAAAATCAGTCGTTTGCTTCAATTGGCCAATATGTACATATCATTTGTAAGCTCTTTTATACATTTTTAAAATAGTTGATTGTTCATCTTTGTAGAAGGCGATGAATTCAAATCCTCAATAAAAAAATTTGAATAAAATGAATATACTTTATTTTAATATTTAAGTAAAGTTCGGCGTGCCGAAGATATATACCCTTGAAGAAGGGATTTGCATAAGAAAACTTATTTTGCAACTGATTGTTCCTATGGCAGCTATAAGTTTTAGTGATCCGATTTTGATGAAATTTGGTCAACATGTGAAAAACGTTCTTTAATTTAGATACAGTGAGTTTGGTTGAGATATTTTGAAAAACACAAAAGTTTTTCATGCAGAATCTTATTTCGAACCGATCGTTTCTATGGCAGGTATAAGATATAGAAGCCCGATTTTGATGAAACTTTGTCATCATGTATAAACTGTCCTTAAACATAAGTAAAGTGAGTTTGGTTGAGTTATCTTGAAAAACAGAAAAGTTTTTCATACAAAAACTTATTTTTCAAGCGATCGTACCTAGGGCAGCCATATTATATGGTAGTCCGATCTCGCCAATTCAACTAAAGGTACTACCTGCAGAAAGAAGAAGCATTTGTGCCAAGTTTCATCAAGATAGCTCTAGAACATAGTCCTGAAAAACGCATATAAACAGACAGACAGACGGACATGACTCGGCTGTTGATGCTGATCACAAATATAGAACCCTTTTGTTCTGAGACGTCTCCTTCAATGCGTTACACAAGGGTATAAAAAGAAGTTATAAACAAACGATTTAAGCAAACTTTGACTATTTTAAAGACTTTGAGAGATATACGTTTTTCAAGGTTTGTTAAAAAGTGTAAGTTTTTCTTTAACTTCCCCTTATTGTTCTGAGCTGCAAACAAAGTTCCATTACACTTAAAGTTGCTTTTATATTTTTGAATATCATTTCCCAAAGTTAAATCTAGTTAGGCTCAACAAAAAGCTGAACAATTTGTTGTTGTTATTGTCTTCGTGGTGGCATTAGTCACAACAAATACAATTTTCTCCAATCATCTTTGTATAGCTGTATCTATTGCAAATTCGCATTCATTGCTCTGAGTTAAAACCTTGAACAATTGAATTTTGAATGCTAGAAAAAAGGTCAATTTCTGTGTAATCAAAGAAAAATGTTTTTGCAGCTGCTGCTGCTGCGGAGGCTTGCAGCACTCTGTAGCTTCTTCTTCTTACGACAAAGTCGAGGAGTGGTTGCCCGGTTGGGTGCTGCTTAATAACCCATTTTGCCTATTAAATGTTGCCGCTGTGGAATGCAGCTCTGTCGACGTTTTTTTCAAAAGATTTTTAGCAATATTTTTCCTGACTGGTGTGGCAAGTGGTCGGTCTACGTCTACGTCTTCCTCTTACTCTGCAGCTTCAACTTCATCTGCAACCACATCTCCGTCTTCGTCGTCTTGTCCCATTTAACATTTTGGCACGCCGCAGCGCATCGAAGCCGCCTGCCATGTTGCCACATTGGCTGCGTTGAATTGATCGGCAACGGTGATTGTGCCCCAGCAAAGGTGGCACATCTGAGAGGGGGGTGGTGCTGTTGTTGTTTCTGTTGTTGTTGTTGTTGTTGTTGTCTTGCGACAAATGTTTCTATTGTAAAAATAGCGCCCTTTCACGTTCGCCGCAAATGTCAGGCCGTGGCAGCTGCTCAAATTAATTGCCACATGCCTCGAAGCTCGCAGCAGCCAGTTGCCTCCACACGCCACACACCCCACACACCCCATACACCCCATACACCCCCACAATTCCCTTTTAGCTAGCGTTTTTTAATGCTGACCCTGTCAACCTATTCACATTTCGGCAAACGGGGCGGCGAAGATGATGACTTTGTATGGGTGCATGCCGCACAAAGCCGCATTAAATTATAGGCAAAGCCATCAAAAAATTGCCACTCGATGGCTCCGTGGATCACCGTGGCACCGTGGATTCAGTGGCTGGGTCGTCGACTTTGGGGACTGCATTTGGCTGGGCTTAAGTTTTGGGGCTGGGCTTCAAATCTGAAGCCGCATCGGAAGCCGCAGAAGCTCTGTTGCGCCAACTCAAACAAAAACAACAACAACAAAACTGGTAACTTGCAACCGGCAGTTTGGTTCTATTGTTTTGTTTGCCTTTAGATTGGTTTTTGGTTATTGTGGTTGGTTTCTGTTTGCTGGCTGCTTGCTTTATGCGCTTCATGCAACATTAGTCAATGACACTCGCTCTTTATACTTACTGTTTGTTGTTCGTTCGCTTGTTGCTGTTGTTGTTGTTGTTTGTGAGTGCTGCTTGCAACATCATCTTGCGTCAAGCTTTAAAATCATTATATTTTTGCCAACTTGTGCAATGTGCCCAGTCAAATAATTCAACGACCCTTTCTGTGTATCACTCAACATTTATCAATGCTGTCAAGTTCTGTCTCTCTCCCCCCACTCTCTCTTTCTTTCCATACTCCCTCTTTATGTACTACTCATCATTATACAATGATTGTTTTTGACTGAAGTTTAAAGTGCAACATGACAAATTTCAACGAATATTACACAACACTTAAATTAGAATCGATCCGGCTCAATCGCCCCTACAACCTTAAGTTTTCTAGCCAGCAGGGTAAGTTGGAAAATTGGTAAGTGACAAATAATTTGAATATCGCACAAAAGCTCAACTTTCTCCGTTTTTACCACCCATTTTCCACCAAGGGGGTGAATTTTCCGCAAAATTGGTGTTCAGGCATAGTCGTATCGGAAAACACTTGAAATAATTTCGATTGTGAACTCTGGATCTACACTTGTGTCATATGAAACTCTATCTGTTCCACAGTGCAGTTGTCCCTGGCGTTAGCCATTTGCTTCGATCCAACCTGGCCAGCCTGTCGCTGTTCCACTAAAACAGACACAAACACAATTTAAACTTTAGCATTCTTCGAGCAGCATTTTTGTTGGGCAGCTATCCGCACTATACAGTAACAGTTGTATACATGTACCTATGTATATGTATATGTATATCTATATATGTATTTGTATTTGTATTTGTATGAGTCCTAGTCGTCCGAGAGCGCTATTCACAATAGCTGCAAAACTTTTGTTTATCGCTTAACGTTGTCGCTAAGCACCCAATGCCAATGCCAATTCCAATCCCAACTTTATTCCTGTAGCTTTTCCACGTGCTCTCTCCCCCGTCCTCGTCCCCGTTTCCGTCTCTTGGTCAAAGAGTCTAAACACATGGCCGACACCAAACTGTTTCGGTCTAAAGGAAACTTTACTTTGGGCGACAGCTCTGTTGCATATACACCTATGTACACCTATATCATACATACATAGGTATATGTATATGTATATATGCCAAATTGGGACGCACATCTTGCTGTGTACTGCGTATAACCTCTTTAAGATATTCGAGTCCTATAGACTGAAACCAGTACGATATAAATAATAATAATAATTAAATAATAATAATAATAAATTATACTCCCACAGGCATAACTACCTCTTTCGAATTCCTCAAACATACATTTTGTTTTCAACTCCGTCATCGAAAGCAGCATAAAACTTACAAAACTGGGAGATCAGATAAACCGACACACCAGCCGATACAACGACAGACTGCGTCGCAATTCAAATCCTCTAGCCGGAGATCTCCGAGTCCCAACAGCACTTAGAAGACTGGAGAGTCACCCCTTCGGATCTTGCCTTAAGTCTTTTAGAGTTTTAAATTTGTAAATATTGTGAATACGCCCATTATAATCACAACATTCCTGGTAAAGTCAAGAAATAAAATGTATATATATATATATGTAAAAAATAAAACATTCTTTTTATTGCAGTATAGACTTCAAAAACCCCAACATGCTTTTCAATCTTTTAATGTTATTGATTCTAAAATTGAATTTGTAGCAAAGAAATTCTGCCTAGCAGAAATCAAAATTTCTGTTTGAAACGATCGAAAATCAAATTTCACGCCGCAAAACTGGCGATGCACCAGGCGAACAGAATTGGCAGAAGGTCGCTAAAAAGTATAACAGTTGCCAAAAAAGTATAACAGTCGATGTATAACAGTTTTATGTTTAACATAGCTCTGTTAATAACATAACATAACTCTGTTAACTTAACATAAACATGTTAATAACATAAAAAATATCTGTTAAGTTAACAGAAAACTGTTAATAACATAATGTAATTCTGTTAAATTAACAGAAAAATGTTAATAACATAACATAATTATGTTAATAACAGCATTACACCATGTTATTAACATTTTTCTGTTATGATAACAGAGTTATGTTAACTTAACAGAATAGTGTTCTGTTATTAACATAGACCTGTTAAGTTTAAATATACGTTATACGTTAGTTATACGGCGACTGTTATACTTTTCTGGCAACTGTTATACTTTTTAGCAACCTTCTGCGAGTTCTGTTCGCCTGGTGCATCGCTAGTTTTGCGACTCGAAAAAGAAAATTCGATCGTGAAATTTCAGAGCGTCAACCAAATTTGCCTTTTTGAGGGAACGTTAATAAAATACAATGTGGTTATTTTTGATATAATTTTTATTAAATTTACATTTAGAAACAAATCTTAAAGTATACAATGTAAAATAATAAACAAAAAAGGACTAAAACTATGAATTCCGAGAACCGAGCTAAGCTTTAAAAACGTTTCATATTGTGAATAATAATAATTACATAGTTCTAACTGCTAATTCGAGTAATGTCAATAAGTTAACTGCTTATTTAAAATGCGCTCCTTGAAAAGGTTGGGCATCAGATTCTCCTCGAGCTAAGTGGGATCGCTGCTGCAGGGATTAGCACCATCATGATCTGCATAGAAGATTTGAATGAGAACCTTCTTTAAGTCGAACAATGACATTGGGTGCAGCCTGTTGTGAGAAGTAATAGGCACATTTTGTTCATCTTCGAAGAGTTGACGCTGCGTCTCCTGCAGCTCCTTGACCAGCAGATCCTCGATAAGAAAGGATTATCATGCAAGGAACCGTCGATCCCTGCACTGAAATACCGGCTAGTTTAATATAGTATATATAAATTCAACTTACGCAGTTTGTTCCAGGAGATATCCTGCACGCCTGCTATATAGCATAGCGTAATAGCAGCTGAGCAGCGTACAGAGATAATACGGCAATTGGTCAGCTTGCAGAGACCCGTGAGTCCAGATGCGGTTGCGGACGCTGATCTTGTGGCGGCTCCAAAAGGAAATAGGTACATGTGTCCTACTCGGGTGATGATCATACGGATCGCTTGCGAGGTCATTACACGCTGGTTCTGGGATGTGCTTTCAAGGACTGCTGCACTTCCTGCCCAGTTCAGGCATCAGAGGCGCACTGCCCCTTCACCTTGTCCTATAAGAATAAAAGCAAACAGCTGATTAATTTGGAGTCTTTCGAAAATGTAATATTTAACAGAAATTTTATAATGATTTCAAAAAGAGCGTTCTCTTACTGCAGATTTTTAAACTCGAAAACTGAGAGACTATTTCGCATACAAACAAACGGACAGACGGACTTGGCTTGTTCGATTCGGCTGTTGATGCTGATTAAGAAAATACATATATAGTGACATATGTACCACTCCCTTACATATACATACTATATCAACACATTAAATATCAATACCAAACGAATGCCATAGTATATAAGTCACATACATTAACCATATAAACGTTTAGTACATAAGTGCATAGCAACATCATAAATATAGCATATGCACGCGTAGAACATAAGTACAATCCACATGAACAATAGAAACATAAGCCCTTAGAGTCAAATCAATGTTAACGTAAACAGTCTGACCATCCAGATATAAACATCCGCTGCAAATGTTCCTCAAAAACTGGCTAATCAAGAGCTTATTAAGTAGAGAATAAGAGTAAAAGTTTGTAAATAATCTTAATTTGAGATCCGAGTAATACGAACGAGATTGTTGGGTACTTATATATAACAACTTGTTTAATTATAACTTCACTTAGTTTTCGTTTCAATAAAGATATATTTTTTTCTAATACATGAAACGCGACTATTGAATTATATATACTTTATGGAATCGGGGACGTCTCCTTCAATGCGTAACATATTTCGTGACACTCCCGGTTAAATTGGTATTAGCCTTTTTTTTTATAAGGTACTGCAAATGCAAACAGGCAGAAGGAGACATTTACGACTATATAAACTATATATATATTCTTAATCAGCATCAACAGCCGAGTCGATATACCTGTATTCGTCTGTCCATCTGTCCGTATGAACACACAGATCTCGAAGATTATAAGAGCTAGAGACATCAAACTTGGCATGCAGGTAACTGTATAACATACGCAGATCAAGTTTATTTCGAATTTCGGATGCAGCCCCCCGCACCCCCGCAAATCTCAGACAGACACAGTTTTAAAGGCAAAGCTTTGATATACGCATATATGTTGTATCAATGTTAATCAGCTGTGTAAATTTCACCACGATCGGAATAATAACACCAAAGTTATGGAAGAATCTATTACCCCCTTCTCAGCAGGCAGAAACAACAGTTTGACAGGAACTGGACACGTCAAGTGCGCTGCTTGCTTGTGTTGCCGCTGAACTGCTTGAAGTGCAAGTTGGGAGCAGGGAGTTTTGTAGTCGGGCATATTCGACTAGAGCATTCTTACTTGTTTTCAATCAAATTTTGCTGCTTATAAAAGTTTTGGGTAAAGTTAACCAGTAGGGATAGTTCCGGGTCGACTACAATAGTTAACAAGCGTTTTATTTCAATACCATCGTGCCAAATATTAATCTTAATAAGCATCCGAAACGGATCCGATTCACAACAAAAAAGTTAACTAACACAACTCAGCTGAATGTATCAGAAGTCGAAAGTTGAGTAAATCAATTGTCGTATATTGTCATTAGATTGCACATCAATTGAGCAACAACATCAACGGCAACACTTTGTTTAGCAACAGCAATATGAGCAACAGCAATATATAATTAGCAGCTGCTGTTGTTGCTGTTGCTGCTGCAACATAATGCAAATGTAAATGATTATCACATTAGAGAAACGAAATCAAATGGCAGGAAGTCTCTGCGGCTGATGTCATCGAAGAAATTCAATAATTGCAAATTGTGAAAAATTGCTAGCTAGCAACGACAACAACAACGACAACGACAGCGACAGCAGCAGCAACTACGACAGCAGAAGCAGCAACAGCAGCAACAAAAGCAGCAACAGCTGTAACAGCAACAAGATGAGGGGGCAATTTACGCGCTTTTGGCCAACAGGAAACTTGTTGGAGTCAATGCAATGCAATTGAATGCAACTCTCGCTTTCCTTTCCACACAGCCGCCTCTTTTCGCTATGTTTTGTTATTTGATTTGACACATTTTGTCAATTGGCATGATTATGTTGTCGTTGGTCTGTTGTCTGGCCGCTGTTATTGCTGATGTTGCTGCTGTATTGCTCTTATATTGCTATTGCTGCTGCACTCATAACTAACGCAATTGTGTGGACGGCAAGTGAAATTGGTTTCGCTTTCCAGTAAAAGCGTGCGACTTTTCTTTCGTGCTTTTTTTTTTGGCCGTCGTGCCGCTTTTCTCAGCAACATTGATTTCCTCTTTCATGGCCGGTTAACGTTGCTGCCATCTCAGCTTAGTTCAGCTCAGCTCTGCTCTGCTCTGCTCTGCTCTGCTCTGCTCTGCTCTGCTCTGCTTAGCTTAGCTCTGCTCAGCTACATTCGCAGTTGCAGTTGCAGTCGTACAAAATGTTTCCTGCTCCGCAGCAAATCGTGCTATGCTGTGTTGCTCTTGTTGTTGCTGTTGTACTGCTTGTTGTTGTCAGCTGGCTCATTTTGGGTCCTATGCAAAATTGTCAACATTTACGAGTATTTTTCAATTTGCATGCCTCATGAGCCACATGCACACACACACACACACACACACGCACACACTACATTCATACAGACAATTTCACTTTCGCTCTGCTTGAAAAACTCTCACTCTGCTTCAAATTGTACCTTTTAAATTGGCAGTATATGTGATCTGCATTACCGGCAATTGTCCTTCTATGCAGATTGTACAGTATACAAGTAACAAAATAGAAATCATGCATTCAGCTTGCACTTAATTATTTTTCAAATGAAGTTTAAAATGCATTCAAATTTGAAAAATCTTATGTATTAGAAAAACAATATATTCATTTAGTTTTTAAATGGAAATACAACGTTCCAATTGACAAATTCTCGCGTATGTTGTACAGATCTAAGACAATTTTATCTGACACTATTGTAACATATCAGTTTATCTGTTTGTGTCAAATAAACTTGATTTAATTCCAAAATTACCTTTCTTCAAACTGCTTCTTCAATAATGTATTTTATATAGTCAAATAAAAGATGTACAAATGTGTAGTGCATTAAAGCTTATAATTATTAAATATCATCAATTATTTAAGAAGAAAACTTCTCAATTTCAAGAAAAAAGCACAGAATATGTAGCATATGCGGCCTGAAAGTGCCTCAAGCCTTAACCCTGACTTTGTTTGAGGACTACTTGATAATGATAAAGTAAAATGGAGTTGAAGTTGGTGTTGTTGTAGCTGCTTGTGTTGTTGTTGGTGTTGAGTATGCTGGACATGAAGTGACAACTGATTGAAGCAATTCATTGCCACAACTTGACAGGCAGAAAGACTTATGCATATTTATTGTTTACTTTGTCCACAGCAGCAATATGCACGTCCTTTGCCAGCCAACAACAATAGCAATGCACGTTAATAATAAGCAAAAAATCCCAGCAATATGATAATGCATATAAACATATATATATATATATATATATATATATATATATACAGTATATGCATAATGCAAGAGAAAAGAAGAAAGACAACAAAAAATGCAAGCTCACATTGTAATTTAGATCATGGTTGATAAATTTTATGACACGAGCGCGCCCTATAAATTTATTTTGCTGTCGTCGTCGCACAGTGGGATGTTTTGGCAACTTAACTTGTAAAATAAATAACAAAATGTATGCAAATTAAAAATGATTTTACAATTTAAAAAAAAAACATGGACTTACTTTTTATTTTTTAATTATTATTTTTATTTATTTTTAAAAATAACATTTATTTAATTTTTACTTTATTTATTTTATGCTAAGATGTCAAACCCTTAATAATATAAATAGCACATAACTTTTATAAAATTAAAATATAGTATTAAAATCATTTTAACATTTGTTTAGACCTCGAACGTAGGTCTTTTGTATAATTTTATTAGAAATTTACCAACTACACTTAGCACAAGTTTTAACTAAATTTTTGCAGCTCGTTTATAGTGCAGGCGTACCACCGTGCGTTGTTGGGTAGTTGGTAACACAAAGTTCGTGTCTTAAGTCTTTCGTTTGCGAAACTCATGAGAAGTTGAAGACAAACATGTGTGTGTGTGTGTGTGTGTGTGTGTGTGAATTAGTGTCTCTGTGTCGCATTGCCAGCTCGTTCGAAACGTCGACTCTCGATTCTCTTTCCACACTGCTCTCACTCTCACTCTTGCAACTGGCAGCAATAAAGCACCGCGCATCTTCAATAAATTGAATGCAGCTGCCGACAGATAAAGCTGTAGAAATTATACAACAAAATCAATTGCATTTTGCTGCCTTCGTTGTTGATGCTGTTGTTGTTATTATTGTTGCTCTTTGAGGCTTTCCCTGTATGCCGACACCATCATCAGCAACACCATCAGCAACCACCGCCAGCGATGGCAGCAATGGACCGTGCATCTGTCTTACATAATAATTGACATGAGTAATCATCATCATCATCATCATCATCAGCCATTGCAAACAATGAGCATTAACACTATGCATTGTCTGTGCTCGTTGAACGTTGGCTGACGGCTGCCGTATTTTTAGTACTTCTTTGCGTAATATGCGATACGTTGACATATGCACTTATGTCATTATCATATATATATTACTCGGAAATTATGTTGCTGGACAAAGGATATGAAAATATTTGTAATGATAATATACAATAAGTCGACCATAGTCTTTACTTTAAGAATTGGCTGCAACTTCAAAGTTGCACATAAATACGAGTATATATTTTAATGAAATGTTTTGTATACTTTATTCTCTACTGTTGCATTTATAGACTCGTATTAATATCATAAGGGACATGTGCATGACAGGGCATTAAAAATGTGCTTGCGTGTGGCATGCGGCATGTGGCACTGTAAACGTAGACAAGCACACTTTTTGTATGCAACAAAGCAGAGGCTGGCAGGAAAAGGTAGCCAACAAAATAAACCAAAATAACATAACAAAAACGCGACTGGCTAAGCACTTTCAATCAAAACGAAAGATTTAGGCAACGAACTTTTGCATGCCACGCGCTCTGTCTGACTGGCTGACTGACTGATTGATGGAGTGACTGAATGATTGAGTGACTGACAGTTTATCAATACACTGCCTAAATATGAGTACTTGTCATTGCCATTCCAATGCTTTGCGCTAATTGCATCTCGAGTATTTTAGAGTCTCTGCTGAACATCTGTTGCATCTGCAGCAACTTTTGACAACAGCGGCAACTGCGGCATCTGCAATCGAATTGACAATTCCAATTGCAACTAAAGTAAAACAACAACATTAACAACAAATGGCGGCCATTGCCTTTGTAGAAATAACAAAAGAATGTGTTGCAATTGAAAATAATTGTTTATGCTTGGCATTAAAATCATTACAAAACAACAAACGCAAGCAGCAAAAAGAACAACAATAGCAGCAACCACACTTCTAGTTGCAATTTTGTTGTTGTTGTTGTTGTTGCTGTTGCTTAAATTTTCAAGTTTCCAGCATAACATTGACAGTTGCCAAAGAGGAAACATGCAAAAGTTAAACGAGAACAGCAGCAAACAACAAACATCGACAAACAGCGAACGGTAGTGAAACAACAACAACAACGACAACAACAACAACAAATCGCTTAAATCAGCAATCTAAACAGCTTTGTAGTCACAAGTATACACTAAAACTGTGCTTTATTCTCTCCTTCAAACTTTTTTGTCAACATAATTTGCTAAAGTTGTTTTTAGCTCAATTTTCATGTTCAAATTCCAAACTTGATAAAAAAATAGATATTTGTTTCAACAACTGAACATTGAACATTGAGTTAGAGCTTTTCTAATTATTACAGGGTATTGCAAAGTCGTTAACTTTTTGCATGCTATTGTTTGTTGTTGGGTAATAATGTCACAGCGAACATTTGTTAAGAGTTGCTCAAATTCAAAGCACAAATTCAAACTTGATTCGTTGAGCCGTCGATGACAATGATGGGGATGACGATTGAGGATTGACGAAGATGTCTCCAACTCCAAAACCAACTCTAACTTTAACTCCAACTCTTACGCCGAGTTTGACACCGACAACAACTTCTACTTCTACTTCTACTTCGACTTCGAGTCGGAATGATGAGCTCGCTGACAATTTGGCGCGTTTTTGTTGCTGCTGTTGTTGTCAGCAACAGTTGCTGTCGGGCTACAAGCTTCGAAGTGACTGTTCACAATTTATTTGCATTAGTTGGCAACAAACTGCAGCCAGGGTAGCCATCACGATGTTTAGCGACTGTGAAAGGCTTAAATACGTATGTTTACTGCTCTGAACGACAACAAAAACAAAAAACAAAAGATACAAAATATGAAATAAAGGCAACTTGCAAGCGCCTAAACAAACAGAAGCCGCTGCCAGATAAAGTCGCCTTGAGCTTCGCTTCTTCAGACATTTAAATATGTATTTGCCTTTTAGTACCTCTCGTATTTACATTTCATGTAAAATGCCTCTAAGAAGCTTTATTTACTGCCAACTGAATCATAAGCTGAGCTCTCTGAAAATGTAACACTGAAACTATCAGCTAGGTCTCTTGGCTCTAACAGAAAAATCTGGTTTAATGTTACAAATCTGAAATTCATGCAATCCTTAACTTTAGAAAGCTTATACAAAAAAGTTAATTTTAATATTTCTCTTTTAATTATAACTCTCATTTAAACTCATTTTACACTTAAAAAGTAGAAAAATGGAATAATCTTGTGACATTTTAATTGGCAAAAATAAAGCCAACTGTTTAAGCTTAAAATTCTTATATCTAACTACATGTGAATTTATTGGTTAATTAGAAAAGCAAAAGCTGACAAAGTTAGCAATAGTATGGCATACTTGAAAAGTCACTTAATGCAAGGCCAAACATATTTCAGTACTAACTTAAAAAATTATAATTAGTCAAATTTGAAGCCAACTTAACAGATATGATATGCATAAAAGAACATTTAAATGCTGCTGACTGTCAACATGTTTTCTTTGAAAATGAAACAAAGTTGGCTAATAACTTTGTGAATAATACAAGAGTATAAATGTAATGGTATGTGTATAACATATACATACATATATCCACCCACCGATACTGTCACTCAGATGTCGGGCCTGTCGCCATAATGAGCGTTTAAATGCCAAATTAATGCCAAATTAATGCTAAGAGCGGATCGGGGGCCCTTGGCTTGGGGACCGTGACTCAACTGCTCCTAACTATACTATATGTCGACTGATTCCGAAACGGTTTCAAATTCAGCTTTCGGTTTCTATTTTCGTGTAGGCGACAAAATCAGCACTTTTGGTGCTTTATTTAATGTCTTTCATTTTTTTTTTTGTTGTTTTTCTTCAACGTATTTTCGCCAGGTCAGTTGTAGTTGGAATTGTAGATTTAAGTTGTTACTTGTAACTTTTGGTTTTCTTTGGCCGATCTTGAGGTTCTTTCGTGTCAAGTGGCCATTGTCGATTGCCATAATTTTGTTTTCATTAACAATAAATTTCAATTAAGCGCACGATTTGGATATTAATAAAGTTTTCAGCGGCACGAAAGGCAAATACCCAAAAGCAAAAATAGAATCTGGCGCAAAACAAATGCAGATCAAATACTTACTATTGTGAGTGTGTGTGCTTGTGTGTGAGTCAAGGTGTGTGTGTGTGTGTGTGTGTGAAGTGTGTGCTTACTAAAAATGCTTTTCAGTTGGTATTGTAAGTGTACCTCTGATTATATAGTCTTGCCTGATTATTGTTGTGAGTGGCTGTGTGTGTGTGAGTATAAATGTTTCAGTTTTGTGTAGTTGAAGTTGAAGTTTATTAGCAAAAATCAGATTGCCGAGTGGGTGTTCGAGTTTCTTAATTCATATTAAGTTTCACTGGGTTTTACGGGCTCTCTTGAACTGGCGAACACAAAAAATAACAAATACCAAGCAACCTCTGGTATTTGCAATTGGTTATTTTATTTTTAATATTGAAAAAATGTTGAAAAATTATAAATAAGTGAATAAGTAAATGAGAACTATAGCACAAGAATAATGTAAATATGTAGCTTTGGATTCTACCTAAATTTGTTGAGACATCAATAAGTAGTTGCTAAAACAGACAATTATTTATTATATTAAAATAGTTTTACATAAACAGAATTTATTTAGGATTTCAGCATTAACTCAATCTTCAGACAAATAGCTGTCGAGGCAATTGCAGAAGAGTTTTGAATCTTAAATAGTTTGTGTGTTAAAGTTAAATTGTTATGAATCGATTTCATGTAATTTCGGACAAAATACCTATAGTATATTAACTGTAAGAGATACTAACTAAATTGCTACAAATCAGCTGCAACAAATTGCTTTTAAAACGGACCACAACAAATGCCAAGAAAATGACTTAAAAGGCAGCAATCAAAAAGCCATTAAAGCAACAACTAAAGCAACAAAATAACAAAACAACAACACAACAAGCACAACAACACAACAACACAACAAGCACAATGACAACAAGTTCAACTTAAACTTCAACTCTAACGAAAACGGAAGTGTTCTTTCTCATGAATGTGCACGTTATATGATGAAAAGCCTATTAAGCCAGCCAGTCCGCCTTTAAAAGGTGATTAGTCATTTATCAAATGCATATATAAACTATATAGAACTTGGCTAATTATAATAAATAAATGATTCCTCTCTTAAGTTTGCTATACGTATACTTAATGTTACTTATGTTATGTATATTAAGTATACGACTATGTAAGCTATACAATTCTGATTTGGTTTAGGGTTTGGTTTTATTTGTAGCTTTACTTTTTGTTTACGTTTATTTCCAATTGCTTTTTTAGAACGAGTTTTACGTTTTCCCACGACAAAATGGGCGTCAAAAGCGCGTAATTGAATTTCTGTACGATTTAAAGCGTAGCAAGACGTTTTTATTTCTATTTTTTTTTTAATTAGTTTCTAACTGGCAGTTAGTTAATTAAAATTGCAGACCTCCGGCCCGATCTTACCCCGCTGTGCACACCCAAACTACTCTTGCGGCGAGAGCTATCGATAGATCTATGCATATTCACATACTCGTACGCACCCAGAGTGTGTGTGCTGCCTTTCCGCCCCTGCCACGCCTGCTTCTATAAGTGTGCAGCTACGTCTGGGTCTGGGTCTGGGCCTGCTGCTCTACATCTGTGTGTGCTTTTATATATATATATATATATATATATATATACATATATAAAGATATACAGTAAAAAATAAAGGTGAGGCCGTAAATTAAGTGCCAGCCTCCAAATGTCAAAACATATGCCAAAGTCGTACACAGAGTCGGGAATTCAGCGTCTGTCGATAGATATAGAAATACAAAAAAAAAGACAAGCAACAAAATAAAGAGTAACAGATGAAAACCCACATGTAATAAGAACCGCTAGCGGACAATGACCATGACTGAGACAGCAGCAGCATTCACAACAGTAGCACTCGTAGCTATAGTTCGAATTACAGTTCCAGTTAGAGTTCTGATTCCAGTAATAGTTACATTTGGAGAAACCAATAAACAGATCTGAAATTTCAGCATCTTTTTATCATCTTCTCCACGTTCCTTTAAGATCTCCCAATGCCAATATCAGCCGACTCTACTCTCTACAACAAGTAGTACACTTTACTTAAACAAGAGAGATATGTTTGCATTTCTTCACTGTATTCTCTTTTATCTATTGTACTCTTTAAAATATTGGCTTATAAGTTGATGTTGCATCCAAAATCATAGCCTTTTCAAAGGATAGTCTATATATATATATATAAACATTCTGTTTATAATTCCCTTGCAAAAGTGATTTCATTGAGCATTTACTTATCGATTCACTGTGTGAAACAGCTGCGCCGTGTAATTTTGCACTTGAATTCACGCTAAAGGGCAAATTGTCGCCATTAAATTTGATTTGAACACGTGTTGTGTCTAATGAAGACAGGCAAATTCTAATTAAAATGTACAGCGAGGTTCCATACGAAAGTTGGCATACGTTCTTACTTGTTTCTTTTGTTTTTATTGAGACTATTTTTAAGTCTACATGCTTCGTCTGTGTTTAGAAAACAATTGAATTTCAACCTCAAATTGTTTTTAAAGGTTTATGTAAGGCTTTAGTATTATTTTGATGGCCTAAGATTAAGATTATTTGTCTGATATATGATATATACAACATATGTAACAGGTTTGTTTGCTCTAGCTTCAAAATTGTGGGAAGAAACTGCGGGCGGACGGACGGACAGATGGAAATTTTACAATTCCAATATACTCTTTTTTAAATTTTAAAAAATAGAGTATTAAAACTTGATTTGTCGAAACCAAATTCTTATTCGAAGCATTCAGAAACCTGCATTAAGTAATTTCAAATTGGTTTGATTTATATTATTAGAAAGTTACCCTCGCTTAAGACACCATTCTTGACCATATGCCAATATACCATATGCCAATACTAATACAAATATCAATACCAATACACAAACCCATCCACAAAGAAATGCGCAGTCAATTTAAATTGCAAGCCGAACGGACAATCGAACTGTAATTAAATGAAAATTAACTGTATTTATCACACCGTACGAGGACAGTTCATTTTGACCAGCTCTAAGGCCCAGTTGACTTTGTTATTTCGACTAAGCTTCGTCAGTTAGTTAGTTAGTCAGTTGTTTAGTCAGTTAGTCAGTTGGTATTAGCATGTTCAAGTTTCTGCATACCGTTTTGGGCAATTTGTGGTCACAGCGTTTTGCCTTTTGGTGTATGGGCCTGGAAATTGAGCCGAGGATGTCGAAGAAGTCAGAGATGAAAGCTGGTTACAGGCAAATCATGCGCTACTGGATCATCTCAATTGTGATGATTTTGGCCACCAGTTGTGAATTGTGCAGCGTTATTGCGTTTATCGTACAGAATCGCAGCGATATTGTGCTCTGCTCTGAGGCACTGATGCATGGCATACAGATGATATCTTCGATTCTCAAGATGCTTATCTTTTTGTACAAGTGCCCTGATCTGGTATCGCTCATTGCGGACACACAAAAGCACTTTGAGAAGGTTCTATTAGATCTGAATACCTGGAATGAACAAAATCGACGAGGTCAGCTCCTCTGTGGCATCTATCTAATGATGTGTTTCGGCACCAGCATCTCCTTCCTTGTGGTGCCTGTCGTGATGACCGGCTGGAGATATTATTCGACGGGCCAGTTTCAACCCGAAACCTCATTTCTCGTTGTGTAAGTGAACTCCATTGAAAGTGGAGTATAAATCGGTTTAGGTTTAAGTCGTGTATTCCATTTTCATTCTTGTTTTTGACTTGACTAGTCATAGTCATCTGATTGGCCCAAGCCATACAAATTAGAAGACTGCATTTTGTACAGTAGCCTTAACCTATTCTGAAAGTGCGTATTAAGATCGGATTTTGAAAAATTCGTTTGGAAAATGTGGGAAATTTGAGTAAAACTGTTGTATGGTACATTTTTGTTAATCAAACTGATTTTCAAAGAACTATGCATATAACATTTTTTCAAAAAGTTCACCCCCTTGGTAGAAAGTTAAGTTTTAGTGCGACTTGTTTCAAGTTCACACAGATTATCCGGAAATATTTCCCTCAGAATCTTTTTTAAAGATCTTAACGAAAAATTATTTGAAGTTAAGAGATTGCCTGTCGAGCAGGACGGGAAAAGATTCTCAAAAGTGCGGGTGCGGGTAAAAACCCTCAAAGGGTGTTTCCACATCTACCTCAAGCTTAGTTTCCGAGATCCGCTTAAAATATTGCCAGCTAGTTAGTCATATTAATTGATCTTGGCATAAATTTTGAACAGTTTGCCTTATGATGTGACACAGCCGTGGTTCTATTTGCTGGACTGCTGCCTGATGGCAATTGTGCTGACTTTCTTCTGCTGCTCCACATCCGGAGTGGACACACTCTATGGCTGGTTTGTCTTTAACCTGACAACCCACTATCGTCACCTGATGCAGCAGTTGAAGCGCATTGTTGATCAGCGCTGGACTGGATCCAATATGGTGTGTGATCTTAAGATGCTCGTTTTGGAACACGCACAGATGTTGGAATTGCTGAATCGGTTTGAGGATGCCTTTCGTGAAATTGCCTGCGTGGAGGTGCTGCTAATGTGTGTGCTATACTGTTCCGTTAGCTGTCAGTATATCATGCCACATACGCAGCAGAACTTTGCCTTTCTTTTCTTATTCTCATTGGTGATTAGCATACAGTTGTGCATCTATTGTCTTGGTGCCGAGCAGATCCGTGAGGAGGCTGAACATTTTTCCAATGAGCTCTATCAGCTGCTGCCCTGGGATGAGTTCGCACCACGTCAGCGAAAACTGCTGGTGTTGCCCCTGCAACGTGCCCAAAAGGATCTCGAACTGAATGCCTACTTCTTTGTGCTTGGCAGACCATTGTTGGTATGGGTAAGTCAGTTGTACACTTTGATATATGTTTCAGTTTCGATATGGGTTGCAAAACTTCATTTCGATCCTGCCATTAATAATTGGATCTTTTAAAGCTACCCTGCGGTTCCATTTTGAATTTGCAACTAGTTTTGTGATTGGCTGTAATTGTTATTATTTAACAGAGCGATTTCATACAACTTCGTTGATTTTATTTGGAATTAGTTGATCTAGATATTAATTATAAATTACTCTAAGTAAACATTGATCTAACTGTCACATTTACCTTAGCAATCGTTCATATATATGTCACATTATCGAGTCTAGACTCTGCACAGCTATTCATAAATATTTTCATTCTCTTCTCTGCTTTTGCAAAGAAAAGAACTTTTCGATTTTAAATTTTATTCAAATTCTAGGTAAGTCTTGCTGAAGTTCTTTCTTAAAGTACAACAATTTTAACTTCTTTTTTTGGTCAGAAATCTGCTGCTATTGATTGATATAGCCTGCCACGTCTGCGATCCAGGCATACGGCCTCCACTTGCATGCTCACCTGCAGGCATTTATTGAGCCTGCAGGCCGAGCAGTCGACTTTGTTATCAGGCAAGCACCACCAAAACTGCACACCAACTCAACGCCTTTTTGGATAATGCAACGAAAAAAAAAAAAAAATATAAAATTGCAGAAGCTACACTACGAGCTGCAACTCGTGCAAAACTGTTTTTATTTTGTTGTTGCTGAAGTATCCAAAAAGGCGTTGAATTGGATTGCAGATTTGGTGGATCTTGTGTGATAACAAAGTCGACACGCACCAAATGCCTGGCCTGCAGGTTCAATAAATGCCTGCAGGTGAGCATGCAAGTGGAGGCCGTGCGCCTGGATCACAGACGATCCACAAACTGGGCATCCATTGATGATAGGTTTGTAATTGGGTTTACTGAATCTCGCTTCAAATACAACCTGCTAATCCTTTGCTTCCTTAGCGAACTGGTCGGTCAGTTATCGTTGGAGTTATGGCCTGGCATATTGAAGGTACACAGTATTATTCAGTGAGTTTCTTGGATAAGAGGAACAGCTCTTGGCTTAGTACATTTTGCCATCGGTCGACACATGGGCGTCCTGCGGTAGATGGAAAACTTGGAGATTCCAATTAAGACGTCTCCTCTATTTCAGAATCAAAGTTGGGCTTGGCAAATCCTTGGCTTGCCTTCGGTGTATGCATACTTCTGAGGACAATGGCTTAAATTGGTGTACTTCAAGAAATAATTTAAGCAGTTTCAGTCAAATTTGGTACACAGCGAAAATAAAACTTAAATATTAAAAAAAAATTGAGTTCGGTTAAATTCAAGTCGAACCTTTTTATTAACCGACTACAAACTTAAGTGTTTCAAAATAAATTAAAGCAATGCGTATGAAATCGAGCTATTGATTATCACAATATCACAAAATTAGCTGCAAATTCACTTAAAAATCATTATAGCCTGAGTTAACTTTAATTTAAGGTTTAATTTTGTAATCAAACCTGATCCTGTTATCATTTTAAGAATATTAACTACGAGTGAACTAAATCCAATTCTCATTTGATGTTAATCCAGTCATAAATCAGAACTTTTGCGAAATTCAAACCCTCATATATTATATACTATATAACAATTAATGATAACTTATTTATGTTTGTGTACTATATTAATGTTGCACATAATATTTCAAAATATCGCACATTAGCTTGTCTTTAAATTTGAAATATCAATACATTAATTGATCTACAACATAATCTTGCAGACTTTTCGCATGGCGGGCTCCTTTACAGCACTCTTAAACGCATTGAGAGATCAATACGAAGGAGTTTAAGAAGGAGGTGCAGAAGGATGGTGCCTCGTCATAGTAAAAAATGGACAATTGCTTAAAATTTTCATTTTATCTTTATTATTAAGTAATATTACAATTAAGAGCTGTTTATTTATTTTTTTTTATGTACACACACAATACAATTATGTTTAATTAAACAAAAAATAATTAAGTAATCGATACGCATCATAAAGTACGAAAAAGTACATACATACAAAAATAAAAATAAAAATAAAAATACAGATTACAAATACAAATACAAATACGAGTAGACTACGAACTACAATTACAAATTAACACAATTATGCAACACAAAATGCGAAGCAAAGAAAAACAAACAAAAAAAAAATTACAATAATAATAGTATATTATAATAATAATAATAATTTTACAAATAATTAGTACAGACAACTAACGGAACTATTGCAAATCATATAGAAAGAGAGAACAAAGTGCAAAAGTTGCAAAAACTCTGAAAATCTAAAGTTGTATTTTTTTGTTGTTTTTTCCACTTTACTCAAAATAAATAAAATACAAAACAATTGGAAAAACTATATGAAAGTGTTTGCATTTAAAATTAAAATTTAAAGTTGCAAATTGGAAGACTTCTCTGCCTCTGCCTCTGCCTCCGCCTCTGCCTGAAGCTTAGCTTAAAGCCAGCAGCGGCTCCAACTCCAAATCCTTGGCAATCGTCATCTTTTTCTTGTACTTCTTTTGTAGCTTTGTTTTCGAGAGCTTCGATTTGGATTTGCTGGGCTGTTGCTTCTTCAACGCTGCCTCCTCGAGCGCCTTCTCCCGATCCAGCAGCTCCAGCTGCTCAAATATATTCTTCGGATGCGGATGAGTGCTCAACTTGGTCGCATTCTTGGCCGCATATACAACAACAAATTGGGAGAAGGCCGAATCCGTTGGCGTATTGATGTCCGCAAAATCACGGAAATTGGCAAACTGCTCCTCCGGATATGTGTACTTCTGAACAAAGCCTTCGCTGGGCCGGCCATGGCCATTGTTTGCATCGCCATATATGTAGTCGCTGTTGTCCTCCGGATGATAGGGCATCTCCTCCTCTGGATAGAAGGTGCCACCACGCAGCACACCAAAATCTCCGCTGCCCAAAATGGTTGCATCAAAGCCGCGCTGCTGCTGCAACTGTTGCTGCTGCTGCTGCTGCTGCTGCAGCTGCTGTTGTGCTGGACTCAGCAGCGGCAGCTGCAATGGGGAATTGTCGCCAACGGTTGGTCCAGCGGGTCCAGCGAAATAGGGACGAGAGTGGCCCAATGGTGGCGCCTCATGGTAGAAGGGCGGATAGAAATTCTGTGCCGCCTGGCTATGTGAATCAGCGCCGGGTCCGGGTATATGTCCAAGTCCATGTCCGGAACTGACATCTGCACGCGAGATTAGCTGCGTATTTGGATTGGCAATTGGATGAAACTGATCCTGCTGCTGCTGCACCGACACTGGCAGCGCTGCCTGAAAGTGGCGACTCTGTGGGGGCGTGGCAACGCCTCGATGATGCTGCTGCTGCTGCTGCTGCGGATGTTGCTGTTGCTGCAGTTGCGTTGTGGGAGGCATATGATAATGCTGCTGCTCATGGGAGCGGAGCACAGTTATTGGCGTAAAGTCATTCGGTTCCATCAACATGTCGCTATCCTCCTCGGGAAACTCAGCTAAAAAGATAAACACACATAAAGAAATCATTAGAGAGAGTTATGCCAAAAGGTTGTATTGCAGTGTTAATTTAGTGCTGATAGCATTGATGAATGCAATTCCATTTGAAAGATTAAAGAATCTCTGAAGAGGAGTGTCATTGGAATGAACACACAGATCTCATTACAAAAGGAGCCAGCAGGAGATGGGAGATTCTTAATGGGAATCAAAACAATATAACTCAAAATAAGAACAATTATTAAAATCACTTCTCTTTCGAATAGAATTCAATCAATTGAAAGCTGGAAAAGGTCTGTTAAATGACAATTGATATGATGATAATGATTACATTTTGGATTATGTATCGATCTATGCATGCGATCTATGTGAATATATGGTTATATATTACCCAAAAGTGATAAAAGCAGACACAGACAACAGACACCTAAATCGCAATGCATCTTCCAGCAGCTTGACTTGACTTAACTTGACTTGACTTGGTTTTTGGCTTGGCTTCGATGGGCCACTCGAGCGTTCGGGCTTCGACTTGAAGATCGACTTGAGGTTGGAGTTCGAGTGGCCCCGGCGGCTCAGCAGGCAGCGCTTCTTTGTTTGCTCCGTCATTGTTGAGTGGTGAAATGTGTGGGCTGATGACGATAACGATGACGATAACGATGACGATGACGATGCCGATGCCGATGACTATGACTATGACTATGACGGCAGTCCATAGACATCAGCGAGTACGGCACAGTGTTATGAAGGAAGCGAAAGTTGCAACTTTTTGGAAGCTGTCAACACTTTGTGGCAGGCAAGACAGATGCATCTTGCCACAAAATGCAAAGTGGGTTACCCGAAGAAAACACATTACGTGCATTGTGAAGGCAACTGCAAAACTTAACTCAAGATACAAAATAAATACTGACTAGTCGACAAACTGCATCATGCATAACTATTTATAGCTGCCTCTTGAATAAACAAATTGTAGTTAATACATATAAAAGATACATTGTTTAAAATGTATTTTATTACTTGGTTCAATAACAGTTCAACCTTAGCCAGCCTGAATCTAGATATTTCAAATATATTATATTCACATCAAGACAGCTAGCATCAAATACTTTCATAGAACTACTATTTTTATATAAACTTGTGTTTTTTGTTCATACATTTGTTCCTACCTTGTGAGTTACCAAGGTAAGTGTTCTTTGTTCGAGGAAAAAGAGAATAGAATCGGCTTTTTAAATCTAAGAACGCCGATGTCCATTCTCTTACCCTTCGTAAACTTGCTCCAGATGCGCCTCCCTGTCGAAAGTGCGATGTGCTTCAAACTCGTATTCAAAACTCCTGAAGAAAGCAACTTATTTCTTAACTTGTATATGATCTCTGTCACAATAGGATCTGGAGACGACAGATTTGTGATATGTTTATTTAGATTATTTTCTTCAAAAAACGTCACAACTTTGAAAATGTAGCTTTTCATATAAGTAACGTATATTTGAGTCACGAGTGCCTCCTTTGCATTTTATCATTGCCACAGCCCGCATGAACAATGAGCAATCTATGCAGCATATCAAAACAAAGCGTTGCATGCTGCATGCGTTGCATCAAATGCAACATTCTTGAAAACATTTCTTGTTGCATTTGCATTGTAATAAATATTTGGACATATCAGCAGGCTACATCGTTGCTGCATATTGAGTTCTTGAACAGCAGACCACTGCGTGTTAGCTCTCCAGTGGCACTCCTCGTGCCACCTCGCTCTCTTATGCCACAGCACTCTCTTGCACCTTAACTCAATTACATTCAACTTCAGTGGCTAGACTCAAATTTGTTGCTGTCGCTGGCTGCCGTTGACCAGTCAAATGTCGTCTCGATAAAAGTCGATAATAATGTAACCAGCTGGCAGCTGGCATAAATTTTGTTCTAGGCATGTTGCCTGTCAGCCAACCGATCAAAAGCAACCCGTACCCCTCCCTCCAACTGTCCCTGCACCTCCCACTGCCTATTTGGCTATTTGGCCTGGTAGTCCACCAACCCACCAGCATCTATCTCCCTCCCACCCCTAGTCAAGCACCTAACATGCCAAGAGCCGCCTCCTTTCATATGGGGGCAACTGCTATGTGTTTGTTGTCTGTTGTCTGTTGTCTGCTTGACTGTGGCTTTATTTCAACATGAGCTCAAATTTTCACTGCATGCAATGCTAACTAGAGCTGGAAGACTATCGATTCGATAGTTGCGATGATTATAATGTATCCACTTTGAAAAATATATAAAAAAAACTTAGATATTGACAACATTTTCAAAATTATTAGATATTTATTTTTACATAAGCTCTTTTTACTCCCTGTTCCCATTAAAAATGGGAAAAAGGGAGTTATAAAGTACTGCAAATGTGTGTAACAGACAGAAGGAGGCATTTCCGACTATATAAACTATATATATTCTTGATCAGGATCAGCAGCCGAGACGAGATGTGTAAAAACACGATCGGATAAATAGCACCAAAGTTATGGAAGAACCTATTTCCCCTGTCTCAGCAGGCAGCAACAACAGTTTGACATGCACTGTGCAAGTTGAGTACGCTGCTTGCTTGTGTTGCCACTGAACTGCTTGAAATGCCAGTTGGGAGCTGGGAGCAGGGAGTCGTAGTCGGGCACACTCGACTAGAGTATTCTTACTTGTTAAAGGATCAAATAGTGAACAAGATTTATACTATTATAAAGCTCTCTATACTATGCATTATAACCTCTACACAAGGCAAACGTCAAGTCAAGTCTGATATCAAAATTTACGACAAAGTATATTCAGTTTAATATATGAACTTATCTAAATTATAAAACTAATTTCAGCTTCTTTGTAGCTAAAAATAAGTTTTTTGCAGTGTGCCAATAGGTATATATCTTGATCTGATCGAACTATTGTAGCAAATTTTCCATTCTTTTACTATTTCGCACGCTTCGTGCTGCTTCGTCACTAGCATGTACTTTCTGATTTTACTATACATATATTTACACCTTATAATAAATCTTTATAAAACTTATATTACTTATTATTATAAGCAAAACAATACACAAATTGAGTGAAAAGTTCAAATAATAAAAATAATAGATGTTATTTTCGATAATTTCGATAATATTGATGGTGAGAAAGCAAACTCGATAGATTAAATTAAATGATGGTTTCAGCTAAAATGATTTCTATATTTTCAGCCTTTTTTATAGCAAAATGAAATGGAACTTATGTTGTTATTTTTATGAACACAACAACTAATAAAATAAGATAGATAGCTTCTGCATATCGATAGTATTGATAAATCGATGTTTTGAAAGAACTTTGATAGTGTTTTCGATAATCTCATCGATTGTTTGCCTCAGCTCTAATGCTAACGGTGTTTTTCCATATTTTTGCACCCTGTACCCATTAAAAATGAATAAAAGGGGGTTATAAAATGATGCAAATGTATATAGCAAGCAGAAGACGTCACAAAAAAAAAAGTTATATACATTCAACAGCCAAGTCGATTAAGTACTGACCGTCTGTCTTTCCGTCTGTCTTTTCGTCTGTCTTTCCGTCTGTCTTTCCGTCTGTCTTTCCGTCTGTCTTTCCGTCTGTCTTTCCGTCTGTCTTTCCGTCTGTCTTTCCGTCTGTCTTTCCGTCTGTCTTTCCGTCTGTCTTTCCGTCTGTCTTTCCGTCTGTCTTTCCGTCTGTCTGTCCTTCTGTAGAGATACCAAACTTGGTATTGCGGGAACCCGTTCTCAGATCAACCATATCCCAAATTTCAAATCCTTCATTCCCGCAGATTGAAACTGCCACTATTAAGAGGATACTGACTTGAGTGCAGGGTGTCTTGTAGTCGGGCACACTCGACTAGAGTATTCTTACTTGTTTATTTTAAGTTATTTTCATTTGTTGTTGCTGTTGTTGTTTTTGTATGGTATGCCTCTATTGCATATTGACACCCGCTGGTAGTTTTTCTTTCTTATTTATATTTTTTGCTTGTGGCTGGCAAAACGGAACATAATGAGTTTGTTAAGTGTAATTGGCTATTGCCTGGGTACGTTTGGGGTTCGGTTTTGGTTTTGGTTTTTGGTTTTTGGTTTTGATTTTGGCTTTGTAGTTCGCTTGTGGGGACTGCCGACTGCCCAGTTTGATGATTTTCGATAGCGCTGCCAAAAATGGGTCAAACACATTTCGGCTTTTGGCAGCGATATGTCGTGTATTAAGTATAAATTACTTTATTATTTATTTGGCGCTTTTCCTGTCACGTTAACAGCCACCGGCCGCTTAAATTTTACTTGCACTGCACGTTTTCCTTATCTCCTGCTCGTCTAATTTGCAAAATTGCTTTGGCTGCCGCTGACAAAATGTAGACAAAAACAACTTGAAGAAAAACAAAAACAAAAGCAAATCTCATAACTTGGTCATATTATCAATGAAATCAGCAAACATAAGTAACACCAACACCCCATTTAAAATGAAAAGTTGAACGACTCTCAACTTGAATCTTTGTTTTTGAAATATCTAAATAGTGGAAACCATTATCAGGTTTTTTAGATTAGCTGTTTTTTAATTTTAGTTTAAACTCTATTGTATTCTTAAAAGATTTAAGATCGTTGCAGTTGGATATTCCCGACAGTTTGACATTCATGTTTATAAAATCAAATAACAAGAACTCTACGCGCGGTTAAAGTCTAGGGACGATGCATATTCAATTTCACAAAACTAGCGGTTCTTAAGAAAAATGGTAGAGCAAACGTTTCTTCGGTTACGATGGGGAACAAGCCGCCAAATTCTAGACAGCTAACTCAACGCGTTGACACAAACAAACAGACAAACTGACAACCTTTTCATCTCAATTTGGAAAAGCCACTCTTATTTAAATACAAAAAGCTTTCTTAACTTCAAAGCTGAGAGACTAGTTCGCTTATTAGTAGAAGGATAGATATGGCTTGTGATTCTGATCAAGAATATAGTTCGCATATAAACGTCATGGCCGACCACATGAAGTCAAAAACTGGGCTCGTAAAATCGCAGATAAAGTTAGAAAAATAAGTTTATGAAAATAAGATGAATACAAAATTAAATAATAAAAATAAGATGTTAGCATAATGCTAAAACTCAGGAACTGCTTACTTTGATCGAGATACTTCTTGCAGTAAAAAGAAGCATTTACGCCAAGTTTCATCAGAATATAGATTTGAAACTAGAGACCAGTTCACTAGAGACCCAAACGACATGACCGACCACGTAAAACTTTGATGTTAGTAAATTAATAAAAATAAGAATTAAAAAATAAGATAATAAAGTTTAGTGAAAGACCAGTTCGCGTAGAAACTTCATGGCCGACCACGGAAAGATGCCCTTAAGCGACAAAAAATAAGAACAAATAAATTGTTACAAGATTAGAAAAATAAAATAAATTAAAAATACGAAATTTTGAACAGAGAAATGTTTGATGTGTATGCTGGCAAGGGCCAGAAACGACTGAGCAAAATGCTTTTCAAATCTAAGCTACTTTGAAAACTGTATTGATTAGTTAGACAAGGCAACTGTGACTGGATTTCAATATAGACAGCACAAAGTAATCAGAGTTACCTGAGGTATATGTTTAGAGGGAGTGGCAACCCTGTCAGCATACGAAAAAGTACCATTCCTGATTAAAAAGTGTCAATTTGCAATTGACTTTGGAATGAAAAACTATCCATACATACTTTGTTCTATTTGTTTTAGCTGAGTCGCATAATTCCTGAGCTGGAAAAGCCACTCTAATTTTAAAATGTTCATAACTTTTGAACGAATTGTCAAATCAAGTTCTTTACATTTTTGCCTTCTCCCCTACTCGCCTATATGTCATGAACCAGGTGAGTTGCCAAGAGTTTCAGAATGCTCTTTTTTTAGTTAAAGTAATACCTTTCGATCGGTATATAGCTCGATCTGATTAGACACTCACAGCAAATCTTTCATTCTTGCTGTATATAATGCTAGTCGCCGGGTGCACAATTCGTGCTGCTTCGTCACTAGCGTGGACTGCCGTCCACAGTATAAAATCATTGTTAATAAAATGTGCCACAGATTTAAACTCTTACTTTGACTATTTAAGCACTCAAATTTAAATTGAATTTATTAATATCAAATGTGCACCTGCGTTCCAATCATAATCTATTAATGTTACTTTGATGAAGCTTTTACGATGAATATAATTCATTTCAGATATATCTTAGTCAAGTTTTTTCAACGAGAGTATTCTTCATTTTAGGAAGCATGATTAAAGTTTTCAGCCTTTGAAATGAAACAGCCTTAATACATATATTATTGTAAATTTTCATCAATAAACTAAGTATCATCGAATTGGGAGTTTCTTTCTATTACTTATTACGCTTGAGCAAAAAAGTTATAATATAAAAATCTAGTTTGAATTCGAATTCAAATTCAAATGCAACTACAAAGTCAGACGAACACAAATCGCGCAACACTTTCATCAAGTGAGTGTTGAGTTGAGTGTGTGCTCATCAATCATACATTGAATGAGCCGAACAACAACAACAACAACAATCAAATAGAAACAAAGACAAAAAACAAATTTAATAAAAAATTATTAATAATGAAAATGAAAGCAAAGCGCAAAAACTTCAGAAAGTCACGAAACTGCAAACAAAAGAGCTAACGGCATTTCACATTTGAATGATGTTGATGGAACACATACATATAGTACTATATAATAATGCCCCAAAGCAAATGAGAAACAGATTTGTGAAAATATTGAAAACTATTTGCTGTTATTTGGTTTGGAAAACTAACAAAAAGTATCAGGAGAAAGTTTTAAAAAGCTTAAATCATTTTGAAAAGGAGAACGTTCAAGAAAAATGAAAAGAATAGAGAAATTAGAGAAATTAGAGAGTAAACTGTTAATTAATCAAAAGTTGCAATAGAGCATAACAAAAACAAGTAAGAATACTCTAGTCGAGTGTGCCCGACTACGAGACTCCCTGCTCCCAACTTGCATTTCAAGCAGTTCAGTGGCAACACAAGCAAGCAGCGTACTCAACTTGCACAGTGCATGTCAAACTGTTGTTTCTGCCTGCTGAGACAGGGGAAATAAGTTCTTCCATAACTTTGGTGCTATTTATCCGATCGTGTTGAAATTTACACATCCGAAAGACATTGATTAAACATACATGTGTACCATGTACGATTTGCGGGGGTGCGGGGGGGTGCATCCGAAATTTGAAATAAACTTGATCTGCGTATGGTATACAGAAACCTGCATGCCAAGTTTGGTGTCTCTAGCTTTTGTAGTCTCTGTGATCTGTGTGTTCATACGGACAGACGGACAGACAGACAGACAGACGGATATGGCTAGTTCGTCACGGCTGTTGATGCTGATCAAGAATATATATAGTTTATATGGTAGGAAATGCCTCCCTCTGTCTGTTACACACATTTGCAGTACTTTATAACTCCCTTTTTCCCATTTTTAATGGAAACTGGGAGTAAAAAAAATAACTTATAATAATATCAAATCTGGAAATTGAATTAATAAACTGCGACGTAAGTGATAAATACTGTGCTGTTGTTGTAATTGTTGTACGAATTATGAAAGTGTTAAACAATAAGCAGAAAGAAAAAATGCAAAGAAAAAAGAAAAGCTAAAGCAAAAGATATTTCATAATGATTATCGCGCAATGAGGGAGACAATGTGAAAAAAAAACCAAACAAAACAAAATAAAGTAGGGAGAAAGAGACTAAAGTGAGGCAAGCCAAATAATTATAGACATTAAGATGTGTGTGTGTGTGTGTGTGTGCTTGTGTGTGTGAATATGGTTGAATGAGCCATATAAAAGTTATGATGTACGGGTGTGCGATCGTTGAGTACTCGTAACATGATGACCCTGATGACGATGCGGTACAACGGGGCGTATGCGTTAAATTAAGCGCGTCGTGGAAAGAGTGTTTGTGTGTGCTTGTGTGTTTGTGTGCTTGTGCTTGTGCCTAACCAGCATGACATGTACATACTATACATACATATGTTTAGTCATCACAAAGAAAATTGCACATTGTGATTGTGATTGTGATTGTGATTGTTGAGTTTTTTTTCTTTTTGTTGTATTGTACGAGTACATTGTATTTTAACATGACACTTCTTCAATTTGAATTCACAATTCACTGATTATCTGGCTTTGTACAACATTGTGGCAAGAGAGAGAGGCAGAGAGAGAGTTGGTTGGGGTATTTGCAACAACGGTGGCACGTTGGCTTACTGCGTGGGCGTCAGCCGTGTAATTAACACATTGTTCAGCCTGAACGTGTTGCAACACGTCTTGATTTGTAATGCAAGCGCGTCTCTAAGTAGGCGTTAAATGGGCATTCATTATGTTCCATTGTGACGATGACGTCAAAATTGATGATACTTGCAAGTAGTTGAGTTTAATGACTACATTTTAAAATACATTTTGTAGCTAAATTTAAGCAGAAACAAGTATCTTATTCATAAGAAAGATGAGAAGTTAAAGCGAAACAAAGTTCACATAAAATACAGGAAATTGAGCAATCTGTTTTAAGAACGCCTGTTCCTGAAACGATTTACGAATTACTGTTCTGATTTGCGATCGAAATGGTTTCATTTTCTCTTTTTCGAAACCGAGTTTTCATAGTAAAAAGTTTATTTAGTTATCATCTAGTAGGCATTGCTGAATCGAGAACAGCTATGTTTTTTCGCACGTTTTCGCATCTGTTTTACAGACAGTTTTCAAATTTAATATTATAAATGTTATTTGACTTTATTCTAATGAATAAATGAACTAAATCTTTTCCAAATATCATGAAGAATATAAGAAAATTGAGTTATAGAATTGTTTGCAGCTGTTTTTCATATATGGGCAAATCCTGCGTGACGAACGTTACACTCGTACGCATTTTCGGGTTAAAATAGAACATGTTTTTACCAAACTTATACATTGTTTTTAGTAGGATTTAATTTGAACTTTCGAATGGCGTAATTGATCACAAAGTTTTGTGACGCACGCTACAAAAAGTGGAAGTAGTGTTGCAGTTTGAAGTGTGTTATTTTAATTTATAGTGAACTTTGCATGGTAAACAAGAATACAAGAGAATACTAAAAGAACTTGTACATCCACAAATTTAATGTTTGTGAATGATTATATGAGTAATATAAGTGCAAATTCTGCGTTTCAAATGCTACATTCGTACGTATTTTGTTTTTTTGGTGAATTGTTTCTGGGACTTGCCCATTCATAGCTTATGATAAAAGAAAAGACCACATTCAAATAGCATTGCTTTCTTCCTGAGCTTCTTACTAACCTTTTCCTCACACTGTATTTATATTTTCATAAGCTATCGAAAGCAAGTTTCTTGCATTTAATCCATATTCAATTGAGAACATGCTGAGAATATCTCTGCCTTACAGACCAAGGAGCTACAGGACTATGTGAGATTGCCTTTCAAAGAAATCTGAAGGCTCAACCCAATAAATTGATTTCAATATATAATAAATAGATCGAGTATTGCATATAAACCTGTTGGTGTTAATGTCGATTTTGGCTAGTGAAAGTGCCGATTGATTTTTGTTTTTCTTATCCCGTAGTTTTGAAATTTATGAGCTACACTCGCACACACAAACACACACATACGTGAACACGCATGCGTCGCTGTAAGTGCCAACAAAGTGCCGGAAAATTGCAGCTTGCCGCTGATGAGTTGCAGTTGCACAGTTGCTTGGGGCGTCGCCTGTGGTCGCAGTGTGTTTACTGCTTGTAGACGCCACAAGTGTGGCATGCATCATAATCATAATCAATTCGTGGCACGAATTATCGTGTCTGTTTATCAGAAGTCAACACAACGTGTAGGCTGCAATAATTTTGAAACTTTTGAATTTTCTCAAACTTATTATTATCTCTGTCATTGAAGTTAGTTGAATGGCTGACAAACATTAACATTTCGTATTGCTACACATGGAAATTGGAAATGAAAGAGAGCAATATGGTTAGATTTATAGAGAAACAGCAGACAAACATACGTTTGAATCAAAAACATGAAAATTCAAGAAAACTATATTCTCAATTAATAATACACAAGCATATAGACTATATCTATAACCTGCTTTATAGAGTAACTCACAGTCCTGACTTAATCTGAACATGTTTCTCCATTAAATAAATTGCGGGTGTGCGTTTTGGTTTGGCAGTTCGATATGTTCAAATGATAATGCAATGCAATGTGACGACTGTTGAAGTTATTTATGAGTTTGCTATTAACATGGAAATGTATATAAATATGTATATGTATATATGAATTTGCTATTCAACCCTATTCTCAATATACAATATATGTACATACATATGAATGTATTTGCAATTAGCGGCTTTTTATGTTACATTTTAATGACAGTTTTGTAGTTTTCTGCATTTTGTGTGTGTGTTGTCATGTTTTCCGCATTGAGGCCCCCAACCTTGAAGTTGGCGTTGCAACTAGCTAACGACTTAACAACTAACTAGCAACAGCATCAGCAACTAACTAGCAACACCACATTTATTTAACTTCATTTGCAATTCGATGCAAAAAAAGTAAAGACTTAAGAATCTTTGCCGCGTTGCATGTTGCCGCTGCTGACAATGACGATGACGATGACGATGACTCAGCTGGTCAGCTGGTCAGTTGACGGAAAAACCGACAGACATATAGCTAGTCAGAGAGTCAGCCGGCCGGCGATGCAAGCGGTCAATGTCAGAGTGTGCATTGACTGTGTGCTGCACGAATCTCAAACACAAACTCAAACACAAACACAAACACAAACTCAATCTCAATCTCAATTCAAGATAAACCACTTGGCAAGCACATGCTGCACATTACTCGTAATTGTCAATAATAATTGCTGAAAGATGCTTAAAATCGGCACAGTGGTACAAAACAAATCAATTCAATTTGTTTATATCAAATTACACTATGCAACACTGAACATGCAGTTAGCTTCAAAATCACTCTTTCTTATAAAACATAGATTCAAAATGAAAATGAATTTTGATATTGTTTATTGTAGCTTCTGCACCACTGTGCGCTGTGCTTTTTTCGAGTGATGCTATAAATTACCTCAACTTCGATCAGCATGATTTTGCCATTGAGCTGCATATTGATGACTATGCAACAGCAACAGCAACAAACACAACAACAACAACAACAACATTAAAAGCAAAAACACCAAATGCAAGTGGGATCATTAATAGACAAGACGAGTGCAGACGAGAGGTGAGGACAGGTGAGGAGCACGGGTAAGTACAAAGTATGTTAAATATAATTTTCTATGCCAGGGTCTGGGACGACAGCTGCTGGGCAGTCAATAGGCACAACACTAACAACAACAAATGACACCAACAAAAAAATCTTAATGAAAATAGCAACAACAATAAAAACACAAAGTGAGAAACAAATAAACAAAGCTTATAGTTAACTCTTGATGCTCGTTTCTTAATTTAACTGTTGTTGTTACTTTGTTAGTCACATGCATAATTCAAATTGCATTTTGCTTGCTGTGAAAATCTTTTTGATGGAGGCTTTTCAAATCCCACGCCCCACTCCACAACACAAGTTTGTAGTTGAAGTTAAAACACAGAATATCAATATTGACTCATCTTAAGTATTTCAGATTGGGGGCACAGCTGTCAGGGAGTGCTCCATTTGTCAGTGGACAAAAATGAAAACCTTGGAACAGGCCAGCAGGCCAATCTGGGCGATACGATTTCTATTCTTCCGCATTGGCCAGCAATCTTAACTTTAATTAATATAAATGCTGACATATGATATGTTATGTGTCTGAATATATATATGTATACTATAGTATGTATGAATATGAATAAAGTGCAATTAGTCTTATGTGGGTGCGGCAAAAAGCATCTAAGAATGGGTTAGGCCGTCAATAAAATATGTTTCAAATTATACAAAAATTTCAAAATGCGAGTCAAGCGACAAGTCATACAATAAGTTAAAATAATAATAAAGTTAACACTCTACTGAGCTTTAAGTTTCCCATTACAAGCTATGCTAACTGTCAATATCTATAACGATTTGGCAAGTATAGATATTTGTATCTATTTGAACAATTTAGTCAAATGAAGAACTTTTTTGTTTCTCAAAGCAATATTTCAACCCAAATTATGAGCGTATATTCTACTTGATCTCTAGATCTTAAAGCTGCCCTTGAAGCAATCTATTGAAAAATAGGGTCCTAACTATATTGTTATGTAAAATTCCAAGTTCTAAGCAATCATTACAATAATTCTATAGTTATTCTGACAACTCCACCTTCAACTATCTTCTGTATATATATATATATATAAAGATATGCCCAATGCAACTTCGCTGGCGAGGCCCAACCCAATAGCAAATAATGCCATTAATTTCAAGTAAAATATTACACTTGAACTTTAAAGTTCAAAGCGACAAAATGGCATTTAACTTGACCAACGAATGCAATAAATGCATAAAGATGATTCTCTTGCAAAATGTCAAGCGGCTGCAAACAAAAGACTTAAGACACGAACTTTGAGCAAGGACAATAGAATACAAATGATTTAAGACATATGTACTCGTATTTCTATTTATAAAAGCTAGCTATGTATTGCATATTAAGTACTTTTAGCTCTACCTGTAGCTGCTTCAGTGGCATTCATTCATTTGGAATGCAAGTTGCGCCTCAAGAATGCGCAAGACTCAAAGTCAGCTTGAAAATAAACTAAAAGCCAAAGTCGTTGCTAACAATCATTGCCTAATTTGTCGGCAACAGGTGACGGCCGATGTCTCATATTGTAAACGATATATGTTTACATATATATACATACATATATGCCAAAGACATAAAAGCAGTTGGATCAATAGAACTAATAGATAGATAGCCAGATCGATACAACGATCGATCGATAGCTAGATTGATAGATGTGTATCTTTCAGTTGGCCAACAAGTAAATTAAATAATTTTGCTCAATGACAGGCATAATTTAGAACGTTTTCATTTTATGGCTGAACGAGTACCGGTATGTTTTTTTTGGCTTAGTTTCATTTGAGTCTGAAACGCTGACCTTTGGCTGAAGCTTTGAAGTTTAACTGAGTTTTTGCTCCATCTCCATCTTCAGCTCCAATTGTAATTGGCTTTGGCTGCTCAATTACTTGTGTTAAAGAAGATACGGCCATGTTATTGTTGTTGTTGTTGTTGTTGTTGTTGTTATTGTTGCTTATGCTGGTGATAAATGAGCTTGCTCCGATTTCAATAACATGCAATCGCCTTTGGTTTAGCATTGGAGTTAATTTCAAAAGCATTTTGCCACACACATGTGCTCGCAATTAGCCATCTTAGCCATGAGTCTCTGTCTTTGTCTCTGTCTCTATTGCTGTTTCTGTTTCTGTTTCTGTCTCTTGCCGCGATTTAAGTTTCAATTTCAGTTCCAGCTTCAATTTTAATTTTCAATTTCAATTTCGAGTCTCAGTTTCAGTTTCAGTTTCGATTTCATTTTCGTTCCGTGCCTGGCATTCCAAGCAACTGCCAAGCAACATTATAAACAGTTTGATTTTATGTACACCTTGTACATGCCCGGACTAAGCAACCCAGACAGCGCCCATAAATCTTGACGCCTCGCCTGACTCAATTAAATAAATATATACACATCACACAGATACACAAACACACACATACCACACGCACACACCTTTAGATGAGGCAGGAAGGCGCTTTGATAGACTGAAACATGGAACAACAACGACTCGCACTCAACAGTTGCATCGCCCATTGATTTATCGTTATCGTCATCGAAGTGGGAGTTTTTATACATATATATATATCTTATAAATAACCGCATAATGTCGTATCATGCGCCTCTTTGCACCTTTTATGGCATCCACACGTTTCGCATTTGCATGCAACTCTATCTTAACATTTTATTGTTCTTAAACTAAGTATTAACATTTTATTTTAATTGAATGGGGATTGTTCAAGTCTTTAAGAAACTTCAAACCTACTTTACTGTACCCAGACGGACACCTCATAAAGTATTGAAATTTTATATATCATGAGTTTTGTTTGTTTTGAGTACTTTATGATCTTACAGTTGATCCATTTTCTTGAAAATTTGTTTAGTTTTAGTGCTTTGGATGAAAAGACTTATATTAAGATTTAACTCAAGCTATAATTCTATTTCGTGCAGTTGTTGGGTTGTTTGGTAAAGTGAGAAGAGCAGAGAGAGAGAAAGAGACAGCGCGAGAGAGCGAGACAGCCAGAGAGTGCGAGTGACCAACTGTGACCACAAAGTTTAAAGTTAACGATTATGGTTACGATTACGATTACGATTACGATTACGATTACGTCTTTGTCTATGTTAATGTCTATTGTTATAGTTATGGTTGTTATTGTTATCATTAGCTAAGCTAGCTGTGTGTGTTACCTGGCGGCGTTGTCATTGAAATAATTCATTAGTGGACTGTATCTATGGCTGTTGCTGCAGTTAAATGGCCGCGAGTTAAATTTAGTTTAGTTTGTAATTAGATGAGCAGCTTGTGATTCGAGGCACATTTCCATTTTCATTTCCATTTCCGTCACTTGAGATCATTGCGTATTATATGTGTTTGTTAATGGCTTACAAAGAGTTGTGTTAGTGTTAGTTCTGTAATAGGTTTAAAGGCCGCCTGGCCATGGCTTAATTGTTATTAGACTATGATTTTGACTCCGGGCTGCACCTGTGCGATGCATGAGGTATGATGTATGAGGTATGAGGTATGAGGTATGAGGTATATGGTATGAGGTATGAGGTATGAGGTATGAGGTATGAGGTATGAGGTATGAGGTATGAGGTATGAGGTATGAGGTATGAGGTATGAGGTATGAGGTATGAGGTATGAGGTATGAGGTATGAGGTATGAGGTATGAGGTATGAGGTATGAGGTATGAGGTATGAGGTATGAGGTATGAGGTATGAGGTATGAGGTATGAGGTATGAGGTATGAGGTATGAGGTATGAGGTATGAGGTATGAGGTATGAGGTATGAGGTATGAGGTATGAGGTATGAGGTATGAGGTATGAGGTATGAGGTATGAGGTATGAGGTATGAGGTATGAGGTATGAGGTATGAGGCATGAGGTATGAGGTATGAGGTATGAGGCATGAGGCATAAGGCATGATATGATATGATATGTATATGAACAGACTTGGATTCGAACATAAATGCGCCATCATCCATAACCATAACTCAATTTGTTAACATAATTCGGTCTGACAGCGACGCGTTGCATGCCACGTTTAGCTGCGCCATTTGCCACACGAGCTATACTTCTGCCTCTGCCTCTGACTGTGTCTCTGCGTCGCAGTCAGAGTGACATTGGCCGCCGTTTGCCGTTTGCCAACTTTACAACTTGCAACGTTGCAACGTTGCAGCTTGGCGACTAATTGAACATGACATTTGCCAATAAACAACAATCGTTTAATGTGCATTATGCTGACCTTAAAATCTGCTCGTCTATTGAAAATTGTTATTCTTTCAATTTGGTAGCATGTCGTATGATATCTGCCTTTAAGCGCCCCTATAAAAATGTTCAAAATATTATAAATAATTGTCAGCACAATCGCAATTGTTGCTTGTTGTTGCTTTGTGAGATCTGCGATCTCCAATCTGCGATGAGCTTCAATGTCAAATTACAAAACAGAAAAAAACAGCTTCAAATATCAAGCATTGACTTTTGCTTCGAGTCAGAATAACTTCAGATACATTGGCAGTTGCATATAGATATATGAATACATAAGTTCTTAGCAATCGGAATGATTTGTTACGGAACTGGACTTTACTTGTATCTAGGGTAGATTAGTTCAGAGTAGCGATATGTCTTTACTTTAACCTGCTTCAGAAGTATTTCTGCTTACGAATTTCGAACTTTAAAAAAAAATAATCTATATATATCAATTTTTGAAAATATATAGAAAACTATTAAATAACATTATTCTTACATAGTTTGTTGAAAAATCAAAAACCAGATTTATATCAAAAACTACTGAATTTATAGGCTTTGGTAATAGAAACAAGTTCAAAATCCTTTTAAATAAATTCGAATTTAAAATATTTGTGTTTTGTAACGATAATAAAAACAAATTAATTAAAGCTTTTTTTCGATTAATACTCAAAAATAGCAACAAAAAACGACTTTTGTTTCAAAACGTTGATCTAAAAGATTGAAAGAATCGTCAATTCTACACGTTCTTTATTCAGTTGAGAAGAAGAATCGCTGCTTGAAAAATCCAAATGTATCTTAACTTTTAAAGTCAACTATGAAAAATTGTTTTTCCTATGCAATATGGTTTCCGTATTATATGATTTAATATGAAATTTATAAGATTTGTTTTAAGCTAAGCTAATGCAGAGCATCTGAATTCAAAAGTGTTTCAAATTGTATAAGAATAAGAACATTATGAAGAGAATTGTTCAACTGATGCATAATAAATGCTGCCATTATAAATATTACAAATGACAGACAGACAGACAGACAGACGGACAAAGCACAAGTCGCTGATTGTGTCTCACTTAGTTTCCATATATATTTATTTTTCTGTTTCTGTTTCTTTTTGTTTTTGTTTTTGTTTTTGTTTTTTGCAATAATAGCATTTAAATGGCTCTTTTAAACATTATTTATGAGCGCTCTAACTGTTGCATGACATAAATGTGTGGCTGTCGTCGCCGTTGTTGTTATTATTATTATTATTATTGTTGTTGTTGTTGTTGTTGTTGTTTCTTGGCTTTGCGCGCATATGACCCTCAGGTCTTCCATGGGTAAAGTCATGAACATGACTTCAAATAGACAAGATGACAGCGGCACCGAGATATAGAGGGACAGAGTAGGACAGAGAGGGACGGAGAGGGACAGACATTGCCAGACATGGCTCTCTATATTATTTTATCAAGCACAACGTTAGAAAAGAATAACAACAACAACAACATGTGTAATATATTACAACGTTGCCGCATTTTATTATAGCAAATGAGCATAACTATCTTCGGCTAACCGAATATATATACCCTTTCAAAAAACTGGTACATACCAAAACTCATTTTTAAACAGCTTTAAGCTATAGTTTTTCGGTATTGAAAACTTTGAATTGTTAAGTTTTATCGAGTTATCTACAAAAACCAAAATAACTCTAAATATAAATCTAGAAACTAAAAAATTGCACGAAAAAAAAGTTTTTGTGTAAAAACTTTTATGTTTAAACAGATATCACAACAAATCTGAATAATTGTAAGTACATTTTAAATAGCGTATATCATATATCTTGTATAGGATAAAGTTTTTATATCAAAAATGCAACATTTTATCGAAAATGGGCAAAAACGAGCAAGAAGTGCTAACAATATTTGATTTAGTCAATAACTATTTAACTTAACGATTCTCCATACAATTAATATGTTATATCACAAAACAAGTAAGAATACTCTATTCGAGTGTGCCCGACTACGACTCCCGACTTCCTGCTCCCAACTTGCATTTCAAGCAGTTCAGCGGCAACACAAGCAAGCAGCGTACTCAACTTGCACAGTGCATGTCAAACTGTTGTTTCTGCCTGCTGAGACAGGGGAAATAAGTTCTTCCATAACTTTGGTGCTATTTATCCGATCGTGTTGAAATTTACACATCCGAAAGACATTGATTAAACATACTTGTGTACCATGTACGATTTGCGGGGTGCGGGGGGCTGCATCCGAAATTTGAAATAAACTTGATCTGCGTATGGTATACAGGAATCTACATGCCAAGTTTGGTGTCTCTAGCTCTTGTAGTCTCCGAGATCTGTGTGTTCATACGGACAGACAGACAGACAGACAGACAGACAGACAGACAGACAGACGGACATGGCTAGTTCGTCTCGGCTGTTGATCCTGATCAAGAATATATATAGTTTATATAGTCGGAAATGCCTCCTTCTGTCTGTTACACACATTTGCAGTACTTTATAACTCCCTTTTTCCCATTTTTAATGGGAACAGGGAGTAAAAATATGTGAGTTTTTTATTGGTTAAGACCATTTGTTGGCTAAGACCAAAAAAATACACATGAAAAACACATTGGAATATATATTTTTTTTAAATTATGCCAAAAAAATCAATTTTAGCTATATGTTATAGTAATCCGATCCGACTGTATACAACGGACAGACATAGATCGACTCGACTTGTTTGACAAAATTATAAAAGCGTCTATATAAGACTATAAGAAAACTGTTTGATGTTCAAATTGTTTATAATACTAAAAACAACGTTTTTCAGATCATAATAATTCTCAAGTGTATTTTTGTTGTTGTTGAATTTTTTCTCATCGTTATGTCTAATTAAAGTTGCGCCTTCATCTGTGCTTAATGCAGGCAAGAGAAGTGGGTGGCAGCTTGGAAGGCAAGGGGCACTTTGAATGCTCTTTAGCAGCCCCTAAGTCATGAGCTCATGTCTATCATAGTGGTTCTTTAGTTTGTTTAGTTTGTATTCTTTATTCTTTATTATTTATATCGTCATCGTCTAGCTGCCATAGCGCAAAATTAAAAGAAATAATTATATATAATGTTGACTGGCCAAGGACGCGCTAAGTTGGCTAGTTAGTTGGTTAACTTAGTTTGTGTTTGGTTTGTGTTTTGTTATTGAGGTTTTTCGCGTTTCCATACATTATTTTCTATGCACTAACTCTCAAACTCAATCTTTGTCCGTCTGTACATATATATATATATATATATATATATATATATATATATGTATATGTATCTGAATATAGTATATGACTGTATGCTCCAATGATCATTGTGTAGTCATGAATCCAACTTTTGCTGCGCGCTTCGTTGGGCACCAACTAAATATATGATATGAAGAATCGTGTTTATGTATAATTATGTGCAAGTTTATGTACAAGTATGTTATGTAGTTCTAATGGCTTGTGAAATGTATAATGCTTCGATAGAGGAGTTGCTATCAATCAGTCAGTATGTCAGTCAGTCAGTCAATCATTAATTCCAATTTGTAATTGTTTATTATTGTGCAGGTGCAATAATTGGTTTAAGTATATCAATATATATATGGCAACATTTGTAGGATAGTTAAGTTAACCTTTTTGAATTCATAGTTTTGCAGCAGCTCAGAAAAATTTAGAAATAGAACGCATTGAAACGTCAGAAAAAGGGGTTCTATATTCGTGATCAGCATCAACAGCCGAGTCATGTCCGTCATATCCGTCTGTCTGTCCGTCTGTCTGTCTGACTGTCAAGACAGATAGATGCTTCTTTTCTCTGCAGGTAATACCTAAAGTTTAAGTTTTTTAATAAAATGATTCCTACTGTGAAAATACTTTTAATACTACTTTGAATCCATTTCAAGCTCATCTCTTATGGTATCTATAACAATTAATAGATAGATATAATTGAAATGACACATAATTTAAAGCAAAATCTAATATTTTAATAGACTAGCTATTTGAAATGCCATAATAAACCTAATTTATAGTCATGAGATCAGTATACGAAAGCAAATCAACTGAAATTTAAGACAAACTTCAATTGAGGCAACAAAAAGTATAAATGTAAAATGAATGTACAAATTCAACATAATACCCGTACTTAAATTCCAAATAATTGCATTTATAATATTGAATATGCAAAACAAAACAAAAACAAAAACAAAAACAATAACAAAAAAACATATTTTGATTAACGATGCGGCTTTTGTTTGGTTTTGGATTTTGTGGCTACCAACATTTGTACATTTTGTTGATTGTAGATCGAAATCCCTTTCAAAATATTTACACAAGGGCGTGCGTGCCTAAAAATTAAATTGTGTGGCACTTTGTGAGTGTATTTGCTTTGGGCATTCATATGCTACTCATTCATATTCACATTCACATTCGCATTTACATTCAAAACATTTGGCAATTTATGATGGCAATTGGCAAGTGAAATGTGCAAAAACGGCCATTGGCTATAATCAGCATAAACAAATAGATATATACACACTATATATATATATATATATATATATATATATATATACTCGTACAATGCAAAGTTGCTATTTTCATAATTTATAATTGACGGCTTTTTGCGCTGGCTAAAAATGGCTTAAAATAGCTAATAAGCTTTGCTTTTGTTGCCACTTGGCGTATGCGTGATATTTCGGATATTTCGCATACTTCTTATATGCAATTAAATGTCGCCTGAACGAGCTTTGACACACGGCTCCATCTGCAACCCCATCTGCAGCTCAATCTTGGCCAACTTGGCCATACATACCTATGCATTTAGCTGAGTCAGCGACGGCCCCCAAACACGTTTCCAGGCCAGGTCTTAGCCCAAAACTGGCAGCGGGCCCAAGCCCGAGTTTTGAGTCTGAGCGTGGAGCTGGGGCCGGGGTTGGGGTTGGGGTTGGGGCAGCCTGGAACTGAAGCCATGGCACGTTCGAGTACACAGTGCTAAAATCGCTTGTTTGTTTGTTTGTTTGTTTGTTTGTTTGTTTGCTTGCTCAGTTGTGTGAATTCGAATTTGGCTTTTTATGTTGCCTTTTTGGTCGCTTTTGGCCAACAAGGTGAAGGTTAGCGAACTGTCGCCAAATGCAACACACGAACCGCAGCCACAACATGGAGACCTGGAGACATGGATAGACCTGCCACATGGAGGATATAAAGACATGAAGACATGAAGAGACATGCACACTTGGACACTGCTGTTTTGCTTCATAAATATGCAAATCACATTTGCAGCTTGAAGCTGCGAAAACTGCATTCAAAGCGATTTGCTTGCCTTAAATAAAAAGGCATTAATTTTATTTCTATATATATATACATACATACTTTTTGTTAACGATTTTGTTTCGCTTTGTCGTGTTCCGCTTTACTGTTGCTGTGGTTGTTGTTGTGGTTGTTGCTGTTGCTTTTGCAAAGTTGCAGTTGCATTTGTTTCCCAGCACTTTGTTGCAATTTGTTTTGCAATAAACAGTCTCTTTAAATGGGAACGAAACATCAAAACAACTCTTTGCAAATTGATAATGTTTGCTTGATTTGGTTTCAAATAACAACTTTGAATATTCAAAGTGAACTTCTTCCTTTGATCCAAAGTGACTTTTAGCCTTGTTCTTAATTGGTTTTAGTTCTGAAACGTCTATTTGCATCAATTCTACAACATTTTCGTTTTCGTATTCAGAATTTCGCATGGAATTTTGTTACTTTTCATGATTTTTGGTCTTCTTTTAAAACTGGCTGTGGGCATTATCTGGTTGTGGGCACCCTTGGTATAGTTTACGTAAACATAACTTATCTAAACATTGAATATCGATTAATGAATAAAATTTCGATTTACTTTGATACTTTGGAAGCGCAACAGTTTTACAATTATCGATTACTAGAACACCAAAAATTCAGGCCTGTCCCGAATTCAGTACGTTTTTGAGTAGTAAAAAGTATGAATTCCGAACGATTTATGAAAAACTGTTCTGATTTCCAATCGGATTGTTTTCCTTTTCTTTTTTTCTAAACCTAGTTCGAATCCAAGTTGCATAGTTTTCTAGTAGGCATTGCTGAATCGAGAACAGCTATGTTTTCTTGCACATTTCATGCATGATATTATGAAATCATTACATGTTTGTTGTTTTATTGTTTTAAAAGAATTTTAATTTATTCAGTACAAGTGAAATTGTTGAATAAATCAACTCTAGCGTCAAGTGAATCAAAAAGGTAAATGAAAGTATGTTACGAAGACAAATATGGTTGTTAAAATTGGGCAAGATTCTTCAGTTCGATTTGGATTACCATCTAATAATGATGTTATTGTATGTAAGATATAAGTATCTGGGGATACATTGTAATCGGAGTGGAGGACACTTGATGCCATACGGGAAACAACATGAATTACTTTGGGAGCAGTTCAATTGATGCTCCCTTTGCCTCCTCCTCGACTGCCATGCCCCTCAACTCAAGTTTGAAGTGGCAAAACCCCAATCACAATTATGCATGACAGTCAAGCGGCAATGTAAACATAAAATACACAACACCAATAGTTGTTGCTGGTTGTTGTTGTTGGTTGTTGTTGTTGGTTGTTTTCTTGCTCAACGGTTAGCTCATCTTTTCGTCAGTTTTAAACTGCTGTCTGATTGATTTTTGGGATTACAACATGACCTAACTGATCATTATGATCATAACGCAATTTGCATTTGTTCGACCCCAACTCTGTTTCTATCTCTCTTTGTTTCTGTCTCTATCTTTATCTCCTGTGTGTGCCTGTTTGTGCTTAAGTATGTGTATGTGTGTGGCAAATGGAAAATGGAACTTTGTGATTGATTGCAATGGGCAACGGTGCGTGTCCAAATGGCCAAATGGGCAAATGGGCAAATGGCCAAGACGGCAACGGGCCAAAGTGCCAATGGGCCCTGCACAGCGGAGCAATTACGTTATTTTCACTGCAAGAGCGCAAAATGAAGACATCATTAAGCTTTAATTTGGCTATTGCCACATTTCGATTTGTATAACAAATTGCACAATAAATGTTCGAACAAACGTGCACAGATACATTTTCAGATTTAGATACAGCTACAAATATGCACAGATACATCAAACGGTAAATCGCATACATAAAACGCAATTAATCAAAATGTTACCTACAAATCAACAACAAAATGACAAAAACCCAAAACGACGACATCTCAAATACACTAAATAATCTCCTTTTTTTTAATATATATCAATCAAGCTTATTCAATAAATATGATCTGTTGATTTGGTATCAATATATCAGCGGTTCAGTTGTTCAACTAGTTAGGTTCGGTTCAAAGAAAGTCCAATTATCTCCAAATTTCAAAAATCACAATGTACTGGCAACATTATTAAAGGTATAATCTACTAAGATCTTAGTTGAACTTTCATTCAAAATTATTACATTTGCAACTTTTTTTTCATTCAAAGAACAGATTTATATAACATATTTTCTAATTTTACCATACCTTGGCTAGGCTAACTTTTAACCTAGAAAAGTAACCTGGTTAAGGTCCAAATTTGATGACCCTTTGATAGAGTATACAATAAAACTTTGGCACATGATTAGCCTATGGCTAACTTTGCATAACTCTGCACAGCATGTCTCACATTTTCGTTAATTTAATTTGATTTTTTAGCTTCAAAATAAGTAAAAACAAAGCGTAAGATAAACCAAAAAAACATTAATTTCTTTGACGTCCTACAAATGTTCAAAAGTGCCGCGCATATATAGCTCTTGATTTTGATTAATTAGTTCATGGCACTTTCGCTCGATTTGGATCTGGATCAAAAAGTCAAATGAGCTCATTATGCATAGCCATATCAGCTGTGTATTATGTAAGTAAATGTTTTAATTTGCTCGATGTAGCTTAAAGATCGTCTCATTCGTCTCTCTCTCTCTCTCTCTCTCTGTTGAATTCTCGCCCACTCTATATAAGTTATATATGTAACTGTATCTGTATCTGTTTCTGTAACTTATCGCTTATCTGTGAAATTAATGAAATGAATTGAATGAACATTGTCGCTACCGTTTGGCGACGCTATTTGTCTTTCCCGATTGCCCCAAATTTAAATTTAAATTTAAATTCAAATTCAAATTCCAATTTGAATTCCCATTCCAATTTGCTGTAGATCAATGATTAATGGCTAACACAACTGCGGCATTTCTTTTCATTTCAATTTCAATTTCAATTTCAGTTTCTATTTCAATCTCTCAATTGCCCAAATGCGTTTGGCATTTTGTATAACGAAACCTTTAATAAAATCAACTTGCACATAAACTGTGTAATTACAGTCAGAGTTTTGTCATTTTGTCAGTTTGTCCGTTTGTCAGTCGCACAGTTCGTTGCTTTTAAAGGTTAAAAATCAGCATTTAAATTTAAAAGCCGTTAACGCACACCATAACAATGACAACAACAACAACAACAACAACAATAACAACAATTAACCAAATTGCGCATTGTTCCAATTTTAAGTATGGCCTTTTCTATGCCTAAGTTTTTACACTCTGTACAACATTCGTCTACCTGCCTTTATAGCCAGCCTTTAAGCCGTTCAATCTTTTTGGCCAAAGTTCAAATCGTTTATTGGCAACAACAACAACAACAACAATAGCAACAACAACGATTACAATTTCACGGCATTGCACAAATCGCGTAGAAGGTAGTTCAACTAAAGCAACAGCTAAGAACATTGCAGTCGACAACTCCCGACTGCGTTATACTCTATCAAAATGTTTCAAATATGCTGACTTTAACTGAAAAATTGTGTATAGGTATAGGATTAGGATATAGACAGCTCTGATCTTTACAAATATATCTAACTGACTTGCATATATTTTTGAAATATGAAACCAATTTTTTCAAAAATGCATTTCTTCTTCCTTTTAAGATGAAGGATTCAAATTTTTGAATGAATTTATATTATGGAAAATCGTTCAGCATGTTTTTTGTTCAGTCCAATTTAGTTTTTCGCAATTGTTGTCTCTTTTTTAAATCCGAAAAAACAGATATTGTTATTAGTACCGACATTTTTAAGCTTTGGAACTAAGAAATTTTGTTTTCCTTGAACCACAACTTTATACTGAAAGAAAGTTGTTCAGTTCGAGTTCATTATTGAGTGTACTTTTGACAAGTAATTTGGTTTAAGGTTCGGTTCAGAGTTTAAAAGGGTTCAAAGAAGGTTCAAAATCGGATTGCAGCCATGTCATCTATGATATTATGTTCAAATATTTCCAATTTCAGATCTACACAAAAAGTATTTAAAGTACAACTCACATTTGGCTCAAAACTGGATCACAAATGGTTTATACTTTAACATTATACATGATAATTGAAGTTCGTATTTAGAATTTGAAACGTATTTTTGAGGAGTAGAGTGAAAATGAGATGCAGCTCAATTTATAATTTAATCAAAGTTGGTTAATATGCAAAATGATGTATCAGTATGTCTAATAGATCTTAAAATAACAAGTCTTGTAATTGTAATAACTAAAAAGTTCAATAATTGCAGTTTAAAATGAACTGCAGAGTAGCAGTTTGAGTTTAAGTTCCAATTTCAATTTCAATTTCAAAACCCGATCCTGACACAGTCTTTCAGTTTGCGTGTAATTGTGAAAACCGCAGATAAATATTTTGTATGAATACGAGTACAATGAGTATGAGTATAATGAATAATATGAGCACTATGTGCGACTAAAGCCACAGTCACAACAACAACAACAACAATTTATAACGAAACCAAAGTAGATCTTCAGATAAAAGCGCGTTGCATGCAACGCCTTTTGGGTTTGGACCACGTCAATTGAACGATTGCGTTATGGCCTGTGATCGTTATGATTTGTATTTCATATATATATACTTATACTTATACTTTTATTATTATTTGTATTATTATTTCATGCGCTCATTAAATTTCATATTTCATTCATTGTGTGCAAATGAATGGCAATTGTTTGCCAACGATTTTACGGCTCGTTTATTGGTATTTATCGCCAGATTGGGGGCCTCGAATTGGGGGCGTCAATTTACAAAACTCATCATCATAAAATACATATAGTAGTTATAAGTATGTATGCAATTAACTGTCACAATTACAAATACAATGCCATAACTGCAAAGTGAGTTATAAATAGAGAAAACTTGATCATGAGCAGTTAAAAAGTTAGTTAACTACTATATTATTTCATTTTAAGAAACTCCAGCCTTGATTTACATTTCAAACAACTCTTTCTTTTTACAAAAATAAGTATCAGCTCTTTTCAGGAATGCACTCTCAATAAATGCTTCTATTTTCATTTTTGATAAGATTTTGCGGTTTGAATTCACTAGCATTTGATCAAGGTTTCAATTGATATAGATATCAATGTACTAGCTTAAAACAAACAAGGAAATTTTCAAAACGGAAACTTCTTTCAACCGAATTTCAATTCTCAGCAATCTCTTTTATTTCTTTAAGCTAATATGTATATATATATATATATATGTCATACTTATCAAAATAATATTTTCAATTACGTTTTTTGAGCATTAATATTATATTGTGCATTGTTATGGCAAAAAAGCTTGCGTGAGAAAACTGAGAAAAACTAAAAAAAAGAAAAGAAAATGTGCTGCTTTGTTGAAGGTAGCTGAACAATGAATAGAGATTTGCAAACTATATATGTACTATATATACAAGTTGGGTCTGTGTCAAAATGGGCAACTGGAAGACTGGGCAACTGGGCAACTGGAAGACTGGGCGACTGAGAAGTCGACGTCGACTGCGACTGTGACGGCGACGGCAACTGAGACTGAGACTGAGACTGGGCGACCGTATGACATAATAACACAGAGACTGAGGCTGTGCTGGGAAGTCGGGGGTGTTTTTGAAGATGGGAAAGCTGATGTGGCTGGCAGAATTACAAAAGAAATTAAATTGGCAACTGCAGCAGCAACAACAACAACAACAATAACAACAACAATAACAACAACATTGTTTGTGGCAACAACATACGGAAGCAAGTGCTTCGCGACTTTTTGGGCAGATGAGACCCAACTCGACTTGGTTTGGGGCACAAAAATTGCTAAAGATGTCGTAAGCATCTGCAGCATCTGGGAAAATGTTTTTCGGACCGCAAGCAACACACATGCTTGTATAGTATATATAAAGAAATAAAAGTCTTTTGTAATATTGCGCCTTTTCGACTTATTGTTGTTGAGCTCTGATTAATTAGCTGGCATTTTTCGCTTTCTTCACTCTATACTCTACAGTCTTCAGTCTTCAGTCTTTGGTCGTCAGTCTTCAGTCTTTGGTCGTCAGTCTTTGTTTTCGACAAATTGGCAACTATGGGGAGTAGCCGGTAATTGGATGCGAATGGAAGAGTTTTGTTAAGTTTGGCCATTTGGGGTGGATGTTCGATAAGTACTAATTGGGCGGGAGACGTAGTGTCAAAAATATAGCTCATATTAGATCAAGATTTAAATTTATAATTTTATGATGGTTTTATCTATATACATATAGTATATCTATCTACATATAGTAGTACTGGCAATCAATGCAGGGCCAAAACCATATAAGCTAAAAGACTTAAATTTTCACAGTAGTTAAGTTCTATGCCGAAAGTGAGCACTGATCCCGGAGGTTGGAAAATTCAGTCGGGAAATGTGAAAAATGCTTGGAAAACAGTTGTATGCAACTTTTATGACTATCATCCGATCAGCTTCAAACTATATAAAAAACAATTTACGACTGCAAACCAATTTTCGGGAAATTACCCGCCTAGGTGGAAAATGGGCGGTCAAGGTTGTATGGGCGAAAGTTGAGTTTTAAGTGATTTGCTTCAAACTGATTTCCAAAAATCTATATAACAAGTCATTGAAAACTGATTACCAATTTTCCGGAAAATTCACCCCCTGGGTGGAAAGTGGGTGGTAAACAGGGCGAAAGTTGAGTATTAAGTGATTTGCTTCAAACTCATTTTCAAAAATCTATATAACAAGTCATTGAAAACTGAATACCAATTTTCCGGAAAATTCACCCCCTGGGTGGAAAGTGGGTGGTAAACAGAACTTGTTGCGATTATTTACTATACCAAACTCAATCATGTTTTTTTCATCAGATTTCCAAGCCAATCTCAACTCTTATTAAGACTCTACATGTATTCAACTATATTCCACAAAGAGAATAAGAATATAACTTCAACTTTCCACAAAGTATTTCAATACAATACAACTTTCGTTTGCTTCTATTTGGGAATATAGTCAACTTCACAATGAACTTGTAATTAACATACAAGCTAAATGATACGTAATCCAATTATAGCTATAGAGCTGAACTGAACTGAGCTCTGCTCTTGGCCGACATCATTATTATACAGTAAATTTGAGACTTGACACGCCCACCAAACGCCCGCCCGTGCGAGCCAAGCAAAAAAGCCAAAACGAGCAGCAACAACAACATTAACAACAATAACAACAACAACAACAGTTGGCAAAGTGAAAGCGATGCCACAAATCAAAGCCATCAGCAGCTGCCCCTCAATGCCCCAATGCGACCGGTTGATGTTAACGCTAATGTTGCTGCTGTTGTTGTTAGTCTTGTTGCTGCTGCTGTTGTTGCTGTTGCTGCTGTTGTTGCTGCTGATGACTTTATGCGCCACAATTCTCAGCTAGTCAGCAAAGGTGGGCATAAAGGTGTCACTTTCGCTGTCAGCTGCTAATAAATAAAGCCACGAGACGAGAGCAACAATTGTTGCGGGGTTGCTGAAAAGTTCAACTTACCATTTCTTTGGACAACTTCCTGTTTGACAGTTGTTGCTGGTGGCTTGGCCACAGCCAGGGAGGATGATAGCAGCATAAACAGGATACCAGCATTGAGCAGCATTGCCATTGTTGTCCTGTTGTTATAGCAATTTCTGCTGCTGTTGCTGTTGGTCCTTGCCATCTCACTCGCCAATATGCAACGATTTTGTTGATTTGGTTTCGCTTTCTTTTGTTTTATTATTGTTATTTGTTAACAGTCGTTATTTTGTTTTTGTTGTTTTGTTAATTTGCTATTGACCTGTTGAATGCTGAATGCTGCAGCTGCATTTCACTTTCATATTGAGCACAAAATAAGTTGATAATCAAGCAAAAATGTAAAGCGACAACAGCAACAGCAACAACAACGGAGGCTGCAAAGTGAAATTTCACTTTCGTGCATTCAAGTGGACTTCTCTCTTATGGCTAGCAGGTATTGCAACATACACACACATGCACAACACACACACACATATACACATGTATAGTGGCAAGTGAATTGTGTGTTGGGGTCACGCACTCCTGTTGCCAGTTGCTGTTGCCAGTTGCTGTTGCTGTTGCTGTTGCTGTTGCTGCAGTTGCTGCTGTGTTCCTGCTGGCAATTATTGGCGTCGCGTAAAGGCCATAAAAATAAAATGTATTTTGTTAAGCAGGTATAACAACAACAACAACAACAACAACAACAACAGCGACAGCAGCAACAACAATTGCAATCACTTGTCTTGTTGTAGCAGCTGTTGATTTGAATGCTGTTGCTGTTGCTGCTGCTGGCTGCTGGCTGCCACATGCCACAACAGCAGCAACTAAAAAAATAAAAAAAAAAACTCTTGCAACAATTTGTATATACTACTAGTTTATTTAGACTTTTCAATATGATTGTTCATTGTACAGGAAACTATTAGCGCGTAACCACAAAACAATCAAACTTTTAGTTTTTGTTTTTTTTTTTTGGTATTTAAGCTCTATAAAGTGTATTTATCAAGTATTGTAATTAATTTGCATTTTGTTATTATTTTTATGGCACTCGTTATTTAGTTGTTGTCGTAATTATGTATTATGTTTTCTTGTTATTGTTTCTCATTTTTCTTTTGTTTTTTTTTCTTGTTTTCTGAAGCACTTTTAGTTTCATAACACGGAAATGCCGCCCAATCAACTCAAACACTTTAACAAAAAACAACAAAAAAAATGTTTTAAAAAAATATATTTATATATATTTATATACATATATATAAATATGCCAGTGTATGTGTGTGTGTTTGTGTGTGAGTGTTTGTCCACTAAAATTGTTTTTGAAAAACGCTAACGAAACGCGGCGAAAACGCGCGTAATTGCAGGATGTGGCGCGATTTCAAGTTGGACATGGCTTAACACTTCCGTGCCACACACACACACACACACACACGCACACACAGAGGTGCAAGCACACACACACACGTACGCACGAACTCATCTCATATGCGAATTTTTCTTACGGTCGGCCTGGCTGTTTCTTTTTTTAGGGGCGGGGGGGTTGACCGGCGGTCGTTTGGAGAAAAACAGGTGTGTGGATTTACCGTTAACGAACTAGGCAACAAAACGATACCCAGAAATCAAAGAGAGAGAAACGCGACGTTTGTCAAGCGCTCGCTGCGAACGCCGTCAACTGTCTGAGCTGCGCGCAGGCGCCGTCGTACACTTTTAAAGCACTGTAACAGCTGAGAGAGAGCCAGCAATAGAGACACAGAGAGAGAGAGAGACTTGAGAGAGCGCAAGAGAGCATTTGTAATACTCCAGCTGTGCTTCATGAATGAAGCGGCCAATCGATCAGCTGTGTGGCTTAAACCGGTAAAAGTTGTAAACGTTGGTCACAACTGTTGCTGTTGTTGTTGCTGTTGTTGTTGTTGCTGCTGTTTGTGCTGCTGCTGTTCTTGTGGCCAGCACGTGACGCATACAATTGCAACGTCCACGCCCACAAACAAGCCTTAACTTGAATCCTGCCTTAGGCACGACCGCTTCAAATCATTTTTAAGCACTTTGTCATTGGTGCGGTTCACGGTTCACGGTTCACGGTTCACGGTTCACTCTGGGTTCGGTTCGTTTCGTTCACCAAACCGGAGATGTTTCTGCACCCAGGTTTTGGTCCTATTCTGAAATTTGTTTTTGTGACATTCGAATGTATGTTAACAGCTCTTTCCAAATTTATAACTCTTATATTTCGGTTATAAAGAAAAGATTTAAATCAAATTTGACACAAATTATTCTTAAAATGAAATTGTGTCAAAATTGTATAAATTCTTGTGAGTTGAAACAAATTTCAACACAAATCTTTCTACTCCCTGTACCCATTAAAAATGGGAAAAAGGGAGTTATAAAGTACTGCAAATGTGTGCAACAGGCAGAAGGAGGCATTTCCGACTATATAAACTATATATATTCTTGATCAGCATCAACAGCCGAGTCCATGTCCGTCTGTCTGTCCGTCTGTCTGTCCGTCTGTCTGTCTGTCCGTCTGTCTGTATGAACACACAGATCTCGGAGACTACAAAAGCTGGAGACACCAAACTTGGCATGCAGGTTCCTGTATACCATACGCAGATCAAGTTTATTTCAAATTTCGGATGCACCCCCCCACACCCCCGCAAATCGCAAAAGAGTCCCACCGCCACAATTTTAAATATAAAGCTTTGATTTTTGGTACATGTATATGTATCAATGTTGATCAGCTGTGTAAATTTCATTACGATCGAATATATAACACCAAAGTTATGGAAGAATCTATTACCCCCGTCTCAGCAGGCAGAAACAACAGTTTGACAGGCACTGCAAAAGTTAAGTGCGCTGCTTGCTTGTGTTGCCGCTGAACTGCTTGAAATGCAAGTTGGGAGCAGGGAGTCTCGTAGTCGGGCACACTCGACTAGAGTATTCTTACTTGTTTTTATATCGAAAATGCTTTTTTTAAGTTTTTAACTTCTATAACTCTGTCCAAACTAAACCAATTTGGTTGAGTATTGTTTCATTTCATTTGATGTTTCTTCAACTTTAAAGGCTCTATTTAGTTTTAGTTTCTGCTTATTTTCAACAACTGAATACACTTGCAGCATTACTAGGTCAACATTTGCATTAATATTTGTTGTATTTATTGCACAATGGCCATTCCAAGTGTATTGCTCCACAGGCCGGGTCGATCCAATCTGATCCAAGTGACATGTACTATAATTAATTTGAAGCGCTTGTCTATCTCTGGCCCTACGAGATAATTGATAGGCGATATTCGCATTGCACATAACATTTAATATATTTTTGTTGTATTATGAGTTGTGGATAAATTATAATAGCTAAAGAGGTAAGCACATAAATACATAAGCATATAAACACAAATAGCCCCAAGCCCTTGTATATTAAAGATGTTTGGCAAATTAACGCGCAGACTGCAAAAATCAAAATATATATATATAAATTTAAGCAAAAAAGTGGAAATTTTTGAAATTTTTGCGCCTTAAAATGATTTGCATAATATTTAAAATAAAATGTATAATCGCGTTTGTCATTTCATTAATTAGACTGTGATAAATATGAGCCAATTAACCAATTTAATATAAGTTTATTTTGATTTTGAAGAGATTAAGAGTGAGAAAAATGTAAAACTCTCACTACTTTTGACATTGACATCTGTATACATTGCCATATCCTTATTTATAGCACAATCTCACCTAGTTTCGATATTAATCTAGTTGTTAGACTTCAAATCATCTACTCGACCATATGCTCTTGACGCTGGATCATGGCCATGACAATGGCTATAAAAATGGCCAACAGCAGGCATATCTAATTAAGCACAGTTGATGCTTGATGGCCCAGTTGATGGCTGTCCGAGCTACCAAATTGGCTTGCCTTATGTAAGCCATACCAAATTTAAATTCCGAATCCATATCCAATTCCAAGATGAGAAGCATTCATCTACTTAGCAGGGCAAATAAATCAAAGCGAATCACTTTGAACAATTTGATTAAAAGAAAAAACAGCAACTGATGCTGATGTACTGCAAACAGCCAAGGCATATCGTATAATTTTGCATAGATGTACAATGTACAATGTACATATGTTCATATGCAAGAAGCTGAACGATCGAGGTCGAGGGTCGCTGCAAGAGTTTATAGTAGTCACTGCAGTCATTTAGTAATTCAGTATGCGCAAATTGTTCAATTCACCCACGCATCCATGTCAATGAGACTATGCGCTTTAACAATGTCAAATTTCACAATTGCAGTAGCTACAAAATCAACAATAACAACAACAACAACAACAACAGAAACAGCAACAACAAAAACATTTGCAGTCAAGGCATCATTGCCATGTTATGATGTTAAGAGTACAAATTCCATAAACTTCGCTATATATATCTGATGCTTCTATATATCAGGCTTGTTCCCATTTCCGAAAACTTGTCATTCCGAATCGTTTTTGCTTTCTATGTCAAAACAATTAGTAATCGTTACTTCGTTTATAGATAAGTTTGAATACTTCTGATTCCATTCTCTCAAAAACACAACTTTATAAACAGAATTTTCTATCGATATTTAGAATTCAAACCAGCTTGTCTTCCACTTTCGATTGTTTTGGTTGAATTTGGAAATGGGAACAGGCCTGCGTATTTATTTTGTATACCTTAGAAGAGAATATTATAATTTTGTCACGAAGTTTGTAACGCATTGAAGGAGACGTCTCAGAAAAGAAGGGGTTCTATATTCGTGAACAGCATGAACAGCCGAGTCATGTTCGTCATGTCCGTCTGTCCGTCCGTTTATATGCGTTTTTCACGACTTGGCACAGTTGCTTCTTCTTATTGCAGGTAGTACCTATAGTTGAATTGTCCAGATCGAACCACTATAACATATAGCTGCCATAGGAACAATCGGTTGAAAAATAAGTTTTTGTACGAAAAATTTGTATCGTTTTTAAGATAACTCAACCAAACTCACTTTGCTTACACTCAGTTTGTATATGCTGAAAAAGTTTCATCCAAATCGGACGACTATATTCTATAGTTGCGATAGAAACGATTGGTTGAAAAATAAGTTTTCTTATGCAAAACTTTTCTGCAAGGGTTTATATCTTCGCCACGCTGAAGATAACATTTCTTTGTTTTTTAGCAAAACGTTTTGACATATTGTGGTATCCAGAAGACCAATAATTTTTTGATCGTGTGATCCTTGGGTACTTACTGAACAAACGATGACTCGTAAGTTATGCGCCCAAGTCTTTGGATATTTTTATAATGCCCACTGAAGGTCTACAATTCGTTTATATATTTGTATCTGAATGTGAATCTGTGTCTGTTTCTGTATCTGTATCTATATTCGTATCCGTATCTATTGAACATACATATGTACATATGTATGTGTGGGCGTTAAGATAAATATATGTTAAAGGCGGTTGAAAGACGACAACTACGCAACGATGCTTCCGCCAAGGCGCCAAGTAAAAATCGCAGCTTTTAGCGCTAATAGCAAACGCATTTGGCGAATGTTGGGGCATATTATTTGGATTGGGGAGATCGGGGCGTGTCGCAAATCAGGCTTTAAAAGCAATTACATACTCTCTGCAAAGTTGTCACTGGCTCCACTTGGTATACTTCCTGCTTCAAGCGACTCTCGCTGGGATGCGAAATGTCATTAAAAAAGATAGTTTTCTGTTTGCTGTCTGTACATTAAGCTGGCTCAGATACATGGCCTATTGGCAGGCTGCCAGACAACAAAAACATCAAAAACAACAACAACTTAAACTTCCAAATCAAAGACAAATAAACCCCAAGTTTCAAACAGGCTTGAGGGCTTATCTAGTCGAATACCATTTATAAGAGGGTTGTGCATCTTGTCGTATATCTCGAACTGTCTGGAAATAACTTACTAAGAGCTTTGGTAAATCACCTGGTTCATGAGATATAGGCGAGCAGGTGAGAAGGGAAAAATTAAAAGAATTGTAGCATTTTTGTATATTTTTTAAACGCAAAAATGTTCTAATTCTGAATACACGTCGAATGACACCTTGTTCATTCCAATCAATTCGTTCAGAAGCTATGAACATTTTCAAATTAGAGTGGCTTTTACAAATTGAGATGAAAAGGTTGTCAGTTTATCTGTCTGTCTGTTTGTTTGTCTGTTTGTTTGTCTGTTTGTTTGTCTATTTTGTTTGTCTGTCTGTTTGTTTGTTTGTATCAACGCGTTGAAGTAGCTGTCTATAATTTTGTGAACTTGTTGCCCATCATAGCCCAAGGAACGTTTGCTCTACCACTTTTCTGAAAAACCGCAAGTTTAGCGAGAAAACGCTAAAAAAATAACCGCTAGAATTGACACGCTCCCAGTTTCAAAATTAAAAAAGCTACAAACACGGTCTACATTTTATTGGAAAGGTATTTTTTCAGAGCTTTTAAGTTTACCTTAAATCACACAGGTGAAAAACTACAGCTGAAATAACGTTTTTTTTCGGTAAATTTTGGCCTTTTAAAAGAAATTGGCCTAACCGATAATAAAATGATGAATTGATGAATGTTGTAGCAATTGAAAACCCGCAAGTTTTGGTATGCAACACATGTATTTATAAAACGCAAGTCCCAGAAAGAAACTATGTTCATGGGCTTGTCGCTCAATTTAATTTTTTAAAAGATTTATAACGCCGGCCCCCAAAGAGGCCGCTGCTCTGCTTTGTGCTGCTGCCAGTTGCATAGTCGTTGGCACCCACAAACAGTTGAAAAAGAAAGTCCTTTTATTGTGAAAGCCGGACAGAATAAGTAATAGGAAATAAGATGATGATTTCAAATGGGTTTCAGTCGGGTAATACATCCATTGTTTGCTTGAACCAGATGAGAATTACAAATGACAATCTAAAAAAACATTAACTGTTGGTGATTTCTGATATATTAGATTGTCTTTGAAACTAAACATTATTTACTTTGCCATTAAAAATGGGAAAAAGGCAGAATTAAAGTACTGCAAGTGGCAGAATGAAGCATTTTCGACTATATAAACTATGTATATATATTCTTGATCAGCATCAACAGCCAAGTCGAACCAGCCATGTCCGTATGTCTGTCCGTCTGTTTGTATGTGAACTAGTTTTAGTGTTTTAACAGACATCTGAACCGATATGTTTGTCAGCTAAGCTTTTACGGCTTACAGCTTTGAAAGCGCACGAAAGCACAAACCAGTTAAAGCTTAAAGCTAATCTGTGCAAACATTTAAGCTTAAAGTTGTGTAAAGTTTAACAAAAGCATCACAGCTTTTTCGTTAAGTTAAGGTCTGAAACTTAACGAGCATATTTAACGAAACTCATTTAACGAAAGTCAACAACCTGCTTTAAGATTTGGTTAGTCTTGGCTAGTTTTGTAAATGTTTAAATTAAACAAAATAAATACAAATACAAATTTGAAGCTAAAATGGCAAGCTTATCGTGTTAGTTATATATTTAAATTTTTCTGAATAAAGCTGTATTTGCCAAGTTAATTTTTCATTAAATCAGACCATGAATTTCTTTAATTTATTTTATTTTAAATAAGGAAATAACACATTTTTTTGCAGTAGCTTTTCTCCAAATAGTTTACTTAATAAAATATCTTAATATATATTTTGTGATTTCTTGTCACTATTTAGGGTATATATATATCCATAAACGATTTATCAATTTTATTTCAAATCACAATGTGCCTCCTGCACTAGAGACAATCACCAGAAAAAATGAACAATTAAAGAATTTCAAAATAGGAAATCTTTCAGTTGAGTACTGTCAACCAGTCCATTATTTCTTTTCAATATATATATTTTCACTTGCTTTTAGCAATGACGAACCCAGTTAATTGGACTTTGTCATTGTCCTTTTTCTTGCACACAAAACGATTTCTTTGTTAAAATTGCGTCCAAATAAAATGTGGACTGTATAAGGTTTTAGTTATTATAAGTTGCACTCAAGTTCATTTTAACTAAACAAGTAGTCCAATAGATTTTTTCGAGGAACCATCACAAAAAGCCTGGTACATTGTCCTTTTGATACAGACATCAAGCTGCCAACTTTTCCATCGAGTCGAGAACTCGTCCCATAGCTTGCGAATTGAGCAAATGGCAAATACATATCCAGTCACAACAGATCTTCAGTTCAGATGAGAAATATAGAAATTTCATTAAGTTCAATGATCGGTTTGGCCCATTCGCCGCAGCCAACTGAAATATGATACAATTTATATTTATAATGTTGACAACTTATTCAAAGTTGTTCTTATTATGATGCGCTCAAACATATTTTCAAATGCCAACAAACAACAACTAGTAATTTACATTTTAATTCGGAAAGATTAGAAAGGGATTTGTTCTAATAACAAATATTAACTTAAAAAACGCCTCTACACGAAGTTCAAATCTAGTGACGAAAGCATATTCAAGATCCAACACTTTGCACATCAAATTTCGTTTCGAAAAATATTCAAGTTATAAATTGACACTCGGTATCTAAAGATGTTGAAAAAATTTCATCAAAATCGTATCTGCTTTTTGTATAAAAACTTTTTTCTTTCTGATACTATATTTGGCCATATCTTTGATTTATTTTGTTCCTGTCATGCTGACCTTATTCTGCCAAAATCGGGAGACTATTTCTTATAACTGTCATTGGAACAATTGATCGAGAATTAAGTCTTCATATGAACAACTTTTCGGCAAGAGTAAAGATAACTTTTCTTTCTTGTTGTAATACGCTTTAACCGGTTGCAATCAACACAAATTTGTTTGTTTACTTGTTGCTAAAAGATTTGTCATTGATCTGAAAGATGAATTCGATGGGATGACTCATGAATGAATCGTAAGTATTTGCCGAGATTTACAAAGCAGCTGCTCTCTTGTAAGTACTCATACGTTGCTAAAAGGGAATATAGTTCATACTCATTACCCTTTCTAGAATGCATGATTAAAGGCAATTCTGAGTAGCGATTTCTTGGTTTCTATATATAATACTTCTATGATACGGGTACCCTTACTATATACACTAAACAGTAATGATTATATGCTTATTTGGCACGTGGTCAAATGCCCAGGTCAATCAGAAACCAACTCAGCTAGAACTTCCACTGCTGCAGCCTCATCAACCCTACTTAGAGATACTCCAGAATCGAATCGAATTGAAAGAAGAGTCATCTCTTGAAGAAGCGAGATACCAACCTTACTAGACAATAGAGGACTCGAATGAAACCATGCAGATTTGAGAAACGAAAACTAAAGTAGTGCACAATAGTTAAAATTTGGTTTTCTTTTCTGTTTCGGTACAGTTCTGTGGAAGTGAAATTTTGAGTGAATTGAATTCCATTTCCATTTGAAGTTAAGTTGGAATACTTTTGTGAAATTTACCAGCTGAAAATCTTGCTTAAATGTGATAAACAGAACATATCTGACTGTTATATGTCAAATTTGATGACAAAGCATGCTCAATTTTAGATATTAACTACTTAATAATAAAATTAACACTGAAGTCTAAAGATTTACTTAATTACTGATTAATTTACTGTTTTAAATTGAAAATCGGTCGTAAACTCAGTTTTTTGAAAGCTTTTTAACAAAGTTTTGCTAAAATTAAGACGTTTTCGCTGTGGAACATATTGTTTTTCATGTTTTTTATTTATTTTATTTCTATAAATAGGTTTTTTGTTTTACATACAAATCATCAATGAAGTAAAAAAAAAAAATATATATATTTTTAATGACTGCAACTTAATTGAACCGAATTATTTCTAAACAAAAAAAATAGTTCGGTTCGGTTTGAGAGTTCACTGACAGCTGATACTGCTTCGGTTTGCAATCGTTTAGAAAAAAAATCGACCATAACCGATTTATACAATATATACAAATGTATGCATATATAAAAAAAACGGATTCAATACAGCACTTAAGAGTAAGTAAAATATACATAAGTTTGTTGTAATACCACAGACTATATAACTTGGCAAAGTATATGGGCACTTTGAGGTTCGCGAACGTTACATTCGTACAAATTTAAATTGACAAAAAATATCAAAAAAATGTAAAGAAATAATGTAGTTTTCAATATCTTTTTATAATTTTAAAATAAATCGGGTATTTAAAAAAAAAAAAAATTTGAAATTATCGCGAACGTTACATCGCGAACGTTACAATATTTCCATTGACTCTTTGCACTTGAATATTTATAGTTAAGATAGGCTTAATTGATCTCTTTATATTTCTTTTTGCTAGTGCTTGTTGTTATTGAAGTTTTTTAAAATAACTTTCATCAAGTATCAGCTCACTTGATGAAGTTAATATTAAAGAGAAAACGGTCTAAAAATGAACAAAATAATGCCAAAATTATCATCATGCTCATTTTTGAACTGCATTGTTTCTAAGTTTCTAAAAATGTATTTCAGAAGCAATAGGTATTAATCATGACTTTTTCTGGAAATGCCCATATGTTGTAAAAATCTCGAGCACAATTTATCTGGCCAAATTAGCGATAGAATATGCGAAGCATAACTTAGTATTTAGTTATATGGCCTTTGGTAATACGATACAACATTAAAGCTTATCTGTATTTTAACATTCTTGTTGTTTACATTTTCAATAGTTATACAATATGTGGACTTTATTGTCTATGTTTATATATTTAACACCTTACAGTCCAGTCTGCTTATGATATAATATCGTAGATAAATATTAAGCGAACTCTTTATGGTTTTCATGATAAGCCACAAAGTTGACCGAAGCAGCAAGTTGCATTCACAGTTAGACCAAAGATCATATAATATATTTATATATATATATATACAGACATATATATAGTTATGATGATTGCTTAAACATTGCCTAGTATATTGACTATGATTTGATAAGCTAAATAGGGTCAGCGCCAAGTATGCCATTATAATAATCATAACTTTTTATATCTTTTGGCTTAACTAGCAAACTCAGACTTAAATGAACTATGTATATAGATATATACATATACACTCCCCACAGGCTGTAGTACAGTCTGCGGCTTTAGACTGTTTGGGTAGCCACATGACGCTGACGACAGCGTCGATAGCTGGCATAGGCCTCCAGCGCATTGATGCTGAATATCGTAAGTCCAAAAAACTATAAAATATATATAAACATATGATATATGATATGAAAAGTCAGTGCCAAGAAGAACAATCGACGCAACAACTTACCGCAGCGGCAGTATAAGCCGATATGTCCAGAGAGAGCACCATGCCGGAGACTATAAAGTGGGCCAACGCCAGCGCTGAGTGCGCCCAGAGAGACCAACGCTTTGGGTCGCAGCTGAAGCTGTGACCGCAGCGCATGTAGCGTGTAAGCAGCAGCGTCAGCGTCGTCACAAAGCCAACAAATATGACGATCAGGTAGAAGAAGCCGCGAGGATTGCTCAGCTTGACGGAGCTGCACACAATGCAAAGGAAGCCAATAAGGCCGCAGAGCTAACGAAGCAGAGTGGTGATGGTGAGTATGAAGAGTTGAGAGGGAGTAGGAACAGTTGTGCTGGGAACAGTTGATGACTTACCAAGCAGGTGATCTTGGACAAACCCTCAATGCTGCGCAAATACTTGCGATCGTAGTCATGGTTAACAGACATTATGTTACAATAACAAAGACGAAGACACGAAAACAAACAAAAAACCAAAAACAACAACGGTAAACAGCAACAGTTACAACAACAACAAGATATTCACATTGCGCGGCGAAGCAGCAGCAAAGCAACAATATGCCACTGGCGGCAGCGAAACGACTGAAAGCTTAGAACGCTAAACAAACGAACGAAACGCGATTGAGAGAATGAGAGAGAGGCAGCTAGCGTGACACATACATACACACATGCTATTGCTTGCGCACGCATATACAGACAGATATTGACAGAGAGAGAGGCAGAGGTGCTCATACCTCACTCATACGGGCTACACACTGTACGACATTGTGTCGTACAGCCGATATGCACTTACAAATAGTACTAAGCCTGGTTCATCATTTATGCGTTACTTTGTGTGGTTTGAGCAACTATTCGGAGGAAAATAAATAAAAAATATTGATAACAGATGAGAACAGGACTGGAACGGGTAAGATTATGAAGACTGCGGGCCGTGCGCGATTTTTGGTTGATCCCGAAACTCCCGCGGGTCCCAAAACTTTTTTCTTTTTGACAAACTCTATGTTTTCATCCTAAATTTTAAATAAAAATGTTAACCTTAGATCCAACTTAGGCCAAATCGTTGGCCTAAGTGTGTCAGACTTTATTGTATGACAGCCGTCTTAACCGAACCTAACATAACAACTTAGTTGATTTTTATTAACATATGTATATTGTGTGGGTTCAGCTAATTGGTCAACTTAAGATATCAAGGTCAGTTTATGTCTCACCACAAGAGCGATAAACACACTAACCGCTGTTCACCCAGTTGGTACAACTTATCGCAACGTGTATGCGCAGCATAAAAGTTATTTTGGCTTCTGTTTTGTGTCTGTTCTCGCAGCCATCGCTTTCTGATAAATTTTGCTGAGCGGATAACTGGAATGGGAAGTGAGGAATGGGGAGCGACCTTATCAGCTGTTGATCCGTTTCTCTACGCTCAATTTAGCGCTGAGCGGCCTTCATTTTCGTAGCATCAAAAGCAAATGAATACTTAAAGTATACAAGCAAACAAAAATATGTATGTATTCTGTATATGTAATGTACATACATATGTACATACATATGTCCGTACATACATAGGTATTGCTCTCTGATGTGAATCATTTGCATGTGGAAATGCAATTCTGAGATTGTGATTCATTCCATGCGCCAAACATAAACAAACGGCAAAACCATTGGGCAAAGTAATATGCCTATTAATGCATTGAAAACAACGACTTTCGAATGCTCTAACAAAATTAAATTAAAAGTTTTGTTCAAAATGTATCATATGTTGATTCAAATTGAAATTATTTAAGTTTCCTTAATACCCTGTAAATTTAAAACTTCGATTTTTAGCTGGATGCTGTCAAGAAGCTCAAATTTGAAACTTATCAATAATCATATATGTATATTAAAGTTAGCAAAACGCTTGACTTTGTCAGCATACCCCATTCACTTAAGTGTATCCAGGTTCCTCAATTGAGCTACATACTTATTTTAATTGATTCAAATTCATTGTAGTGTATGCTTCCCAAGCAATTTGCCACTGTTCGACCTTAGAGTTGTGTGTGTATGTGATTGCTGAGTAGGGGGTGGGGAGCGAGAGGGGTGTTGAACGCAACGCTTCACTCTCAGCACCCTAGTAGGCCCAAGGTCACAACAGGGGCCACTTGCCACCCAAATTGGAACGGAAACATTTGGCGTAATCAATGATACGTACTGAACAGATATGGTATGTAAATCGTTTTTGGGGCCACGCCCAGATGCAGCTACAACGGAAACGGAAACGGGAATCGGGAATTGGGAATTGGGAATCGGGTTCAACAAACAAGAAATGACAAAAGAAATTGTAACCAATAAATAAATAAATAAGTACCAACTTTTTTCAAAAAGAGAGCAAATAGTTTTTTCTTTGAAAATGATTTCGAATCAGATCGAAAATAAAACAAACAAGTAAGAATACTCTACTCGAGTGTGCACGACTACGAGACTTCCTGCTCCCAACTTGCATTTCAAGCAGTTTAGCGGCAACACAAGCAAGCGCACTTAACTTTTGCAGTGCCTGTCAAACTGTTGTTTCTGCCTGCTGCGGGGGTAATAGATTCTTCCATAACTTTGCTGTTATTTATCCGATCGTAATGAAATTTACACAGCTGATCAACATTGATACAACATATATGTACATAAAAATCAAAGCTTTATCTTTAAAATTGTGGCATGTTTGTGCATCCATTAGGATGCTGCTTGTTCATGTCCATGGATTTAATTTGTAACTCATTTACATATTTATTTAGTTTTAAATACCACTGTATTCCAGCATCTTTGATTAAAGCTGAAAGGATCTGTTTTAGGCAAAAGAGTGGGTTTAAAGCCAAAAAACGCGATATTATTTACGAACAAAAACAGTTTGATTAACTAATTTGAAGCGATCTCAACTCGTATTTATTATTAGTGTTAAATTAACACCAAAAGGGCGGCTCTGATATTTATTTAGTTTAAATATAAAAACCGATAGTACTATCGACAGTTTAAAGTTTAAACTATCACTCCTCTCGAGAAGTTCGCTGCACTCTCCGCTCAACAGCATTGAGAACATTTTGAGCATTTGTAGATATTTTAATTTATAGCTTATTTCCACACCACCTTTTGAGGTAAAGCTTTTTGGCGCATTTTTTTTATAGTGGTGTCCCCTGTAGGTATAGTCCACAATTGGCATTGGCATTGGTATATTCTCCTCATTCAGATATAAAATAAGATATCAAAAATAAGATGTAACAAATCGCGTTTCAGTTGGGTACTACAACCAGTGTATTCCTAAACCGTTTGAGAATTACAATTGACAAACCAAAAAAAATGTTAGCTCTTTGTGATTCCGATTATCTTAGATTGTCTTTGATGCTAACATTTTTTTTTGTGAATTTTCTTTTGCTTTGTACAGCAAATGAAATGTGTGCTATGTTTAGAGTAATCATTTTATATTATTCAATTTAAAGCCCATTAAAAATAATACAAAATGATGGAAAAGAAAGCAATTAGCTACTATGTGTAAGTTTTCACTATTTTATGAAGTGGGAATTGAACCGGAGGTCTGCTGTCCAAATTGGCGAATGAAAAACATGCTACCGTTAGTCAACACTAAGCATTTGAATTTAGTCAACACTGGAAATGCATTTCCGTCTGTGGCAATCGAAAAGAAAAGCAACACTTGACGCTTTGCTGGAAATCGTAAAGGTCTCCGGTTCGGTTCCAGCTGAAAGACGCGTAACTGTATCTGTATCTGTATCTCCCACACCCCTTTAGCTAGAATCACCAATAGATTGTCTTCAAAATCATTTTTCCATGCTCACCTCTTTCAATCGAGCTAAGTTTGTTTCTCCCAAGCTTGTAGAACTGGCCCAACCAAATTTAAATTGATGGTAAAACTAGAAAGATAGAAAGATTACCAAAAATACAATTGCCACGCCGACTCCTGACTCCGCAAAGAGGTTAAAAAAAGAGTATATCGCAGTCGGGTGCATCCGACTACAACGTTCTTACTTATTTAAGTGTTAGCTTCTTAATGCTAATGAAACAGGGAGTAAAAACTGTATATACGAAAACACAACGGGGGGCTGTGTAACGCATGTAATCTTTGATGTCTTATACAGCACTGAAATTAAAAATGTACAGCTTTCGATAATTATCGATTATGAGAATATGAACATAAACTTCAACTGAGTGACAAGCGACAGACAAGTGAAGCCAAAAATAATTGTCATTCGTTATTCTGTTCTTGGGCAAAAATGGTCTGTAATTTCTGCAATCTAGTCAAACATCTGATGATGGATGATACCATCAGCTGCAATGCATCACCGGTACGCCTGGACCTGGCACATTCTGCCAACGGTGTCTGTTCGTCTATGAACTGTTTCAACTCGGATGAGAAAAATGACACAGATGATGATTCCGTAGCTGAATACAAACTCAACTTCATCAAGATCAGCGGAAACAACGGAGTCTTAGTGCGCGTAAGTATTCCACAATCTTTTGAGCAACCTCAGCTAATTAGTATCTTGGTACATTGTGTGTGTTTTGGCAGGTGGCCCAGCAGGTTTTAGATGAATACTTTAGCAGCTTCGAGTTCATGTCGTCCACGGAGGCTGCCGAAGCCTTAGAAGCCACCTCGCTTGTCACTCCCTTCAAAACTCCT